>VZSE01014922.1:2414733-2793226 GCA_013398275.1 Promerops cafer | reverse complement strand
GGGGGGGGGGGGGGGAAGCTAGAACTTGTAGCTTTTGCAGCAATTTGGGGAAAGTCTTCTTTATAACTTACTCCAGGTGTTGAATCTTGTTTAAAAGTAAGTGTTATCCCTCTGATCAGTTTTGGGAAGAACAAAGCAATTTTATTTTCTAGATTTATTACTCTCATTTTTACTCAGTTGTTTTAGCCAAGCACAGTATCTTTAAAATCCTGCATAGCTGCAAAACATGAAAATTGTTTGTTGTTGTTTTGTTTTGTTTTGGGTTTTTTTTCCAATTCTTTTAGTGATTTTTACTTCTGCTCTAACAAAACATGTTTAAGAAGACTGGTTTGGACTATTAAAGTAGTGCCAATGATCGAGAATAAATCAACCTGGGACTGTGAAGTCAGTTGTTGAGTATAGTTGAAAGACCATAGTCTACACAAATGTAGATTTTATTCAGAGTTTAAATCTCTATCTGTATGGCTTAATTGAAGTATTTTACTGGACTTAGTAGTTGTTCTCCACATTGAATAGTTGAAAATTTCATTCATCTGTACACAGTTGATTTAAACAGTTTGGCAAAAAGTGTGTGTAAACTACTTTACTTAGAGTATATGTACAGTTTAAGCAGAGAACTGCTGATTTTCTGTGACTGCAGCCTGGGAGAAAGGAACAAGGAAAGAGTGAGAAGGGAACTGAAGACGCTGTTGTAAGGATGCAGTTTGGACACTGGGTGCCACTCCTGGTACACACTGAGCCTCGAAAGACTTTCCCACACAGTGGAACAGCAGGCACTTGTAAAAATGGAGGTCTTTGTTACTCAGGAAATTCTGAAGGTCTTCGTCCCCTGAGCCTAGTGGTTCTTGTAGCTGAGAAACATTGTCCTCAGTCCTACTAGGAGTAACTAAAGATACGAGGGCAGGATTTTTTTATTATTATTTCAGTTCCACTGAGAATGGTTTCCTAGACTTGATATGTTGCTATCTAGTTACATACCTCCCATCGTGTAGAAGAGAGACAAGGGTGCAACACCAACTGTTTAGGAACTAGACCAAATATGTCAGTTCTTTTCTGAAATAGAAAAAATAATTGCAAAACCAAAAAACGTTAATGAAATGTCTACCTTCAAGCATATATATATACATATATATATATATATAGTTTCACTCTGCCTGTGCTTTCTTTTTAGATTAGTTCAGTGTCAAATTCATTTGGTGGTGTGTTACTGATGGAAGACTAGAGGAAAGGACAGTTGATGATGGGTTTGGGATTGGTCAGTTTACTAGACTTGGAGGCAGTGATGGTTTCCAATAGGCACCAAGTGTTGAAGATATGAGGAATGCTGAGGAGATGGAATAAGGAGTGGGAGTAAGAAATGTTTAGATGTAAATTGGAATGAGGTTAGTGCTTCCACCCTGAAAGCTGTGTAGCTCTCAAACTAGGAAGCGTGACCTGATTTATGCTTTACTGTGCTCATGCCCAGAGGCGTCAGCTGGCTCTGGGTGTCCTGAACATTATACAAACACATACTTGCTCAAACATTTTAGAAACAGCACAGGAGTTTAGGTGTCCAGTTCTTAATGGCTTTCAGTGGAATATTGTTGGCATCTCTACCTGGCTAATTTGGAAACCAAAATTTCAGTTATAACTGAAAGGCAAGTGGGGGTTTGGAAGGCGAAATGCCATAACATTTTAGAAATATTAGACCTCTAAACCTGATTTCCAGGCAAAAATTTTGTCTCTTTTGTGTGAAAAGAAATTGAAATAGTGGGTCAGAAAATAACATGTGCTTGGAGGGGAAGCAAGACACTACTTGAAATGATGAATGACAGGATGAGGGTTGAGGAAGCACCTTGTAAAATTCTACTTTGATGCAATGGTGTAGAATTAAAAACAAAACATCCCTCTATCCTCAAATGTAGAAATTTGAGCTCTTGGTTTTACTTTTTAAAATGACATTTGAAAAAAGGTTCCTGCTATTCACAGTGCTCCATTGTATGATACTTGACCAAATCATCCAAGGCATTTTTCTTGTAATGATGTTTCCAGTGAAAAATTAATTGATGTATTCGGACACATAAAGCACAAAGTTAAATGAAGAATAAATGTCAAATCAGCTTCTTTTTCTCTTTGCCTGCTTGCTGTCAGAGCTCATAGTAATTTTAAAGGTAATGACTTCCATAAGTAGTTAAAAAATTCGACTGTGTTTTTACATGAAACTTTCAGACTAAATATCTTAAAGTTGACATTAAATTTTTAAATTTTTTGGACTTTTTTAGATAAACATATTGGCCCACAGAAAACTATGGCAATCATGAGTCATTTGGTATTCCTCTGTAATTAGCTAAGCTTTATGTAGATGGTGAATAATACAAAGACACACTGGTTTCTGTGGTTTTGCCAACTGTGGCAAAATGCCTGATTTTAAAATGAGTATTTTTTAACTTTTTTTTTTTTTTTTAATATTAGACCTTCTTATCAAAAGGCACCAGATATATAAACAGAGCCAGAAACGAAAGAACTGGCACAAACCTTTGTTGACACCTGGAAATCTATTAAATGGGACACTTAAAATAATGAGTATGGCATATGATAAGCTAGAGCCACCTGGGTTTTATTGGGCTACTCAATGCTTTGATCACAACTTTATTTAACGAGGTGTCTGTTTACAACATCAGTGTTCCCTGTCATCACTGTGATTTAGATTTTAATCTGACACAATACAAAGAAGAATTGCAAAAATAAGACAGTACTCAAATGGGAAGCTGGTATGGGAGAGATGCTAGTTCAATCTATCAACCTGGGAACAAAAGCACCTGTTAAACGAGACCTGTAATCTGAAAGAGCAGTAGATGACTTTCAGCAGATGTGGGACACATCATGCCATGGAGAGAGTGGTAGCAGGCTTTCTGGCAGCAGACAGTTCACATGCAATGAGGTGCTGTCATCTTGGATGGCATCAGGGTAGACGTCAGTAAGGCCATGTGTATGTTGGTGCGGTGCAGCTGTGTCCCTTAGGAGCTGGTGTCACAAGGAGGCATGGCTGTAGGCCTGGTGCACAACTCTGCAATGCACTTCTGGTCCAGCCTTGGGTTCCCAGCACAGCCCTTTGCACAATGCAGACATGCTCCTTAAGATTTCCCTTTGCTTTCTCTTCTTGCATTTAAATGGCACTTTAACATGAAAGAAGGAGCACTTGGGTCCAGCCTCTGATCCTGCTCATTCTTGCTAATAAATTAATAAAATCTGATCCATCTTAATAACTTGAGTAGGGGAAAGATCTGTTTTTATTCTTTGTATTGATAAAATTTTGATACAGTTCTGCAGATATGAAATAAAGCCATTGCTATATACAAGTCGTGTAGGTTATAACTCTTTGAGGCTTTGCTGACTGGCAGAGGTAGGAGAGCTGCTTGTTCATGGCATCTTGGTATTGGATTGGTCGTGCATACTTGAGCATATTATTGAGCCTCGAACGAGACTGCTTTTCTTGCTATCTGCTGCTGAAAATTCCCTTTCCCCTGCTTCCCCCCCTTTTTTAGTATTACAGCTATGTAACAGCTAGTGTTTTATAGTAAAGGTGATGGTAGTTCTTAATTGGGATTGTTTCTGTTGTGTGCTTTTGGTTTCCTCAGTGTAGAGAGGGTGAAGGGACATTTGATTAAATCTCTCTAAAGAAAAATGGTTTTGCCCAAGATTTTTTCCTGTGTCCCGGATGGTTGCAAGAAGAAGCAGCGGGTTTAACTTGTATCAAGGGTGAGTCATGAGGAGAAACACCGGAAGATTAGTGGTACAGTAGGGCAGGTTGAGTGGAAGTCTGGGGAGGTCGTGAAGGATACGTTAGGCAGATGTTTGCTACAAACAGTGTGTAATGGGAGGAAACAGCTATCAGATGACTTTGAGCTCTGTCCCTATGATTTTGATACCCTATTTATCCTGAATTTGAAAGAGACTTAAATTACTGAAACTGATGCATTTCAACTACTGTAATTGGATCAACTAGTTTGGTAATACTTTCCATACACCATTCTTATGTGGAAGTCTTCATTTGTGCAGGGGCTGATGTGAAGGTAGTTTGATTTCATTGGAAATACGTAGAATTATGAATTGGAAACCCAACATTTGCATGAAAATATCTCAATTGCTGTAGTTCAAATATGTCAGAATAGTATAAAGAAGAAATAATATTTTACTTTTAATTATTTGTCATTTTACTCAGTTGTATGTGTTGAAGTTTTTTCCTTTTTAACATAAAGTAGTTGATGTGAACGTGGTAAACATGGAGTAATGCCCAAATGTCTTCTAAAATCTGCTATTTTATTGAATAAGGACAGGAAATAGGGCAAATTAGGAGGAAATAGGGCAAATCCTCCCCATTTTTAAAGGTCTGATTTTGTTGGTTTTTCTTTTTGTTTGTTTGTTTTTGTTGGGGTTTTTTTTGTTTGTTTGTTTTTTTGTTGGGTTTTTTTTTTTTTGTTTTTTGTTTGGTTTTTTTTTTCTGTTTCCAAATTGCATACAAAAGTTAAAGCTTCCATATATATTTGTTATTGGAAAATCCAGTTTCTTTCTTGCTATTTTTTAGCAATTGTAATGTTAATATTAAAATTCATTAAATATGTGCAAGTAACTGTTTCATTAGTCCACGTTTTCTCTTACAGAACAAATAATCTTTAATAATTAAGCTAAATTTTTAAATAACTTTTACCACTGACTTTTTTGCATTCAAGCAAGTGCTACAGTCTTAGTTGAAATGGCAATAGGTTTGTATTTTCAGGCCATGCGCATGCACTCTGTCTGTAACCTTCCTGCTTACTTCACTTTTCCTTGCTTCAGAAGTTCTCATCATTGTGTCGCTATGCTTTTACTCAGTTTCAAAGCTTAAGTGAACCTCTTTAAACATGTGTCCACAGGAGATGCTGGACTGCCTGGACTGAAGTCCTGTCACTCCTCCTGGTGCCGCTGTGCGCTCCAGGCTGGGGTCCTGCTCGTGCGCTTTACGCCAGCAGCAGTTCCAGCCAGACTGTACCCAAGCCTCGCTTGCACAGCTGTGAACTGGAGAGTGCCATCTAAATGGGGATAGATGGTCACAGCCTGGGGTTATCTGGATCTGGTCTGTGTGTTTAAGAGCCTTTCAGCTCTCTCTCATCAGTGGGTTTATTTCTGTTTGGATCAGGTCTCAAATGTAGCACTCTGCTTAATGTTAAAAAGGTATTGGCGAAAGGAAGAGTTAGTGGTCAATTTTTATATTCAAGTGTCAAAGCATAATATTAATATACACTCCCAATCCCCATTAATCATTAAGTTGCTTCCACCATATTTCTAAGTCTTTCAGCCAAATATGTGTGTTTTAAGTATGGAAACACGTTGATAAAATTATTTGTTCATTGTAAATTTGGATAAAAATAGTCGTTGTCACTTCTAAGAGCACATTTTTGGATAGGCCATTTTTAGGAAAGGTGTTGCTAATGTTCTGGGCCTTCAGCTCAAGTAGACTTTCTTGGTTTTATTTCCTAGTAAGGTATTGGAGATCCTTGGCCCAGGTAAAGGCCTATCCCTGTGTTTTTGAAAATTACAGCTAACAGTTATAGTTACTTTTACTGCAGCTCTGCAGGTCACAGGTTGCCAGGAGTGCCTGATAACCTCTCTCCGAGGCTTGGGCCAACAGTTCTTTTGCAGAAGGTGTGCTGTGGTTTTAGAGCTGTGTCACCAGGTGAAGGAGCTACAGGAGGAAGTGAATAGGCTACATGGTATTTCAGCAAAGGAGCAAGAGAGTGACCGGTTCTTTTCAGAGGCACTACAGTCTCAAGACTCTCGGGAGTCTTAAACCTCCATTGTACAGGAAAAGCAGGTGGATTCAGAGCCCTGCAGAGTAATTAGTCAAAGGACTATTAGTCAAGGGTCTGTTCATGATGAAGGCTGGAAGCAGGTCACTCCACATAGCAGGAGGAACGTTCCTTCTTGGAATTTGACAAGTAGGACTGGCACCTTCTGCAAAGGTGTGAGGCTCTGGAACTAGAAAGCCAGACTGCTGATGAGGTGAACGAAGATTTTTCCAGGATAGTGGGGCCTCTTAAAGCAACGCCACCTCTACCCCGTATCATGACCTCCTCTGTTAACAGAAGAAGTGGGGTAGTTGCAATAGGAGACTCCTTTCCAAGGGGAACAAAGGGCCCAATATGCAGAATGGACCCCACTCACAGGGAAGTCTGTTGTCTCCCAGGGGCTCGGGTAAAGGACATTACTGAAAATATCTCCAGTCTAGTAAAGCCCTCTGATTACTATCCACTGTGGTTGTTCAAGCTGGCGGTGACGAAATAACAGAGAAGTCTGAGGGCAATTAGAAGAGGCTTCAGGACCCTGGGGCGATTGGTGGAAAGATCAGGAACGTGGGCAGTGATTTCCATGATCTGTCTGGTAACAAGGAATAATATTTATAGGAATAGGGAGATCCATCAGGTCCATGTGTGGCTCTGAGGTTGGTGTCAGTGAAAAAATGTTGGGATTTTTGACCGTAGGATGATATACTCAACACCAAGTCTAACGCCTGACAGGATGCATCTGTCTCAAAGGGGAAAAAGAGTTCTAGCACAGGAGCTAACAGGGCTCATTGTTAGAGCTTTAAACTAGCTTGGAAGGGCGAAAGGAACAAACGAGGCTCACCCATGATGAGTGATGTGACTGTGAGGAAAGGAGTACTAGTGAATCCCCCAATCTGCTTTTTCGGGTATTGGTTATGGCTACAATATACCACACCCAAAATGTTTCTACACTGATTTATGCAACGTGAGGAACAAATAAGAGGAGCTTCAGGCTTTGTCCCAGTCCCAGAGATTTGACATTACTGGTATAAGTGAAACCTGATGGGATAGATCCTGTGTCTGGAATGCCCTGTTGGTTGGTTACAGGCTCTTCAGGAGGGACAGGCAGGGCAGAAGAGGCTGGGGGTTGTCATTGTTTGTAATATAATTGTTCAAATATATGGAGCTCACAGTTGGTAATGGCACAGTTGAGGGTCTCTGTGTGAGAATCAAAGGGCAAACAAATAATGCAGATGTCATTGTAGAAGTCTGCTGCAGACCTCACAACCAGGATGGTGATGCTGATTGATTTATTCTTTGAGGAACTAAGGGACACTTCCAGATCAACTGCCCTTGTCCTTAGGGAGGGCTTTAACTTGCCAGAAATTAACTGAGAGCATCACACAGCTGGTGCAACCTGCACCAGAAGATTCCTAAAAAACCTGGATGACAGCTTTATGGAAAAGGTCCTAAGGGAGCTGACTGGGAAAGATTCCCTCCTTGGTTTGCTGTTAGTCAACAGAGTAGATCTCATGAGCAAAGTGGAGATTGGTGGCTGTCTTGGCCACATTGACCACAAAGTAATAAAGTTTAAAATCTCTGTTGACTGGAAGAAAAGTGCCAGCAAAACCCCTCTGGACATGAGGAGAGCAGCCTTCAGGCTGCTCAGGGAATTAGTGAGTAAAGTCCCCTGGGAAAATGTTTTTGCAGATGCTGGGGTTCATCACTGCTGGTCACATTTTAAACATCACCTCCTAAGGGCACAGGAGCAGGCAATTCTCAAGTGTTGGAAGTCAGGCAGGGGAGGCAGAAGGCCAGCTTGTCTGAGCAGGGATCTTCTCTTGGAAAAAAGGTAAAAAAGGAAGGTGCATGCCCACTGGAAGCACATGGGAAGAATAGAGATGCTGCTTGCTTTTGTAAGGAGAGAATTTGTGTGGCCAAAGCTCAGCTGCAATTGAATCTGGGCAGAAGTGTGGGGCACAATAAAAAGTTTTTTCAAATCTGTTAGTAGCAAAAGGCAGTGTAGAAGTCAAATTGTCCTCTTACAGGATGAGGATGGTCACCTCACAAACAGGGACAGACACAGGGCAGAGGTGTTTTTTAATGCATTCTTTGCCTCTGTCTTCAACATGAAGGAGGCTCCAAGGAGTGCCCTGAGCTGGAGGACCATGACTGAGAGAATGATCGACTCCTAGTTGACCCTGAAACTGTGCAGGATTTGCTGCTCCAGCTGTATCCCTACAAATCTGTGGGGCCTGATGAGATTCATCCAAGGATCCCCAAGGAGCTGGCTGACATCATTGCAGAACCTCTCTTGATTTTTGAGCTGTCTTGGGAATCCAGAGAGGTCCCAGTTGGTTGGAAGCTGGCAAACATAATCCCAGTTTTCAAGAAGGGCAAGAAGGAGGAACCCAGAAACTCCAGGCCTGTCAGTCTCACTTCAGTGCCTGGCAAAGTTAAGGAAAATACTATTCTGAGAGGTATTGAAAAACACCAGAAAGACAATGCAGTCATAGGTCACATCCAGCATAGCTTCATGAGAGGAAAGTCCTGGGATGAAACCTGATTTCCTTTCATGTCAAGGTAACTGGCCTAGTTGATTAAGGGAAGCCAGTTGATGTAATCTTTTTGGACTCCAGTAAATCTTTTGATCCTGTCTCTCAGAGGATCCTCCTGGGCAGCACACAGCCGGATAAACACATCATGGGATGGGTGAGCAGCTGGCTGATGGGTCAGGCACAATGAATTACAGTGAATGAGGTGAGCTCAGGCTGGCAGCCTGTCACTCATGGGGTTCTGCAGGGCTTCATTTTGGGCTCTGTGCTGTTCAACATCTTCATAACTGACTTGGGCACTGGACTGCAAGGGACACTGAGCAAGTTTGCAGATAATACAAAACTGGGAGGAGCTGTTGACTGCCTCGAAGGCAGGGAGGCCCTGCAGAGAGACCTTGACAAATCAGAGGACTGGGCAATCCCAAACAATAGAAGTTCAGTAAGTGAAGTGTCAGATTCTTCACCTGGGATGGGACATCCATGACTGTTACAGAAAGACTGGGGAATGAGAGGCTGGAGAGCAGTGCCATGGAAAGGAACCTGGGGGTCCTTGTCAGTGGAAAGATGAACATGAGTCAGCAGTGCCCTGGCAGCCAGGAGGGCCAACCATGTCCTGGGGGGCATCAGCCAGGGAAGGGAGGGGATTGTCCTGCTCTGCTCTGCACTGGGGTGGCCTCACCTCAAGTCCTCTGTGCTGTTTTGAGTACCCCAATATGAGGAAGATATTAAACTATTAGAGGGCAAAGAAAGTGTTGAAGGGCCTTGAGGGGAAGCCGTATGAGGAGCGGATGTGATCACTTGTCCTGGAGAACAGGAGACTGAAGAGAGACCTCACTGCAGGCCACAAGTTCCTCATGAGGGGAGGAGTGCCAGACCCTGATCTCTTCTCTGTGGTCAGCAGTGACAGGACCTGAGGGAATGGCCTGAAGTTGTGTCAGGGGAGGCTTGGGTTGGATATCAGGAAAAAAGTTGTACACCCAGAGGGTGTTGGGGCACTGGAACGGGCTCCCCAGGGAAGTGGTGACAGCACTGACAGAGTTTGAGAAGTGTTTGGACAATACTCTGAGGCACATAGTGGGGCTTTTTGTGATGTACTGTGCAGGGCCAGAAGTTGGACTGGATGATCCTTGTGGGTCCCTTCCAACTCAGCTTATTCTGTAATTCTGTAAAGTGGTAAAAAAATACACCTTCCAGTCTCATCAAAGATAACTATCATATCTTGATTAATCATTCTTATTTTATCAAGTTGTGGCTAAAAGTCATAAAAGAAAAGATAAGGACATGGATGAATAACTAGAAGTTTCATAGAATTTATTTACTAATGCTAAATATGTTTTGTCTATATATACATTCAAACTCTTACAATTTAAGACCACCCTGGCCTCCCTGCTTTTTGTTACGTAGGTACAGAATTAATATAACATGACATGAAGAACATACTCCATCAGGTGCTTTTAAACACATAAGGAGTATTTTAATTAAAATTAAGTATTAATTAACTGTTAGTATTAACTGTTTAGAAATCCTGTTGATATTTTTCTTCCCAAAATGCTTTCCTCCTGTCAGAGCTTGTGTAAAGGTATCTGTGTGCTTTCTTTTTGTCTGTGTGTAGAAGAGAGGTGTATAGCGCACTGAACATCTATAAAATGCTATTGCTGTTGGCTCTGTGAAAAGGGAAAATTACTCAAAAGAGACTTGGAAGAAAAGAATGGAAAGGGACATTGGTTTCAGGCTTGGGAAACTGCAAAGCAGTTCTGAACTGTGGAAGAGAAAAAAAAAGACTTTGTTTATACTAGTAAATCATATTGAAGCAATAGTGAATGCAGGACTAAAGTGGATTTAGCCAGTGCTGTGTAACTTTGATCATCATTATGGTTTGTTTTGCATTTCCTTCGTAGTGTCCCAGGCTATCTTTGAAATGGCTTTGTTGTCATCATGTCATCCACACGTGCAGACTCTGAAACTGCTCTTCTGTCCTATCTGGAACCTTGCAAATGCTGTATTTTCTTTAGCTTTCTAAAGTGTTTGGCGTCTTATTCCATCTTTTTGTATGGAATATCATTCTATGATAAATCAGTTTTTACTGTCACCTCTTTTTTAAAGTCTCTCCCATTCCCTGTCCGTATTATGGCATTAGGGTTACATTTGATTTATAGTTCTCTTGTCTCTTGCCTTGATCTTTTTCTTTCCTTCCCCCAGCTTGTCCTGTTAACATAGAACAGATCTGCCCTTGCTTGCACTGCTGCTCTTTTTCCCCTACGCTTCCTGCTTGGAAACCTTTTTTCTACTTGATCTTCTGACCTGCAGACCAGGCTGATAAAAGCACTATCTCTTTGCTGCACTGTCCTTTTTGCTACCTCTGCTGGATCTGTATCACCAGTGATCCTGAGTGTGAATTTTTCAGTGTTCACGTTATTGCTTGTTCCTAACTTAAAATTGTTTTATTAATTTAGAAGGAAGTCTCCATCTAATATATTATTTAAATAACATTATGGTGAATGAAGTGTAAGCGTTCTAACTGGTAATAGAACCAATGCATGTTTGGAAAAATATTAAAAGTTAATATGAAAAGTTAAATTTGCAAGGGTCTGGTGGTCCTTTTGCTGCTTCTACATTACAGCTCTTATGCTCTTTAGATGGTATCTAGCAGCCTGTGTTACGTGCGGCTGACAGAAGTTTCATGGGTCTTGTAGTACTGCAGCCAAAAACACAGTCTGTATCCAGCTTGCAGGCTATGTGTTTGGGCAGTCTACCTGAAGCTGCGGATGTCTTGAACCAAATGCCCTGTTTTATGTAGGAAAGTGTAGGTAGCTGAACCACAAAAGTGCACTGTGTCTAAGATGTCTGCTGCGGGGAATCGAGCCAATATGTAGTAGAGAGTTTTAATGGTTGTAAAGCTGCCAACACTAGGTAAAAGGTGGGATAAGAGAATGATTTGTACCTGGAGTGTGAGATTAATACCCTGCACTTGCATAGCACCTTTCATTTGACGATCTTGGCGTGCTTTATGATCAGTTAATTGCCTTATAACCTCTCTGTGAGGTAAAAACTATCACTAGTTTACGGTTAAAGAAGCTGATGTATAGAAGAATTGAAGTAACTTCCTTGGGATGCCTGGGTAGTTGTGGCAGAAATGTTTGAAGTTTGTCTCATGCTAATTTTGGAATGTCTAGCATCACAACACTTAATTTCCCTATACAAAAGGCAGTAATTGATTCTCACTCTTTTTGTTCCTCCAGCTCTTCAGTTGTGTGAGTTCCTTTCCTGTGCTTTTTTCCCTGTGGTCCTTTGAACTGTGGTCTTACAGGTGACAGCTGTTGAAAAGGGAAATGAAGTTCTTTTAACTGAGTTATAAGCACTGTAAATTGTCTGTCTCTTTTAAATGCTGCAGAGCAGAATTTTACCATGGTAATAGTTGAAGTCTTGACTTTCTTCCCACTCTTCTCAAAATACAGGTGTCAAAATACATTCTTAGTATGTTCCCTTTTGTTCTTGTCACTTAGAGAAATCATAAACCAGTAATCCTATAGTGCCTGGTTGCCATGCTTGAAGCTAAATATGTGTTTTGCTGGTGGTGGTTGGGCAGTTCTGGGTGAACTAAAAAGTAACTAACAGTGCTCCCATGAAGGCATGGTTTTGTCTCTTTTAGAATTTGCAAGCATTAAATAAAATTGCATTTCTCTTTTACCCAAAGTAAACTTCCAGTTAGTTAAAACTTTTTCCTGTTGGTCTTTTTTCTCATGTTATGAATAAAATAACTGGAGCTATTTTTTTATTGTTTTAACCATGTCTGTGTAAAATTCCTGCTTGTCCATACTGGTTAGGAAAGCAGGAGTATGTAGAAGTTAAGTATGTAATTGGTTAAAGAGGCATATGAAAATGAAATTTGTGTTTTAGGGGAAACAGTGCTACAGGCTGCATCTTTTGTAGTAGTATATGTGAAAAGCTATCTTCAGAAAGCGGACTCAAAGTAGCAATTCTTGAGGTAGAGGAGTACTTCAGAATAGTTTTTTGAACGATGACAATGTATATTCTGTTTTAAAATAGGCAAGGATGAAAATGGACACTGCGTACATACCTCCTCACATCATGAAACATGATTTCTATATTATGTGTACCAAATATTACTAGTGACTTTCTTTTGGTTTTAAGACACTGGTCAGTCAAAGGTACTGAGAAAAAGATGATAATAGTCATGTGCTCAGTAAGCAGAACACATTTTTTGACCTCAGCTTTGTAGAAGAAAAAGAAAAAAGTAAACAGGATATTTTCTTAAGGTACTGTGGACTTGACAGAACCGGTAATTGGTTTTAATCTTTCATTTCAGCTGCTTTGCCTCTCAAGATGAAGTAGGTTTTATTTTCTACTTCTTAATATGCCACAGTGCATCTCATGCTGCAAGGCAAAATTGTAAGATGAAGTATTCAAGATAGATGAAATGTTTTTACTTTTTTTTTACCCCAAACCTGCTGCTTGTCTTTTATTTCTGATCTGCATCTCATTTAGGAAGGCCATACAGTATTTCTTCCTTAAAATAAGAGTGGCTAGGGCTGAACATAGTTTAACTAGTTTCTTAAAGAGAAATATTTTGAAACAGGTGTACAAAGCTTGTCTTTCTTACAGAAGACAATCTTAGAAACTTTTTAGGTGGCACAAGGTGATTGCTGTGATGAGAAGGGTAGTGGATTGATTCCAGGGAGAAAACTTAGAATCATTAAAGTTGGAAAAGACCTCCAGGATCACTGAGTCCAGCCTTTTACTAGACACCATAGCCTGTCCATGTCCAGGCAATCCTTGAACAGTTCCGGGGCTGGTGACTCCGCCACTTTCCTGAGAAGCCTATTCCAATGCCTGACTATCCTTTCAATGAAGAAATTCATCCTGATGTCAAACCTGAACCTTCTGTGACAAAGCTTGAGGCCATTTCCTCGTCTTGTTGCTCGTTGCCTGTGAAAAGAATTTTAGCAGTTTTAAGTTCAAATGATAAGTTGAGATGTTTTGAGCCAAGTGCAGCTGCTGATGCAGTTTTTAAAAACTGTAGAATCACAGAATTGCCTGGGTTGGAAAGGACCCTAAAGATTACCTAGTTCTAGCCCCTCTGCTGTGGAAAATGATTCTATGAAACTGCTGTAATGTGTGCGTACATGTAACATTAACCTACTAAGTCTAATTCATCATCCAACTCCAAGAAAGTTAATTAGGGTCACAAACTGTATGTTACAAATTTCAGAGGTTCATACTGGTAAATGTTCAAACTGGCATGGTAGAAAGTGGAGCAGAATTTGTCTCTTGTAAGAATACTTGCAAACCTTCTGACTGTGACTTTTCTAGTGTTTGGTACTTGTTCTGCATTTCTCATGTAATTAAAGAGCAGAGCAGTACTTGGTGCTGTAGCCTAGGTAAAGTTATGGTTGTCCTGAAGAAAAGCAAACCCCTTTAGTTGTTTTTCTTTTCTGTGTAGTACAAAATTCATGGTGTTCTGGATGTTTTACTCATTTCTGTGCTCTTCCTGCGTGGAGTTTCTCTGCTGCCAGACTTGCATGCGTTTTTCGTTGTTGAAATGGTACTGATGCATCGCCCATTTTCAGTGCTCAGTTCATTTGTCACGCAGAAGAGAACTGACTCTACTACCATAAAATTTTTTTATTGCCAATACATTTAAACACTTTTGATTAACTTTTATTGGGGCCATTTTATTAAATTTGATGCCTGTGAATATCATGCTGAGGTAAAGATTGCTACTTCAGATGCCACAAATTTTATTAAATTGTTATCTCAGAGCATGGTGGTTCTTTGTTCCTGGCCTGAACATCAGGTTGATTTGGAATCTGGCAAAAGAACATGTTGTTTCCTTCTTTTAAATTGGCATCCTGCTAAGTAGTAGGGCCTCCCGATTGCTTTACACAATTATTTTTAAGATATGCAGAAAAGCCCAGAAATATGAAGTCTTCTTTTAAAAGCTTGATGTTTCATTGAAAGATACATTTATTTCATTTGCCTCTTCTACAAAACAGTTTGTAAAATAATAATGCCCGAGAAAACGTAGCTCTTACATGCAGTGTTATTGTCTTTACAAAAAATAATCCAGCTGACCTATTTGAAACACCTATTTACTGTTTCCCTTCACAGTGGGCTGGAAATGGAGTTTTTAGCATTTAATGATTCAACCCTGAAGGAAGAGATTTTATTTTTGTTTTTTTAAATTGAATGGACTACTTTTAGTGCAAGTTAATTAGACTTTACTCCCAAGAAGAGTAAAACACTAGTAATCTCACTGCAGCTCAATATTGATTTGAAGATTACATTTTATTATTTTATATTTTAAAAATTAATACATTTTCATTATTTAAGAAACTTTGCTGTGTAAAAGTAGGTGTCCTTATATTTGTTGATAATAAGTAATTTTTACAAATGTAATGGATGTCATAAGATTCTGTATAATGGAAACTATGCAGTAATTAATTGATATCATAACAGTGAAATAGTATTGCAAGTCCATTCTGCTGAGGAGTAGAGATGTGCCAGTTACATCCTGGGACTTGAACAAGCCAAGCGGGTTACTAATGTTAAGTAGTAAATGGACTACGAGGTAATGTTTACTTACACTTTTAACTGGGAAAAGAATGTCTTTATCATGTTTTTTGAGAAAAAATTAGATGAATTAGCCGTAGTCCCCAGTGGTAAATAGGCAAAGAAGGATTAGCAAAAAACATATCTGTGAGAAATGTAGAAGATGGTAGTGTACCACTTTTATGCTTATAAGATGGTAATTTACTAGTTTTGTATTTACTCTGAGAGAATTGCATGAGTAAACAGGCAAAGCTTAAGCAGCAGGGGCAGTGGAAAGAAATACGGGCATTAAATTGGCTACGAGTGGAGGAAGAGAGAAGAGAATTTATACATGAAGAAACAGTGTATTTACTGTGGTGGGAGTTGTAATTCCCTGTTACTGGGAGTGAAGGGGAAGTAGAAGTTAAAAGGCAGGGTGTTGTTTTTTTTTAGTATTGTCTCTTTCTGTAAAGATAAGGCTAAAATGGGTAAATTTATTTTCTACATGGTAAAAATCAAAGGATTTGATTCAATGCATAAAAACCAGTATTTGAGACATTTGATGAACTGTGTGCTAAGTGATTATTTTACCTCCACAAGAGACCCTGAGGCCTGCAAGTTTTTGACACTGAGGGAAATGTGTAATTTTTTAAAATAACTCCCGCTGTTAACCTAAGAGAGAACTTCCATATGGAAACCGAATATATGTTCCCTTAGTCATGCCAGAAGTGCAGATATGGCATTTCATATAGGCTTTTCTGTGGCTCCCAGACACACAATTGCTGAACATCTGACAGCAAAGAATGTATTTCACCATAAATTAGTAATAAGCTGTGTTTTGTATGAGAAGAGGATAGTAATCTCTGCCTTGTGCCACCTAATCTGATAACACTACAAAACACTACAAAATGAAAATGTGGGCATGTGTTCTAGAACATGTGGTGGTTTCTTTTTTAATAGTAATTTCTATTTTCAGTTTGTGTCTTCTGTTCAAAAAAGATTTTTAAGCTTTTTCTTTCCCCTGGCTTCAATGGAGTAATCCTCTACATATGAAACCATGGCTTTCCTTTTCTAAAAATGAAGGAACTGGATATGAAATGTATAATTACTCGCGCTTTAGGTAGATCTTCATGTGAAGGGCCAAACCATATCAGACTGCTCCCTTTTTGTCAGAGGAACATGCTTTGTATGCTTTTTAAAAATTACTAGAAGTAGTTTATTACTGTGTATTCCATCATGGTAGACAGTATTTCACAAAAACCACATATAAAGTACATATTACAAAAACTTAGTGTACTCTGTAGATATTCTGGAAGGTGATCTGTCTGCATACCAGGAAAGATGTTTTCTTCAAACAAACTCAAGAAAACAAGATTATTTTCTTAAGCAAGTGAGCTGTTTATACAAAATATTGTCACTTCAGGACACATACGAAGTTAATGACTAAAATCTGTTTGAGGTGCTGTCAGATGGTAGTATACGTTTTTGGCACACCATGCTTACTAGTATTCTGATGTTTCAGGCTAGATTTTATTTTAAACATAATTTTTCTGAAAACTGGGCATGTAAACAGTGCTCTCCCTCCTCCCCAACAGAAACATAACTTCTAAAAATTTTCTTTGAGATTTTTTATGTGTGTCATTATAAAACCAACGGGAGAACAAGACCTGAACAGTTTCTAGAGTCACAGTATTTGAAGTCTGCTCTGTCTGCTGCTTATCGTAGGTATATTGTTTTCTTTAGAAGTAAAAACAAAATGCATTTCAGTAAATTATTATAGATGGATGGCCTTCATGGTAGTTGAAAAAGAAAGAGAAATAGCTGACTTGCTAATAGATTGTGTAATTTGTTATTGAAAAAAGGATACTTCACATCTATTAGAAGACTGGACAATATTATAACCAGCTAGAGAAAAATGGATTGTAAGTCACTCCAAAATAAATAAAGCTTGTGGTTCTTACTGTGATACTGAAAAGGGAAAAAAGTAAAATCTTTAGAAATATTTTAACATGTTGTTTTTCTAAGTGTAATTAATTAATGGCTCCTAATTTTTTTTCCTGTATAATTTGTATACGTCAATTATTACCAATGGGAAAAAAATTCAAACAAACCCAACAGATTTTCAGTTGCTTTTTTATACAATTCCACAAAAGATGAAGTATGGTAACTTCACTCTTCCATGCAATGGACAGATTAAAGCAGAATTTTTAAGCATTTTTTTGAATAAGCCAGCTACTTACCTGGTTCTGAAAATTCCACTAGTCTCACCTATTTGAGGAAAAGGACAGTGACTAATTGAGTTGACCATCATCTAGTCCCACTTAACACCTAACACTACAGACACAAGGAATCCTACTTTTTCAGATGCTTTTTTTGGCTACTTTAAATAACACGAAGGTAACATGCAGATTTTTCTGGTTCTTCTATTTTTTTGAGTTTCTTGGTAGCTGCTGTGAAAGTGTGGGCTATTGCAGACAAAGGGAGCAGTTTACAAAGGTAGAGGGAGGGTGGCGTAGAAGCTTGGGAATGTCCCTTACCAATATCTCAAAGGCCAAATTTATTCTGTTGAAACAAATCTCCCTAGGCTTACTTTGCATTTATAAAATTGTAAATTTACTCTCTCAGAGAATAGCTAATTTGGTGGCAGGGGACATCTCAATTGACATTTCACCCTAGGATGAGAAGGTACCTGTTATCTGTCCATAAAAAAAGCACAGCAGTGATCAGAATTAAGCAACAAATGGTAAAACCCAAATATGTTAAATGTTTCAACCTGTTAAATGTTGAAAGTATTTACTGGAGGAGATGATAGTTTTTCATTCCAAATTTATAAGGCAGTACTATGTTACACCCTCACAGAAATATGCAAGTAAAGAGATGATAAGGTGAGATATCTTTCATTCTACTAGACACAGGAACTACTTTCAGTGTATAAACTTTAAGGGTAAGACATTTGTTCTACAATAAGGTACATGCTTTTAATCGAGCTTTTCCTGTACTTTAGCTGATAGAGTCTGATTTTTTTGCAAAACCTCTCATGAGTTTTTTGTTTAAGCACATTTTAAACTGTAATTGCACTCAGTGTTCTGGTGAGATGGAGGGGCCTGTATCCCTGAGTGCTTTGTTTATTTTGTTTTGGTTTTGTTTTTAAGTATATGCTGGAAGTTTTTAAAAAAATCATTCTGGTGTTTGGATTCTTACAGTACCTCAGCCTTTCAAGTATTCAGTTTAATGAACTGTCTCTGTTAAAACACAAGCATGTTTTCTCTGCTGGTTTTTTATGTGCCGAGAAGTTGGGTATCTCGGAGGATTTTTTAGAGTAATTTGTAAGCTACTCACTAATTTTTCATGGAACTCAGTCTTTTCCCATAAATTGTATTTCAGTGACTCAGAAGTTGTAAATGGGTTCTTCAGTTCCTAGCAAAGTGTCCTCCTTGCTTGCAGCATCCATTTGATGGTGTAGTGGTTAAAACCAGCACTAGAATAGTGGCCTCAGAGGGGTTGCTGTACATTTGCTTATTTCTGTCAAGGTACCTGTAAACCAAAATCATGGTCATGGTGGTCATGCTGATTTGTGTAATGCACCAACTGCTGTGTTCCCTTGCTTGGAAGTGTTAGCAACTTGAGTGTTGGGATTAAAATTGACCTGATAAATTAATAGATTTTTATCAAGCTTTCTCGAGCATCCTGACAGAGGAGTGGTTCCTCAAAGAAAAGCGAGAATGATTTGCAGCTGGTTTTGGACAACCCTTCATGAGCAAAGTCAGCAGTGTTTGTGCTTTTTGTAATAAATGTAGCTGAAATAAAGCCAAAAGGTGGTGGGAAGTGTGAGAATAACAAAAGGGAAATGAACCTTAATGTTGAAGGAGTATTTACATGCAGAAAATGGAAAGGTAGACAAAAGCTTCTAAGTAGAGAGATAAACTTATATTTGTTGCAACAACAACAGCTTTTCCTTTCCCCTACAGCTTTCTTTATTAATGTATTAAAGCAGTTGAATAGGAGAACTGTCTGTATTAGCTTTATGAATTGATATGAAGAAATTATCAGTATACTGGTCAAAGCAAAAGGAAGGCCAATTATAATGATTTTTAAACAAGAAGATACCAAGAGAGTGGATTGTTTATTTGTCACTTGTGGATCCTGTACATAAGAATGGCTGTGTTTTCAGTTGTGATTGACTTCTTTTAAGAAAGTGTCTAGGAGACAACTTGTAAGCAATATATTTAGTGAGCTTTATGTAGCAAAAAAAGGTGGGATTTTCTATGCAGAGTAAAGCTTGCTTGGATTGAAAAGAAAATGAGCTGTAGGGAATGTCAAACTTAAGAAGAAAGGTAGCTGGGAATAATATGAAGAAAATACATTGGCTAGTTTTTATCAGCTGTCTTACTCAGAGAGGAAGTTGAGAGGTTTTGCAAAATGGGTAAAAGGTGATTCAGTGGGTTGTATAAAGCCTGAGCTGGTGAAGTGGCATTCTTTGAAGAGGAAGATGCCCAAGCATGTCACTTGCCTGGAAAGGGTATGGAGGTGTTAACTGGTGCTATGGGAACATGCTGTTGTGATCCAGTCTGAAGGATCAAACTCAATTCGGGGACTTTATCCTGCGTTTGCTGTAAAATTAAACATATGCTTCAAGCCTTTTATTTATTTTGCCAGTCTACCAAGAAGAGAAATCTCTGCCTTCCCCTTCCCCTTCCCCGAAACTTCCCTTTCCCTCCTTCCCTTTCTTTCTCTCTCTCTCTCTCTAGAAGTGCAATTCACAGTTGAAATTTGACTAATATTTCTTGTGATTCATCTTGTCTGCATAGCATTATGCAGAGAGGAAGACACTTTCTTTGATGGTTCCTGTCTTGACTTATTTCATGTAGTTGTTAACTGGTCGTAGATTGAAATACAATATGTACCATTATTTCCTCTGCATGACTTGATCTTACTCCTGCTTTCCAGTAGCACCACAGATCCATGTGTATGAATGGGGATAGTGATTAGCACACACTGCAGGATAGAGAGAAGACTACAGAATGACTTAAAGCAAGATATGTCAACGTTTTCAAGTCCTGCCACACTGCGTGGCGATAGAATTTTCAGAAAATATTACCTAATTTAATTTTATTTAAAATTAGTAATTCTAAAACAGCAGCCTCTGAAGACCTTGACTATTAATGCACTCTTCTTAGGCATGTTTTTCTGTCTCATACTGGTTTGGATCTTTAATCATTAGAATATTTTTTGTATTGATACATGGTGCCCCCTCAAATTCCTATTTTAGATGACAAAGCAAATGCTTACTCTTTAGACAGCTTTCCACACAGAAGTGAGGGGTTTTGTGGTTGGTTTTGTTTGTATCTTTGGTTTTTTGTTAAGAGAAGATTTGTGTTTTGGAATTCTGACACTCCTTTTTAATCATTTGCTGCATAAATCTTGTGTCATTGTGTAAGGCACTCTATGTATTTATCCTTCACACTGTAAATTCAGTGAATTAAAGTTTCCTCTTAATGACACAGGGCCCTTGCTTCTAGTTTTACAATATTTTTTCAGTTTCTGAAATGTAAGAAACAAAGTAAGGCTGTACATATGTATTATTTGATCAATTCTGTAAGTTCTGGATGACTTTAAGTGATTTAAATGTTATTTAAGTGTCTTGCTGGTGTTTTTCCTATCTGTTACAGCTCTTGTTAGGGCACTTACTGCTGGGAGCAGACCACTTCATTGCTCTGCCATTTCTGAAGCAAATGATCATTGCTACAGGAAGACCTTTGTAGGTAGAATTTAATTTAAATATGTTCTTGGCTGTTAGATTTTGTAATTTAAGCACGCCTGGCAAAGCAAATCTTGGCTAACCAAGGTATTTCTATTGTGGCCTGAAAGCATCAGTGTCTTGATTAAGCTGGATGGCTTCAAGAATGGTAATTTAACCGTAACATGTAATTTATCCCTTCTTTGATATTTTTAGGACAGGTTTTTTAAATGATGAATAGAAAAAAAAAATTGATTGGGTATTTCTAGTTACAGTGCTGTTCATTGTAGAAGGAGTGATTTGTTCTCTGCAGTTGAACTTTCATAATACATGTGATTTAATCTGTCAGCCGAGAGCTGGGAGCAGTCCCAATTGTTCCTCTGTGCATTTGGCTACCTGTTCCTGCCTCCTGCCTTGTACAGGGTGTGGGGCTTGCATGGCCACAGAGCGAGTCAGATCAGCTTATTGATCTGCTGGAGAGTGAATCCAACAATGGATGAAGCACGTGTAGCTGGAGGAAGAGGAGGATTGGCACGGACCAGCCATTTCAGCAGCAGTTGAGGGTAAAGGATTGAGTGTGACGTGCGACAGTCTCATTTTTGTTCCCAGCTTATTTACTTTGTTGTCTGTTAACACAGCAGAGACTTAATTTTATCATAAAATTACCAAGAACTGTAAATATTACTGTGGTGACTTGTTTTATTCTTAGCTAAATATGCAGATAATGTCAGATACAGTAAATATGAAATAAGCCTAAACAAAATATTACCTGTGTCACAGCTGTAGACTTGTCAAATTCCATAAAAAAGCTAAGCAGCTGCCATAACTCTCATTAAGGGAAGAACTAAATTTGAGCTCACAAAGACATTTTACTTGAGCATTTAGATGATAATTGAGATTCATCCAAGCTGCTCTACTATGTACAACACAGTGTAAATAGATAATGATTTCTAGACCCTAGCATGGAAGCTTCATAGGTCTCTCTGCATCAGATTAACATTCTGGTTGTTTGTATTGGTTTGGTTTTTTTGGGGATATGGGATGGGTTTTTTCCCCTACAGCTATTTTGAGTTCTGAAAAACTTTTATCACACTTGTCTTCAGAGTATTCCAAAGTTACATTGCAAGGTGGATTATTTGCAACAGTTATTTGGAAGAGAAGCTGGGGTTTGCTTGTTTTTTCTTAAATCTGAACGAATACAAGTGCCCCCTCCACGCCTTGGTTCTCCTTGTGTCAGAAGCAGTCCTTCTTTGTCTGTTCTTCTCTTGCAACCTTTCATCCCTTTCCTGCAGGGTGTCAAGGAGCAGGACACAAGTAACACCTAATAATTTGGTATGCTTGGTATTGCAATTCTATTTCTGCACCAGATTCTTGGTATTGTGCATGATTTATATTATGACACTACTGGTTTGATCACGTTTTCTGTGGCCAGTCCTAAATTTCTGTTCCCTAGGTGATCATATATTACATTTACCTCTTCCCTGTTTTTCTCCCATGTCTTGCATTAAATATATATAAAACTTTCTTGGTTATTACAATAACTACATTTTTGCAGATTTAAGTGGGAGAAAAGGGCCCTTTACTGAGGGAGTTTTCTGCAGCACAGTTTGTGTTACCATGTAATCTATTTTTTGAAAAAGTTTCCATGTTCCTCTGATTAAACATCTTAATCACTTTCAGTTCTACTGTGAAACTTTTATCCAAGAAAAGTAAGTTTGGATGTGGATGTCACTTCTTCATCTTCTGACTAACCAGATGCTCGCTTGGGTACTTACGCTTTTTTGTCCCAGGTTTGATGCTAGAATTGTTTAGTGACCAATTTTGTTGGTCACCAAACGGTGTTTAGTGATCAGTTCTGTTTCCACTGCCTGTAATGTTCCTACCATTTATAACACTGTATAAAATCCAGTCTCTCTTTCGTCAGTACTAATGGAAGTGAATGATAGTATGAGGTGATGGAAACATTTTATTTCCTAAACACTTCCCAGTTTGCCGTTGATTTCGGTTTCCCTGGTGGACTGATCTTTCACAGCTGTTGCAAAACGTAAGTGCATTTTTTCCCTGCTGTGCAGATATCTGCCTTTTTCTAAACTTTCCATGGCACAAAAGGGTCTTTTTAAAATGTCACAAATACAAAGCAATTTATGTTGGCATTAAATGTAAACATTTTGCTGTCATTGTTTATGGAAGAAATTGAAAGTTTAGGAGTGAATGGGTAAAAAATGATAAATATAGAGCAATCGCCTTATAGAAACAGGAATATGAGTTACACATAGTTTGTTCCTTAGGAAATATCTTATATTCAGTTTTATCAGTTACTTCTTGAAAATACTTGGGGCTTCACTTCTCTATAATTGCAGTAACTATGCCGTCTACTGTCTACTCTTCGTTAGTTTGCCAGTAAGTTTTGTCAAATGTAATGACATATGGATGAATTAATTGTGAGTTTGCTTGCACTCTAAAACTAGTGAAACTATCTATCTATATATATATATGCACATATCCAGTTTTATCTGTATATATTTATGTATATAAATACGCCTAGATAAATGGTTGCATATGTTTAAAACTGCCTAAAACCCCTTATGATATAAAATAATAGGATAGATTTTAAATGAGATAACTTTACTTTTAGAAATTATTTTCCACTGAGGTTAGTGCTGGGCATTAATGCATACATGTGAAAGCATAATGTTGATTCAGATGGAAGAGGAAATATCAATTTAGATTGAGGAATGTGTTCCCTATAATCCTCCCTGTTCTCAGTTATTCTTGTAGAGCTTTGCATAGAGCTTGTAGCAATGGTGCGGGAATACTAACTTCAGTAGCAGATGTGAGCCTGAAGCTTATTACATGTTTCACCAGATGTTTCATTTATCTTTAGGGCAGCCTTCTGGTTTGTTTTTTATATCAAACACTGTGAAAAATAATATTCAGAATATATTTTAAACATGTTATGAATATTTGGAGATAAAGCAAATCTTTTATAACTTGAAGAACCGCTGTAATGTCTCATATTAAATATATTTCTCTTTTAGATTGTATTTCAGCAAGATATATTATAATTTCGTATAATGATCCAATCTGATTTAGACTAAGCTTGCTTGTAAAGATCATGTAACCCTAAACAGAGCAGATTTTGCATATTTATGTAAGCTTATTGTCTACTTCTATATTTATTAATAGTTCATGTGATTTGATATCTTACATATTTACTGCTAGAATTTGTTCACAGCATAAAGTAGTCTTTTGGGTGAAGAAGCCTCAGTAATTTCAGTGATAATTGTGACTCTCAGGAATCTCTTAGGATGATGCAGTTGATATTCCTTGGAGGAAGTTGATCTTTGGGCCACTTGTGTGGCTCACTGGTTTTGTCTTTGCACCATGGCCTTCGCCTCTGTGCAGAATGGGGTATCAGAAATTCAGCTTCTGTGCACCCACAGCGTCTCCCGTGCTCAAACCATGTGCCGCCCTTGCCATATTTGAGTTACAGCGTTGTCTGAAAGCTGATGTGTGTCTGGTGTCTGTGAACAAAAAATAAGTGTAGCAAACCCATGTTATGGAAAGTTTTACCAGGGAAAATTGTAGAGGACAGCAAGTGAAATGTTTATATGTGTTTAGTGAATTTTGTTCATCAGGCACGCTTAATAGTGTGAGGACACATCAGGGAATTTCGAGGTCTATTTTAAAAGCTAATTAGCATGTCTTTAAGTCCAGGGCAGTATTCCTGATTCTCCTCAGGCTTCCAAAATAATGCCTAAGAAAGGAGGCTGTGAGAATAGACTTGGACTGCCACATGGCCTTTTGGTGAGAGAGGAGGAGAGGAGAAGACCCTGGCCTCCTCCT
The DNA here is from genome assembly GCA_013398275.1 of Promerops cafer. Taxonomy (NCBI): domain Eukaryota; kingdom Metazoa; phylum Chordata; class Aves; order Passeriformes; family Nectariniidae; genus Promerops; species Promerops cafer. The sequence goes on along the minus strand of VZSE01014922.1, from coordinate 2,768,759 downwards.
TTAAAGGACAACAATGGAATGGGCATAGTTTCAGCTGTGTTGGGGGGATCATAGAGCTCATTTAGCCAGGTGCCTGGAAATCTCTCTGGAGGAGCGGTTGTCTGTCGCAGAAATGGGATACCATGTCTGGGTCACCATGGACTGGGTTATGCCGAGTCCCAGGTGGGGATCTGGATTTGTGAAACCGTTGTGAATTCAGCTCTCCCGCAGAGATGTTTCAGTAGTGCAAATGTCAGTTTGTCGAGTGTTTCTGACTCTCAAGTCTTTGACAAGGACATTTTTTTGTGTGGAATCTTCTACTTGCTGAAGGAGTGGGACATGGTTTCAAGACTCCTGAACTCCTTAAGTGTAAGAATTGAAGAGAGATTATTTGTAAAAAAAGTGTATTAGACTCTTAGCTAATCAGTAACTGAATGTATTGAGCAGTAAAAAAACTGTTGTATTATGCTACCAATCAACATGATTTAGTTGGTGTTTTATGGCTAAGGCTTTGTGCATATACACCACAAGCTCTGTGTCTGTGTGGGTACATTAAGGCTCTCTAATAAGCATCGCTGACTCAGTCTTCCCACAGAAAGAAGGAATTTTTTTTTTTTCCAGTCCCCTTGAGTATATTCTAATGATAAAATATGGAGGAGGTGTTTAAAACACAAATTGCAGGATTTTAAGTAGTTGTTTAGAGACTCTTGAGAATGATACAGACCTCTTCTAAGGCAGAGTGAACTTCTTACAAAGTTTGCAGATTTCCTGCTGGGACCTGATACTGTAATTGTTATACATAAAAATAAAATACATTAGGAAATTTAAAATAATTAGATAAGCATAAATTGAGGTTATTCTTACTGAATTGTCACCTTAACAGATACCTCAAAGTTGCCAGTGTTCCACTCATTAAACTTGTATTATTTTGAACTGTTTTCTGGCATAAATGTGTAACTGTGGCAAATGGAAGTTTTTTGGTTTTTCAGTGAAATACTTCAGGAAATAGCATTCTTTGTAATATCTTGCAGAGAAGGAGTCTTCAGCAGTCCATCTAGATGGAATTCTGGTTATATTGATATTAAAGAGAATTTACTCACTCTGCTCTTGATGGCAGCAACACTTTTTTTTTTTCTAATTTAAATGCAACTTTAAAAATAGGACATCATGGTCAATGTACTAAGATGCTTTTTAATTTGCATTTCTTTCTGCCATATTTCTCTGTTGAACAGAATGAATTCTCTAGGCCTCTGTTTTCAAGTCCTCTTGTCATTGCAGTTCAGTGTTATTCAGTCCTTGGCTTTACTTCCTTTTTGTCCTTTGACAGTTCTGTATTTTTGTATTTGCTTACCATATTGAACTGCAGATGCAAATCTAAGGACAGTTTGTGTAAAAAAATATTTTCAGACTGGCTTAGCCATGTTAATTTTTTTGAAACAATTTCTGTTACATTTTTGACATTCAGTGTGAGTGTCTAAAATAAATATAGTCTGTGGCTGTTAACCAAAGATTTTGCACCTATTGTGATTCATGTCTTGTTTGCATTTGAAATAGTATTTAGGCTGAATCCTTTGAGAAATTTATATTCCTCTGTATAATTTCTTTTAACGTTTTCAATAACTAATGAAAAGATGAATGCAGAATGAAAATAAATGCTTTTGAAACACAAAAAATCTCCTTCAATGAGATTTCACACTATGGTTGTTTGTTTCTAGAAATCTATATTTTATTCAAGCCAAATTTGGTTTACTTATATTGTGATATTTTTATTTTAGCAATAAACAGAACTTTGTGATCTTGGCCCCTTTAAAAAAAAAAAAAGAAGATCAATAATGTTTTATGTGACTGAAATAATGTTTGGCTTTTTTTTTTTGTTATTTTTCTTTACTGTATTCTAACTTATTAAGCTGTCTTTTCCAGTCATAGAATCATTGAATTGCTGAGCTTGGAAGGAATGTCTACAGGTCTCTGGTTCCATCCTCCTGCTCAAAGCAGTGCAGCTAGAACAGGTTGTACACATGAATTTTAATTATCTCCAAGGGTGGAGGCTCTATGGCTTCTCTTGACAGCCTGTTGTGAGGTTTGCCCTTCCTCAGAGTTTGAAAGCAAACAAACAAATGAGCAATTTTGTCACATATTGAAGTTGAATTTTCAAAATCTTCATGCACATGGATAAGATCCCTCTGAGTCTTCTCCAGCTCTCTCAGCCTCTCCTTGAATGACAGATGCCCCAGTCCCCAGTCATCTTTGTGGCCTGTCCCTGAACTCTTTGCAGTAGGTCCATGTCTCATGCTGAGGAGCCCAGAACTGGACACAGCACCCCAGATGTGTCTCGCCAGGGCTGAGCAGAGGGGAAGGATCATCTCCCTTGACCTGCTGGGAATGCTTTGCCTTATACCCAAGAGCTACTGGCCTGTGCTGCAAGGGTCCTTTGATGGCTCAACTGAATGTCCATCCAGGACCTCCAGTGCCTTTTCTGCTGAGTTTCTTTCCAGCCAGTCTGGTCCATCATGTGCTGGTGCCCGGGGCTCTTCCTCCCTAGGAGCAGGACATTGCATTTGCATTTGCTGAACTGTTTTCCAGCCTGTTTTAAGTTACTCTGGAAGTCAGCACAAACCTCCTTCTGATTTTTATCATGGCAAACTAGCTGAGGGCGCACTTTGCCCCGTCATCCATGTCATTAATGAAGATGACAGAAGAGTATTGGACCCCGTATTGATCCCTTGGGCACACAAGTAGTGACTGGCATCCGGATGGACTTTGTGCTGCTGATCACAGCCCTGCATGGCTCATCATCTTTGTGGCGTTTTTTCTGAAGTCTGTTTGGATAGTATTAATCCTGTTGTATTCTCTTTTCCCCCTCCAACTATAATTTGAGTTTGTAAATAGAATGTTGTTACAAAGGCATTTTGGAAGTCAGTGAAAAATAGGTACCACCAAGTGATTTGATGATTCATCTCTTCCTCAAATGAAACTGTTTTGCTTTGAGGCTTTGTTCAGAATAAATGCTGTCCCAGGGGTTTATAGTCTACAGAGAACAAGCGGGAGTGGAAAGAATTGACTTGTCCAGCCCCCATCAGGGAGTCCTTCAGCTGGGCAAGCAGTGGAACCGCAGCCTACTGCCTCCAGCTCTGATGTACTGTGCTTTTTCTCTTACTCATTAAAGAATTGGTTGCAGTGAATCTGTCCCTCTGCTTCCCAACTTATTTCCCATGTAAAAAACCTTCTTCAAGTTTATAACTTCCTTCTTGGCATAGAGCACTTTTTCTGCCTGTTCAAACAGGGTGTGAGTTCAGTTCTTGGCTACTTTATAAAAAAGAACAAGCCACACTGAGATATAAAAGTTGCAAGTGCTGTGTTGCTGAAATACTAGCTTTGGCTTGCAAAATTCTGCCATATGATGTTACAAGCCCTAGAAAGAGGAGGAATTCATCCTGACTCTGTCTTGTGTAGTTTGATCTAAAAGCCATGTGCTTTATTTTCTAAATTAAATATTCTTAAACTGTTATGGGTTTTAATTTTGTTTAAATTATTTGATATCTTTGCATTTGAACGTAGTGCACAGTCTCAAGTTGCTATGTGCCAAAGGCTGCTCCTGCGAAGGCATGACTGTCTTTTACCTCAGATATCTAACCACTCCTGTTTTTATTGTTCCTCTTGCTGGGCTATGGAATAGACTTTCTGAATCTTGCCTGAATTAATTGTTTCTTTGAGGACACGTTGAAGAAGTAGTACTGATGCTGGCATTACTAGTGTTAGCTTGGGCTTTAGAAGCTCCACTGAGTAATACCAATGATGATGCCATTCAATAGATGCCGTGCAGTGTTGTAGTTCCTTACTGCAGCAGTGACGCTCAGTAAAATGGGGATTTCTGCTCTGAGTTACCTTGGCCTGATTTTCCCTAACCATCATGTTATTATCTAGGCAGCGGTGAGAAATTGTAAGCTGAAAGATTTCTTTGGAGTGGGGAGTGGGGTTAAGGATTGAGATGAACTTTGTAATACTGGAAACAAACGCTGTCAGCCTTCTGTGTCTTGTTTGTTGTTGAGAAGTTGCATTTACCTTACTTTTTCTATGTATATAAAAGCATGGTCATGTACATTAACATTTTCTGTGGGAAATACACCTTGATTCATGGTTAAATGCATATTTACATATGGGATGTGTGTGTACTTTAAGACTGGTTCTTAAAGTCTTAAACATTCTTTCCTCTCTGCCACTTCTTTCCTCTCTGCCACTTCTTCCACGCCCCTCATATCTGTATGTATATATGTGTACATATATACACACATATGACTGAAAATAAAGGAGGCAGTAAGTGATGATGATGCATCTGATTTCTTTGGGAAGAAAATGGGACATGTAGTAGCTGACTATGCAGGTTGTCCAGGACAAGGTTGCAAGTCTGGTATGGAAATAGTTTGGGGATTTGGAGAATGTTAATGCAGTTAATGCACAGTAAGTCTGAATGTGTCTTGACCAGTTGAAATGCCATTCAGGTGTACCAGGTTTTACTTTTTTTACATCCATGTAGAAAGCCTCTTCAAACTGAACCATTGTTCTTTAGGTGCTGCAGTAGATATGTTTGTGTTAAAACAAGACCTTGTGTGTGTGACTCCCTAACTTTGGTGGTTCTTTTGTTAAAGTGGTGCGGTAGCTGCCACTGAGCCTTTCAAAACTGTACCTGCTGGCTTTCCATGGCACCTGTGTTGTGAGTTGCTAACCTTGTGTTAAAGCATCATTTTGGAGTTACTTAGAAGTCTGTGCTGTTACGCCTGAAACTGTACACTTTTAAAACCTTAAGTACTTTAATACTCTTTCACTAATTAAGTGTTGCACACACTGATTAATCGATAGATGCTGTGGAAGTAGTCGTGAAGAAACAGTACAGTGATCTATTAGTGATGTTCTTGAACATTTCTGTTTTGGAACTGGCATAAAAAAAAGGTTTCACCTAATGAAGCATAACATTGGCTTTTTTCTAACATCGTTGCTTAGCTGTATGGGGTGTGATGTTGTCCTGGTTTAGGGCATATTTGGGAGAAAAACCTCTAATGGTGTTCCTCTAGAAAGCAGATTCAATTGGCCCCTCCCCCAGTTGGTTCAGGAAAATATTTCCTTGGAGAAAAGTGGAAAAAAACCTGTTTATTTAATGGGCAAAGCATTCACCAGCACAAAAAAAAAAACCCCAATATTAAACAATAGAACCTCTCGCCGCTTCAAAAGAGATGTCAGACTCAGAAAGTCCCTTCGTGGGCTGTAGCTCGGCTCACTCAGTCCCCTCTCAGTCCCTCCGGCGCTGGAAATGCCGCGGCCCAGGCCCAGTCCGGTGGGCCACAGGTGCGAGCTGCCGGTGCTCTGCTGGGTGTTCGGTCCAGAGCAGGTTTGAACAGTTCCAAGGAAAAGAAAAACCACAGTCCAGGGAACTTCTCTGCCTCAGCTAGCTAAAACTAACTAACTAACAGCAAAAGAGAGAGAGCTCTGTCCCGCTGTCTGTCCGTCCGTAGACAACACAGTCCAGGAGCCGGAATGTGGAGGAGTGAATGCAGTTTCTGATAACAAACTCGGTGCTTCTTCTCTGCCCGCCTTTACTCTCAGATGCAGTTTTAAAGGAGCAGAACTTATTTCTGGGTTAGGCAGACGAATGGGGATACAATTCAACATCACCCCAGGACAAGGAGTGAGTGCAGTTTCTGACAACAAACTCGGTGCTTCTTGTCTCTTGTGCTTTGCTCTCAGAACCAGTCTTAAAGGTGCAGAACCTGTTTCTGGGCTAGGCAGACAAATGGGGATACAATTCAACATCACCCTGGGACAGATGTGTTGAGAATTTGGATGCCATCAGTTCTGGAAGATGATTTTTTGGTCAGTGTCATGTCTCTCACTGCAAGCTCTTGCTGCCTGCTAGCATATGTGGCCACCGTATAACTTCTTGCATCTCTAATACCCTGCTAATGCAACCTGTCATGTTGAAATGCACGTTATATTCTACGTAATATTTAAGGAGCAAAGGAGGCTGATTTTCACATGCAGGAAGGGACTACCTCTATCAGAATTTGATTTAATCTGTTGTTTCTTGATGCAGCCAACAGCTTCCAAAATAACTGTGCTGTGACTGTTGGCTGGCAGGGAAGACTTAATAAAAAAGCTGAAAATGTCTTGTGATCTAATTGCAGTAATTTAGGAGTCTTTTGGGCAAATGCTTTCACAAGGTTTGAACCGCTAGTCTTATTCTTCCTCCAAAATGGAATATTTTTCCTCAAGCTCCATAGAAAATGTTAATCACTGTCTTCTACTTTTGAACCCATCTAAAATAATTTTCCATCATATTATTTCACAAACTGAAAACTATCCTGAAGAGAACTGCAAACAGCTCTTGGTAGCCATCATGCTACAATAAAATACTACTGTAATGTGTGCCCCTCAAAAAATGGAGTTGTTTGATATACTCAGTTCTGGCTCTCATTAGCATCATCTCTGAATGGATCCATGGCCTCCACATGCGCAATGCAAACCTTTCACTTCATCTAGAGAAATCTAGGTGGAGAGGTTGTTTACTTACCCTTTTGTAAGCCTGCATGTTAGGAATTTTTTGTTAGAGTTTGGATAATAAAAGCTGAGTGTTCTCTCTCTTTTGAAGAGTTGCCTAGTGATAATAAGTTGTGTTGAATATGTGTGTCTGTTGTGTAGTGGCAATCATTAGCTCAAGATCTAAACCAGAAGGGAACCTGTCACTGTAATCTGCCTGCAAGCGAAAGAAGGGCAAAGATTTCTGTTGTGGCAGGGATTGCAAGCAACAGGACTTGACTCATTTTATCTGGAAGTCAGTGCTTGGCAAAGCAAATGTCTGACCCTGGATCTTGTAGTGAAGAGATAGTTTGTCATCTGTCTGCTGGGTAGGGCTTGGCTTGAATTCTGACTTACTTGTACCTCCTGTGAATTAAAGTGTTGCTCATGGCTTGAAGACCTGGCTGAGAGCCATGAGGAGCGCTTGTAGATGGTCGTACAGCAGACATCCAAGTGAAGCTGCCCTTGATTAGAACTTTGAGCTTAGTCATTGCTCTCTAAGCTGGTCAGATGGGATGTCTCAGTCTGTCTTTGTGTCCTGGACTGCTCAATGGGATGTGTTAGTTGGAGATGTAAGTGGGGTTCTAAGAGTGTTTTAAGAGGTGTGCTGAAATGTCCTTGTGACATTGTGTTCATCTAGGTATTAGACAAAGCTCCTAGTTGCTGTGTTAAATGAGGGGTGATAATTAAGTGCTATTCTTACTGAAAAGAAAAAAGTTAATGTGGCATTTCATAGCTGTTTGCTCAGCAAGTAACAGCACCTGGTTTAGACAAAACTGGTGGACTTTGTAAAACTAGTTGAATTTTGGGGATTGTGTGGCGTCCTTCTGCCTTCCTGAAAGGAGCAATAGATGTTGGCTCCTTTAGGCCTTCCCGGTGCATGGGGAAGTCTTGCCCTGCACAGTAGGCCCCCAGTGGAAGAAGCAGTAAGGACAATGCTGAAGATAGTAATCTTTTTATTTTTTAATAAAATACTTGTATAATTTTTATTCAGAGGATGAGTTTATGGGGGTGGCTACCATGTTTTTCTGTTTTGCCAAAAATTAGAACTTCACTGATTCTCCCTGCTAATGTTTAGTAGTGTTATCCCTATGTGACAGGCTGATGGAGGTCACAGAAAAATAGCTGGTCTAACTTTCAACTGAAGAAATAGGCAGTAGCTATGAATTGCTATAAAGACAATTCAGGAAAATTGCTGTATGGGGGCTCTGTGTGCTTCAGTGTTCAGACCATGTTTTGTGAGCTTGAAACTTAAGAAAAATGTGAGAAGTTATTGAGAACAGACTTGTGCATATTAAATACCAAGCCATCAGAAAACCACTTGCTTCGTTGTATCAGGTGACATAAGATGGATGTTTTGACTTTAAATAAGCTGAGGAAGATGTCCCTCTACTTCCCACTGCCCTTTGAATTTCAGCAATGCAAACAGTCATTGGTAGAAAAAAAACCCAAACTTTGAAGCTTTACAAAGAAGAAAAATGTTTTTTCTGTGTTTCCAGAGGAGATGAGGAATTTAAAAGCCCCCAAACCCCTTATGTGAAGTCATCATTTTTCTTGACTTACTGAAAAGTTATTAACTAAATGAGACTGACTTTCTTGTGATGCATGCTGTATGAAGTTACCGATTTTCAAAATGCAGGGATTTTTGAGTTGTTTCCATTTCAGTCTGTTCCTGTTCTGCTTTCAAATTGTTGAATATTAAAATGTGTTATATTAAAAAAGTTAAAATGATTGTGTAATTCATTGATCTTTAAACATGTCCAAATTTTTCCTGGTAATTGAATAACCTCTCTGACTATTTATGTAATATAAAATGTCATAAAAATACATTAATCTGGTTGACATTTATGCAGGAAAGGAATTAGTTTCACCACACATTTTTTGTGTTATTGTGTGCTTAATTGCTTTGTAACTTAGAGCATTAACGTAGATATGTTGTAAAGAATATATTGATATTTTGTAATGAAAGAGCTTTTACCTGTTAATGTAGCCTCAGTAGAGTAAACAAGCTAAAATTAATGGCTGTTAAACAAAGTTACGGATATCTTAGGAAAGATTAAAAAGCCATGGTTTTTTTTAAAGGATGTACTTTGTTAGATATGAGGTTACTGTAACACAGAGTTGTTTTTTGACCATGCTGAATCCTTTTCATGCTTTTAATCCTACTTTGCATAGCAACTAGAATGATACTGGACAAAATTGGTGTAAGTAAAGGCTTCAAGGTGCTGAAGTTCATGGGAATACACTTCTAATAAAAAACAGTTGATGCTTTCATTAGGCATGTGATGTTTATTAGGAAATGAGATATCTTCCTGCTTTCTTACAAGGAAAGCAAGATTTAGGCTGCACAGATGGCGTTTTTAGTAGTTCAGTTTACTGCTGTCTTGACAATGTAGGCTGACTGAAACTTTTTCTCTTGATAAAGATTTCGATCTCATATCAAATTTGTCTTCAATCAATGTAGAAATAGTAGTGTAGTAAGCCAAATGGATGCTTATACAAGAATAATATTTACCTGCCATATAGGAGGAGATGGAGGATTAATTGGCAAGTGTTTGTAAGATACTGTGAAGATGGATCTTTCTAGATAAATCTGAAAAAAAAATACTCCAAAGATATGGCAGAAAGCCTTCAAATATGTTGCTTTTTCTTTTGACCATTTCTTCTTGATAATCATTGCCAACAAAATAGTTGAATTATATTGCTTGATTTTCACTTTAATTTCAAGATGCTAGTTTGAAGTAGATAAATGAATTAAAAATGCTTTTTGAAAATTCAGTGTTTTAATATTTCTGAAAGATGGTATTATAATGATTTAATCCTTTGGAATAATGTTGCATACATTAGAAGACAATTTTGCAAGTTACTTTGACAGTCCTACCCATCTTATTTAGAGTCATCTTGAGGCTTGGATGTACTTACTTAAAAACAGGACAGGTTTCCATTATCTTGAGTTGTGTAGAGAATTTTGTGGTCAGTGAGATTTAGCTTGTCCAAAGGCTTATCTGAGTGTTTGCTCGTGTGTTAATAAAATGTTGTAATAGGTTGATGGCTTTGATTGCATCCTAATTCTCTGGTTGTGTGCTTAGACCAGAGCCCCAAACTTGCTGTCAGAAAACCCTGGGCGAGTGCCAGCACATGTGCAGGAAGTGGTGTGCTTCCATTTGTTACTTTCCCGTTGTCCTGTCACGCACATCCCTGTGCTCCCCATTCCGTTGTTTTACTCGTTTGCTCTCAAAACTTGTCCTCATCCCTTATTCCCACCAGTGACAGAGCTGCCCTTTCCTACCTTGCCTTACTTCGTTAGGAGCTGTCAGCTGTCCTTGTGCTGGCCCATGGCTTGGAGCCACCTCTGTAAAGTAGCAAGGTAGTCATGGGCAGTCACTGCTGGCTGTGCTGGGGTGTCCCGGGTCCCAGGACAGTTATCCCTGTCCCTAATGCCGGGGCTGTGGTCATCACTGGTGGGGACTGGTAATAAATAACAGTCTGGAGATACATGCTTACACTTGGGTAAGTACGTCCCCACAGAAGCACTCCAAATGTTGGGTTTTATTTTTATTTTTATTGTGTTCTGTTATTTTTCACTGTTTACCTACTGATTGTGATATCTCCTCTGGGTGTCCTGTACTTTATTCTGTTGAGCACAATTAATATCACACTGTGCTGTCATAAAACTAACATTGAGTTGTGATCAAAGTTAAAAAGGAATGAGTTTACCGAGCGTACATAATGAGTTGCTACTTAAGAGTCTTTCCTCTTCTGTTTCTCTCATTCTTTCTCATAAAAGTAAATGTTTTAGAAAAACATGAAGGTACTAGCAAAGCCTCAGTTGCTGTAATAAGCATTCGCTCAGAAGAGGTTGGCTCTTACTGGAGCAGTAAGGTTGGTGGCATAGATGGAGGATATTCCTAAATATTTGTAGTCAATTTATGTCATATCCTATACAGAAAATGCAGATTTGTGAATGTTCAGTTTTTCTACCACAGTTGCTAACTCATTAGAACACAAAATTCCTTGAAACAAAAAAGGCTGGTGAGGGGCTTGGAACACAAGCTCTGTGAGAATGGCTGAGGGAGCTGGGGTTGTTTGTCTGGAGAAAAGGAGACTCAGAGGTGACCTTATCACTCTACAACTTCCTGAAAGGTGGCTGTAGTCAGGTAGGGTTGGTCTCTTTCTCCAGGCAGCAAGTGACAGAACAAGAGGACTCAGCCTTAAGCTGCGCCAAGGGAAACACAGGTTGGATATTAGGAGAAAGTTTTTTATAGAAAGGTGATAAAGTACTGGAATGGTCTGCCTGGGGAGGTGGTGGAGTCCCCATCCCTGGATGTATTTAAAAAAAGACTGGATGTGGCACTTGGTGCCATGGTTTAGCTGAGGTGTTAGTGCTAGGTTGGACTTGATGATCTTGAACGTCTCTTCCAACCTAGACATTCTGTGATTCGGCCAGATATGTTCTACCCTTTCTTTCATTCTGCAATTTAGCAATTAAAATGGGGTTGAATTAAGTCTTTTGACTTGCTTTTCATTTCATGCTCATATGACTGTGCCTCTTTTTGGAGGACTTTTTGCCTATTTTCACGTGATTTTTTTGTTTTCCCATCTAGCTACCTACAGACCCTGGTCTGCTTAGCTTCCAAGTTGAGAGGAGATCGGGTGCTTTCAGCCCAGTATAGCAAAAGTGGATAAAATAGAGCACTGTTTTGTAACCCTGACTTGATATTTCAGAGGAGGAAATTAATATTATTGGGGAAGGCAATATTTACTTTTAATTTTTTTTCTCAGTGAATAGGAGAATTGTTGAGTTACTGAGCTTGTGCATTTGTATTGGGAGAAGTGTGTATGTGTGAGGTGGTTGGATATAGATAAAAAACTGTAAATATTTGTATGCATATGTGGTGCACACTTTGGACAAAGAAATATATTTCAGCAGTATCTAAAGGCTTTTTCAGATGAAACATTGCCTTTGCTGGAATTAATTCTGAATTCTTGTTTCTCTTTTCTCATTCTTTTTAGTTGTATTTTTTAACCATAACAAGTTGGTTGTGGTATTCTTTTTATTTGTATCTTCACAATTGGAATTGTTATCAATAGATGCAGTTATTGTGATTCATAGTTTTTTAGACAATTAATTGAGATTGTGTGTGTGGAGGGAAACAAATTAATCTGTTGTCTCCATAATTCTCTGTGCTAAAGTAAATAAATCAATTTTCCTTCTTTTCAAATGCATACGCTGGTTCCTTGAACTAGCATCTGCTAACTTGGTTTAGTCATTGAAGATACCGTCTGAAGCATACGTGTGGTTTGGCAAAGTTAATATGTATAGAAAAACCCAAATTTTTTTGTGCTGTGAAGTGTATAGCACTTGTTCAGTACACATGCTACCACATGGTAGCAGTTCAAAACAGATAAATTATTGCATTAAAAATACTGTCCACATTAATAGTGGTGCTATAAAAGGAATATTTTGGTTGTTTTTCAGTATATTTTGACCAGATCAACCAAAATGTGCCATGTTCATGTTTAGTAGTTAAATTCAGAGAAGTGTTAGCACAGAAATGGAGTGCTGTCTCTTCTGGTGGACTTTTGTGTCCCTTGGACAGTATGCCTAGTCCTGAGTAAATTTTAGGTAGTTTTAGTTTATCTGTCTTCTGGGTGCTCAGCATTCTTTAAGGAAACAATACTCATCCCCAGATTCATTCTCCTCCAGAGTGTCTTTGTGAGGAGGCTGTAGAAGGTGAGGGAGCAGTAATGGTCCACTTTGTTCTTGAACCAGTGACCTGCCCTCCTGAAGGCACATGCAACTTCTGCTCTTTGAGCAGAGCTAAAGGATGAATTTGGGAAACAGCTGTGAATGGCAGACCAAAGGCTACACAGATGTTAGTGGTTTGTAGCTTAGAGTTGGTTGGTACCTCATTTGCACGTGGCCCACTGCAGTAATCTGGGTGATGAGGAGCATAAAACCAGTCCATGCACCTAACACTGGTACAAAGTCCTTCCACTTCAATGGGACATGGCTTTTTAGGAGGCATGTGGATTGCTGCTCTTAAAATCAAATTTCTTAAGGTGTATCAACTTAAATTCTCTTTCGGAAATTAAGGCCTTGAGCAAGTGAGGTGTCGTTAAATACATTGCCTCCAGGCCACTATTGATCAGGGTTTCACATGTCACAGTATTTACTGATAGTCTGAATGTGGCCAGGCTGAAATGCATCTCCTCTGATGGTGACGATAACTATTTAAGGGCTGAATTTCAGCAACATGAACATGCATATGTGATCCCATGAGAGGTGAATTCTAGTGAATTTTTCTTGGTAAAGAAACAATTCAGTAATAAGTAAACCTGCATCGTTTGCCGGTTTTTGAACTCCAGGGTTTTAAGATTGTTTGCAATTTAGAATAATGGTGGACCTTTTTTCAGTGCTTCAGCTGATTTGACCGATTCTGAAATTAGGTTTGCAAATAGTGAAGTTGTTGACCAGATATTTTAAGGTATAGAAAACATGGCTGAATTGTCCCAGTGTTGAATGGGCCATTACATCAGGGTTCAGTTCTTTGTCTTGTGTCTGATATATGATGTATTCTTTCTTTTGGTTGTGTTTATTTTGGTTTGGTTTAGGTTTTTTTGGGGTGTTTTTTGTTGGTAAGGTAGGGTATATATCTCCTATATGTTAAAGGCCTGATACAGATTCTAATATTGACAGTACTTTCTAGAAAAGAAAAATGTCTTTATGTTATTCTGTTATTTTTAAAAATCTTTTACAGTATTTATTAAAACAAACTTCTGCAATAGGGTTTACTGTCAAGATTTTTCAATCAAGGCATTTCGGTAATACAAATCCACACAAGTCAGTCATTTTCAAACAAAACACCCATATTGTATAGTTTTGCACTTCGTTTGCTTTGGACAAATTATAGTAATGCTTTCTAGCTTCCTTAATTTCTTCCCCCCCCCCACGCTTGTTTGCAAACTAACAAAAAATCACCATTTTAGAGGAAGGAGGGGGTGTTTTTTAATAATAGCAAAAGAGAGAATCTTTCGTTTAAAAAATGTAAAAATCTCAGGTGTTCAGGAGAGGGTCGATGGCTCAGGAGACAGAGTTTGCACATTCTCACAATGCAAGCAGCACTGCTGGGAAGTGCAAGCATGGCTGTTGGCTTTCTTCATCATAAGAACATCCCTGAACAAATAATTTGTTTTAAAATATAGGTTACACTGTGTAAATGTGAGGGAGAAGGAGGCAGCATCCTGGTCTGGCTGTTCTCCTGCCCTTTTCTTTGCTCACCTTAGTTCTGGGCACTCTTAGACTTAGTGGCTCTTTCAGTGTCAGCTTTGCAGAGTGACTTGGGAGGGACTGTGACACAAAACAGTGAATTGATTAGAAAAAGTGCACAACTGTCCCAAATACTAGCAGATTGAGTTAAAAATAGAAGGAGGGAGGGAGCTCTTGCCCAGTCTGTGCTAAGCTTCTAGGTAAAAAGATGATGTTCTGTAGATTGGGCAAATGATGTACAGAAACAGTGGTAATGGTATCAGCAAAAGCAACTTGGGGGCTGTTACCCATTTGTGCAAGCTGGCAGCTTGTTGGAGCTATCTAGCTACTAATACATGTTGTAAAATATATATGTTTGGTTAAAAGAGTTTCCATTTCTCTCTGGTGGGGACTGCATCATGTTTTAATTTCTGCAGTTGTTTTCCCAAGGCAAAGATGTTAGCTATTGATGCTTTATTGGTTCTTTGACATTTTTTCCACTATTGCCTTCATTATCATCTAACTGCTAACAGTCATGAGAGGAGGAATTGCTGACATGAAATCTGGATGGTTTTCAGTGAGTCCTTTTTCTTCTGGATAGTATCTCTTATATCGTGTTACATCTCTTACATGTTGCTGGGTGTACTGTGTTTAAGAAAAGAACTTGTCCTGGAACTTGGTTACCAGTTAGCTCTCAGAAGAACGCTTTTGAGAGCATGATATGCCTTTATTCAAGTTTGTAAAAGATCCGGATGTTTTCCTGCTCTTGAATATTACACTTCTCAAGGGGGAAATTATCTGGATGTATCAGCCACATGATTTCATAGGAATCTATCTCTAAGGATCTTTTCCCCATCATTACATGACTACCTCTACTTTGAGAGTGTCCACCATTACAAGAGAATTGCCACTGCGAGGAGCAGTCCAACTCAGCTGTCTGAAAGTTCACATTTCATTTAATTCCATTTAATTATCACAAAATCCTTTCTCTGTTGCAGCTGCTTTTGAAAGTCCTTTCTAGTTTTTCCTCTTAATGACTTCTTTTGGCTACAAAAGATCTAACTATAATTTCATTTTTTAGCATGTTCTAGCAAGTTATGTGAGAAACAAGTCATTCTTGCTTTCCACACAGATATACCTTTGAAAAGCTTCTTTTAACCAAAAGAGTTTATTCTAGCTACATTTAATGACTGGACCATATACTTTTTCAATTCAAAATAATGGTGATTACAGCAGAAGTCTTCTAGTTTGTTTTGGAGGAGGTACGTGTTCTTGTTTTAATTATAAAATTTAGAAACTTAACATCTTCACCTCCAAAAAATCCACAAAAACTTTAATAAAAGTTTAAGGACTGAGCCTCTTTGACAAACTAGTTCTTTGCTTTTGAGCTAAACACTGAGATGCATAAGCACTGGGCTCTGGGTAAGGAGCTTCATTCAGCCTGGCGTCTGTTTCTAGAAGTAGTACAATGAGCTTGCTTAGGTGTGGCAAGGGGAAAGGTTTTCATTCTGACTTGGAAATAGCTGTTTGATCAATTGTGCAGGCTGCCCTGAAGAGTGTAGAGGCATCTCCAGATTTGCCTTGATTTAGAGACAGGCACATCAAGCAGGCTTCTCCTTTACTGGCTGTGTTAGGACATTTCAGAACAAAGCCTGGGTGGTTTTGCTGTCTTAGTTTCAGGATGCTGTATTATCATGGTGCCCTGGATGACACAAAAATTTCAAGTAATTTCTGTTAAGATACTGTGGTATAAAACGCAATCACCAGCATATACTGGTAGAAGAAGTCTGCAAGGGTTTCTGTAAGTGTACATAGGTTACTTTAATGCAGTCAGTCAGATACGGCAATTTAATGAGAAGGCAATTTAAGAAGGCTGCAGAATGTAGTTTGTGCTGCAAGGGTGAGTGATAAGTTGGGAAAATATTTGTCCAGTCTTGAAGAATGTCTCCTCATATCTTTAAATAACATGTGTGGATTTTTTTCCCCTTCTGAAAGGATATGAAGAGGGGTCTGAAAATGTAGCACATTCTGTGGCTAATTAATTTGTGTTTCTTTTATAATGAATATCATATTTGCATCTGTACAAGGAGAAGCCTTGAAAAATATTAACAAAAATGAATGTATGGGATGTGTGTGTGTTATCTTTGTAACTTTTACAGCTGCAGACAAAACTTAAGCATTGTGTAGTGTTGTTGCATTTGATTTCCTATGGGTTGGCTCCGAATGTTGGTTCATCTGATAATCACATTGATTTCTCTTTCCTTAAATTTAACCAGCAGGCACAGTGTCTGTCTGTTTAAAAGGTCTGATAAGTGGTAAAATGTGTTCTTCCGTTTGATGGGGTTATGTTAAATATTCCTGAATAGAACTCTGTTCCATGAAAGTGATCTGTTTGAATGAAGCATTTAATAGAAATAGAATTTTTGTGTTGGTACAATGGAACATTACAGCTGTTGGTGTAAAAAGCCTTACAAAAAATATGTTCTCTACTGTTTAAGGTAACTTGCAGTATTTAGATACATTTGTATTATAAACAATAATATGTACATGCATGCATCCTTTGCATTTATATACAGCTAAAAAGAAGAAACAGTGTTCAAAATTGGAAATAAAATGCAGTCAAAACTGTCTAACAGCTATAGCTGGTTCCCCAAGCTCTGATACTGAAAATGTGCTATTATGTTGTGAAAAAGACACAGTTTATAATCTATTCCATGTATTCATTAAATAATTCTCCTTTTGATTCCAAAAGCTACCTAATTCCAGACAGTATTGCAACTTAAATCACAATAAGTCTTTGTTACTAAATGGTAAAATGTTATTGCTTAATGAAACCCAATATCAGATTATTTTTTTTTTTATGAATGCGGAAGGTAATGCACACTGTAAATGACGTGTAACAGTTTGTTGATCACTTTAGCAATTAACTGCAGCTGAAAAAAGTCTGCTTACTCAGGCTGGTCTTACTCTCATTTTCTGAGGAAACTCTGTATTTTAATGAAGACAGTCCAGTGAGTAAAGAGATTTCTAGGCAGTTGCAAAAATGAAAATAAAATACAATTTACTCATTTAATATCAAGCTTTCTCTTTAAATAGTACCGATTATGTAAGTTTACTTTTTTAACATACTTTTTATTTAATCCAGTCCAATACCAGATGGAAATGATGCGAAGCCTGCGCCATGTAAACATTGATCATCTTCATGTTGGCTGGTACCAGTCCACATACTATGGCTCTTTTGTCACCCGTGCCCTCCTGGACTCCCAGTTCAGTTACCAGCATGCAATTGAGGAGTCTGTAGTTCTCATTTACGGTTAGTATGAGGTTTCCTTTATTACTCTTTTCCCCTCTTAATATTATTACTACTATTTTTGTGTTCTGTCTTTTGCCTGTAAGAGTAGCCTGGCAGGCCTTTTCGAGTAAATACCAACCCTGTGTCTACGGCAGCCTCAGCAGCAGCTAAGTCTAGACAGGGTTTCCTTCTTTCTGTTTATTTTTCTTGCTATCAGAGCCCTGATGTGTACGTTTTGGAATGCTGGAGTAGCTGCTTCATTTTTATTCCTTCATCTCCCCTCCCTCGTGGAAGGGGCTGGTGGAACCCGACCAGATGTCTAACAAACCCTGCTTGCTAGCGTGTCTGGCTCTGTACGTGACTGACCAATCATCACACGAATTGCCAAGTTTTTTTAATACCTCTGACAGAAGCATACAAAACCTGGACTGTTTCTTAGCACAAAGATTTTTTTCTTTTCTGCCTATTTAATGGTGTTTCCTCAAGCTCTCCAGACCAGATGTTCTGTGCTGTATCAGAACCGTAGGCAATTTAACAGCTTTATAGCCTCCCCCTCCCCAAACACTCACAGTTTGCCATATCTGGCAGACTTGCATATAGTTTCCAGCTGAGAAGTAAATGTAACGTCCTGAGTATCTGTCAGAAAAAATACTAATGAATACGATCAATCTTATGAGCTGCCCCAAAATTGTTTCAGTATGTTAACAATTGGATTACAGTAAAGAACAAGTTGTTAAAGTATACTTATATTGGCTGGAAACATTGCATCATCAGACCTTGATGAATTTTCCACTTGTTTCAGTCTATTTTGGTTTTCATTTTATCACCGATTGCTAAAAGTTTTACTGTGTTAAGTTTCAGACAACATGAATGTTAACACAGCTTTTATTCTCGTGTTGGCATGCTTCAGCTGTTATCATGCTGCAAGTGTTAAGCTTCTTTGTCCAAGGAATGTAACAGTTTGTTTAGAAAATTTCCCCCTAAATTCAGCAGAGTATGTCAAGGTAAAACGAATCTTTGTATATACCAGTTACATTGTCATGCACAAAGCAGCATGGCAGCTTGATCTGAATTAGCTTATTGCTACTCTAAAATTACTTTTTTTTTATACAAAATGTTGTTTAATGAATATTTTAATTTACTGCAGAATGACTAGAAGGAAGAATATTTAAATGAAGTCACTCTTACATAAGTTCTGTGGATAATTCATACAAAAAAAGGAAATGTGAATTGGACCTTTAATGGGGAAATAATATGAGTAGAATGGATCAAGATTCCCCCCAAGTTCTCCAAGTTAAGTTTACTAATTGGCATCACTGTATATTGTTGGTTGTATTTTACATAGCAGTGCAATAGGACTGCCTCTGCTATAGTGTCTTTTTTGTGTTTGTCGTCTTAATCTTTTTTAACTGGGACTACTTAGTAATTTTCCTCCTGTTTATGTCATTTGGATATTTAAAAAGAAAAAGGCAGTCTGGGTTTGGTAAAAATAGACTTCCTTCCATTTTTAATAATAGATCCCATTAAGACTGCCCAAGGGTCTTTGTCACTGAAGGCATATAGGCTGACTCCCAAACTGATGGAAGTTTGCAAAGAAAAAGACTTCTCTCCAGAAGCGTAAGTAACTTCAAAGAATGTTTTCTCATAGGGTCTGCTGAATTACTGGGATGCAGAGCAATACCTGGGATTATGGAATGCTGTATTTTAAAATCTCATGTAACAGTGTGTGCTGAGGAAAACGGACCTGTATGGGCTGTGATAGTTGTGCAGTGGCTCAGTGGGCTGAGAAGGTGTGAGAGGCTGGCTGAGCATTTCTGCACATGGGGGAACCTGAACTGGGTTTGGGTCTAGTCAGAGGGTGTGCTGTAAGGACCATGGGGAAGATAGCTGTACGTGGGAACAGAGCCAGAGACAGAAAAAAAAAAGAAATGGAGAGAGGGAAATAGCTGATCTATCTTTAAGCTCTTTTGTTCTTTCCAGAATTAAAGTAGAACAGGTATTCTGGAATAGCTGTCCCAGTGTATTTGTTCCAAATTAACTCCCCCATGTGGACACCATTTTCTGGATTGAAGTAGGATAATTACTCTTTTTCAAAAGATTAGCTACTTGTTACAGATGTAGGCCTTAGCATCCTTTGCCTCCAGCTGCTTGGTGCTGAATAGCAAAAGCACAAACAACTTCTTAAAATCACTTTGCTGAGGAAAAATGTATTCATTTCATTGCTTGGTGTCTAAAACTCGATTGATGAACAAAGAAATCCATGATCAGTCAAAAAAAAGGGGGGTGGAGGCAAAAAGCAAAAGTTTTTGTTCCAAAGTCCAGTATGAATATAAAGAAGTTAAGGCTCTATTTCCTTAGAAACTTCTAAATCATGCTTTCCTATCCATATGTTATGAAAGGTATTACTGTCTATTTTATCCACTTTATTATAAAGCAACAGCTGTCTTTTTTTGTGTGTATATTGTAAAAAAACACACACTAAAAATTTATGTTTTAATATTCACCACAGAATTTAATTATTCCAAAACATACAATATTTTGTGAATCTACTTCTTTGCTCAGTAAAAATTTTACTTATTCAGCTATTGGGAAAATTGTCTTTCCTTGTAGTAGTTGTGATATTTAAAGGTATTTTAGCATCATGTGGTAACTAACTGTTCAGTTTTGCTTAGGAAATGCTGATGGCAGGAAAATCAGTAAAATATTTTGGAAGGGGCAGAGTTAATCTTGTCAGTAGAGTCTCTTGCTGGAGGCTTTTTCATGTAGGTAATCTATTAACAAGCAAGGCAGCTGCTTGTCTTCTGAGAGTTTTTCCTAGAGCAGCTTTCCTCAGTCTTTGTAAACGTGAGGTTTTTGCCATGCAAATGCTTTCTTAATAAAACTTGACTCTTTTTTAATTGTGGAACTATGAAAATCAAGAATTTTTACAAAATTGTTGTTTGTTAGAGCAACAATTCAAGGAAGAGAATAAGAGAGTTACTGTTTATATTAGTAAATGTTCCATAACTTTTTTCACAGATTGAAAAAAGCAAATATTGCATATGAAAACATGTTTGAAGAAGTGCCTATTGTAATTAAGAATTCATACCTGATCAATGTGATGTTGTGGGAACTGGAAAAGAAATCCGCAGTAGCCGATAGACATGAGTTGCTCAGTCTGGCTAGCAGGTAAGTACTTGTTACAATAATGGATGTACTTTTATTCGCTTTCCCAAACCGCAGTTTAACACCTTGGGTGAAATCCCAGTCTCATTACAGTCCATGGAAGCTTTGCCTTGACTTTTAATGGGGTTAACACTTTACCCTTCGTGTTCTTTTGCTGAAGGAAAAACTGCATGGTAAAACTGTAGCATTAGATTCAAGAACTAAATTCAGTCTGTAATCCTCATATACTTGCAGTGCTTGAAATGTATAAATTTTCCAGAAGAGTGTGCTTTTTCAAGAAAATATGGGCACTCAGAAAATTCAGGCAAATAGGTCTATTGAAAAAATAGGTTTTGTTAAATATTCTGTTAGTAATTACATAAATTATTTTAATAAAAAAGAAATTTAATTTCTTTTACTTTGGTAGCAGGATGAATTTGAAAATAAAATAATAAAGGCTCTGAGCAACTGGCAAAAATGCCACTGATTGTCATGACAGACAGCATTCATGATGTCAGAAATTGTTTTAAGAGTTTCTAAAATGATCTTCTTGTAACTTTGTCTAAGAATAACCTTTTCTTTCTGTAGAACTTTGCCCTGAAAATACACTTTTGATAACAAAGTAGACGTGACTTCTAGTGGGATGATCAAAAATTTGGTGGTATTTAAATCTTACACAGCACAATACAGTTGGATTATTATTCATCTGACCAAAATAATGAGATAAAATAATGCAGTATCTTGTTGCATATAGAAGCTGGGTTGTATTCATTAATAGGTTTTTGGCGTAAAACGATTTACTTTGGCACTAAGGTATTGTCTGTCAAGATTCTGATCCTAGTGGCCTTTTTTTTTTTTTTCCTTTTTTCTCCTGCTCCCCCTCCCTCCATCATGTAAGGCTGAAGTTAATGGATCTGTATTTCTAGTGGTCCCTATGTTGCGTAACTTAGCAGAAATTTTCCACTTTCTCTACTTGAGCTTATGTGGATGTTGTGAGGGATCTGATAGCTTTTAGAGAAAGTGATCAAGAGAGAAGGGGTATAGGGTTAACTCTGCTGGGGTATTTACAAATGCCACAAGTAATACTTAGTCAATAATTCTGTCCAGTAAAGTTGTTACTTTGCACATTGGAATTAATGAAGTGAAGAATTCTTGCTGATATACTCAGTATGCTTGACTCTGCAGGTGTTCTGTAAGTAATTTTCTTTCCATGGTCAAAGATCATAAAGCTTTTCCCATCTGAGGAGAGGGTGAGCACTGAATGTAGGAGATGACAATGATTTGATTCCTTATGAGCTCTATCACTGATAGAAAAGGAGGACCATGCTGAGGATACAGAAGGTTTCCAGGTGACCTGACAGCATTGCCCTCGGTTGATTCTTTGGGTTTCCTCCTGTATAAAGGGCTGGGACTACCTGGCGCCCCAGATCTAGTAAGGGCTGCTGCTAGTGACACAGTACAATTCTGGAAATGGAAAGTAATTTGAACAGATCACAAATCACAGCTTTACATCTTGCGTAGTAACTGTTCTGTGCCACTGTCCTGACTCAAGATGAAAGAGAAGGACTGTACAAATTACTTTCCATTCTGGTGTTAAATGTCTGGTGCAAGACAGGCTTTTTGTGTTGGTCTTGGTATCAGTAAAGGGAATGAGAGGTGAACAAGAGAAGTACCAGCCCAAAACTAAAAACAGACTTTCCTGGCAGATTTTTCAAGCTCACCTGGTCTCTTTGAGGAACTTAAAGTGCTTAGTTTGGTTTGAAGGAGAGAAAGTTCTGGAAATTATTCCAGTGGGTTGTTTGGAGGTTTTTGTATGTGTCCTTTATTTAATATGTGATAGCTGCTTTTAGTTACCAGGAAGGTTACATTCAGTGATATCTTACATTGGTATAACTGGCAAAGCAGATGGCAAATTAAAGCATTTTAATGCTTGTTTATTCAAGGTTAGGTGACTTGTACTGCTTGCTGAAATATTTAGCTAGCTTTTACTTGAATTCAGCTACGGAGGTTACTCTGTCAAAGCATGTATTACCTGAAGTAGGGAGTTCAAACCTTCACTATTCTGGAGTTTTATTTTCACATTTCCTTATTTTTGTCTTTCAGCGGTTTAGGCTAAAACGTTTCAGATAACAGCTTTTAATTTTGGTGCATATCTTCCTCACTTAACTTTGCTGTTGTTGACAGTAACTTTAAAGCTACTTTCTGGGTTTGGCCTTGTTTTTTGGTTTTTCTCTCAATTTGTTTTGTTTGATTGTGTGGGGGGTTTTTTTTGTTTTGGTTTTTTGTTTGTTTGGGGGTTGTTTTCTGGTTTTTGTTTCTTTGTTTTTATTTTTTTGTTTGGGTTTTTGTTGTTGTTGTTTTATTTCTTTGGAGTCTCAGGTTTGTTGGGCTTTTGGGGGGCTTTTTTGGCTCCTTGGGAGCATCTCTGAACTATTATACTCTCTGGAGCAATGATTTTGGCAATAAAGTTGTTTACCCATAGTTCCTCTCTTCTGGAGAGATTGTTTTATCACAGTTTTCCCATGTTCAGCTACCCACCTGGTCTGAGTTTGAAGCTCTACGTATCTGAGGTACTTTGCTTGCACCTTAGTATCTTTCTCCATTTGAAGTATATTTGTGATAATTGTATATAGTACTTTACTTTTTTGAACATAGAGTTGTGTTTCTCTTGTGAAATGTGAATTGAGTCAAGTACTCTAGGCAAAGAAGTTGAAGGCAGACTAGCACAGGGCTAGCAAGTAATAGCAAGTAAAGGCCTTTTACTCAAAGAGTTATCCTGCTACCCTTAAGGACCAAAATGTCTTGAAGACCTTGGAGTACTGCCAGTCTTTTGATAGAGACCCAAGAACTAAAATCCTGTCAGATAATGTTCCAGATCTTCAGAGAAATAATTACAACCAACTTTCTCATTCTCATCCATCTCTTCCTTATTCTATTGATGATCTAGTTTAAATTTAAAAAAGCTTTTTTGTGGTCTAGCTTCATAATAGGGTTGTTCTATAATATCTCAATTTGTCTCAAGCAATTTTTCTAATAGTGTGCGTCAGTAGAAGCAAACATGTGCTGAACATTTACTGCACTAACATCTACTTGGCAGTTATATTTTTCAAACATCAGATGCAGTATTTTTGCAGAAGCAACATAAGAAGGGTTGCTTTGGCTTTTAAAAACAATATTAACCTTTATACATTGCACTGCTTATTCAAAACTCTCAATGTGCTTAACGGATTATTAAGATAATTATGAAAATCTCTAATTTGCAGATGGAGGAACCTGACACAGAGAGAGTAAATGCATTGCCCAAAGGCACACATCAAAGTCAGAATAGCAGATGGAATGGAACTCAAGACTCTTGACTTACATATCTCATTCAAACAAAATCCTCTTAAACAGCACAGGTTGAACTCAGGATGAAATGCTGAGATGTAAACAAGTTCTGCTAAGTGGTGGGAACGTACTTTACAAATTTTTAATCAAAAAGATGTGCTTTGCCCAGCAGTACTTCTCTAATCCACCCAAAGCTGTTCCCACCAGGAGGAAAATTCTGTACAGGATGGCACCTTTCCCAAAAAGCAGTGGCTGAGAGGGGCCTCAGTGGAGCTGATGGAAAGTGGAAAAAATGAGCAGCAGATAGAGCATTTTCTAATGCTTCCTCTCGCTGTCCCTTGTTCTCATCTTCCTTAGTGGTGGTACAAGCAAAATAAATAAGTGAGGGGGTCCAATTATGGCAATTGTAGGCAAGGTTAGGGGGCTGTCTTTTTTGCACATCTCCAGCTTCAGGATTGTTACAGCCCAAAATTCGGTGCCTGGGTGCAGCGCTGTGACTCGGGTCTCAGAGGAGCAGAGAGACGCGGCCTCCCGGGCAAGACTAGTGAGCAGCACACGGGCACTGGCAGCCACGGGAGTTGCTGCTTCTCTTTGAAGCTTGGGTGTCTGACTTGAAGCTTCATTTTGGGTGTTTCAGACCTTTAGCAAGTGTGTCTGGAGTCCTTTTCTGATTAAAGATGCTGAAGTAAATATGGGCTTCATGTGTAGTTCCCCATTATGAATGCTACAGAAGCGGAGCCAGTTTGAGGTTCCAGTCCCAGCTGCTTGCCTTCCCCACTACCCCCATTTCATCTCTACATCCCTCCCACCCTCAAGGATTTTTATTTCCTCATCTGTTTCAGAATATGGCTGTACAAATAGCTTTTGTGGCATGGTCTGATGGAAAAAGTCAGACTCCCACTCTTCCCTTCCAGCCTTTCCCTCTGCTTCCCTAAAATAAAAAAAAAATTAAAAAAAAAATTTAAAAAAAAAAAAAAAGGAAAAAAACCCCAACAGGGGGTGTTTTTGCATTTACAGTAGACTGTTTCACTGAAAGAGTTTGATGTGTGCCCACGCACACAGCTGAATCCATACAGCTCAGAATGCTGTAACCTGTGGGCAAAGAGGGAGAGGCAGGGAAATGCTGATGCTGGAACCTCTTAAACTACCTTTGCTGGCAACAGTGAACTGGACCTTTGCTCTCCTTAAAATATATCTGTAAAGGGAGGCTCTGGTGGTATGAACACTCCCTTGGGAAGAGGAAAGCTTGCATTCAGGTCTCTTAGTCAGATCTGTATCCTAAGAGGATGCCCTTGTGCAGTGAGTGATGTGTGAGTTCAGTTAATGTATAGTTGTTGCTTTCTCCTTCTGTGGATGCTGGATTCCATCACTGCCAACTGCAGGGCTTGCCAGCAGGAAGAACAAGACAGGAACGACCATCGGTGTAATCTGCAGATTAGGCTGCTCTGCTCACAGGTTTCTACTTCTCACCCTCAGAATTAATTGACCCTTGTATCTGACAATCGTTAAACAAGGAATCTGAAGTAAATCATGTGTCAGTGACCTGATCTTATATCTGCCCTTGTGGGTAAACAATTATATCCCATCACATATAAGGCTGTTACAGCAAAAATGCACAGCTCAAGAAACTGCTTTCCAGACTATAGTTTTTAGTGTGTTTTGTGATATAAAGAGGCTTTGACAGTTTCCCTTTGGCAGTTTGTATGTGTTTGTCATTTTGGGGCATTTTTGATTATGCTATCTAAGCTACACAAATAAGTCTCAAATGATAAATTTCCAGAAGTTCTATGGGTCACTCCTTACAGGTCCATGATTCTGGTAACAGTTGTGGTGAAGGAGTGCTCTCACATTAGATTATTCTTCATTAGATGTGTAAGAATCCACATGGGAAGTACTTTTTCTGATTTTTAAATTTTCCCCCCTTTTTTATTATCTATATTTCTTCACAAAAAAGAACATAGTCCCCATGTGAGAGGGGGGACTTTGTGATGCTTAGTATGAAAGGTGATAGTTTTCTTCCATGAAGATTCACTGTACCAGAGGGGAGTGGTGGTCTCCTGGTGCTATCTTAAGGTGGAGCTGTCTTCTAGCTCAATTCAAGAGTGCTCTCAGGTCATCACCACTGTGTTATCTCAGACCTGATTTGTTTCAGAGGAAACTAAACTGAAAAGAGGCTTTGGGAGGATAATTACTGTGCCTCAGCCGCTTTCAGATCACTGGACCATGTCAGAAGTAGTGATAAGAACCCCCCCAAACACATGTAGCATGGCCATTGGTTTCTCAGCACCAGCTGTTTTGCTTTATAGATCTGTTCCCGTTGGTCTGCATTACTTGCTAATTTAAATGTAAACTCAATTTAATTGACTCTTTTGCTGAATCTGCTGACTGAAATGCAGCCATTGAAATTGCAGTTTCTTTATTACTGATCCCCCCAGAACAACAACAAATGCAAGTGCTGAGCTCCACATTGTCTACACTTGACAGTCACAGAGCCCTGTAGGGAGGTGAGTCTAGATAAGGATGCAAGCAGCACTTACTGGCACCACTTTTTAAAATATATATATATTTTTAAGCTTTTTCTTTTTTTTAAAGTTGTATTGATGCATAGGGGGCATTAGGTACCTGGCAGTGTGATCTTTGAGATCTGCTGTAGGGAGTGCACAACATGTGGAGGTGCCTAAAGCACCCTTTGGGCAAATTAAGTGTATGATGAGTGTTACGGGCTGGAGCAATGTGATCTAACTTCCAAAGTATCAGCAGAATAAACTTCAGCTGAATAAAACTTGCTTAGAGATCATACATACACATTTTTACAAACTGCTTCCTATTTGTCTTTCTGGTTTTTTAAGAAATGGAGCAAAAAAGGGTATCAGCCACATGAGGACTGAGGAAAAAGCTGGTCCTGTATTTGCAGCATACTTATCACTTCATGTCTCAGTTCACATCTGTTTAAGTTATCTGTTTTTTGTTGCCCTGGCAATGACAGCAAACACTGTGTTACTGCAACTTCTGACAATAACTCTCTGTTTCTGTACTGTGTTGTACTAAGCTGGTCCCAAAGAGATTCACATAGTATCATTCTTTGTAACCAGCTATATTTCACATGGACACTATCTGTAAAATAATTCTGTATTTCTGTTGTGCACATACCTTACAAGACTATTAGTCTGTACCTACATAGGCATTTCGGATAACATCCAGTTCTAACACTAACTCCATACAATATAAACTCTATAAAAAACTGAAAACATGCACGCTCCTGACCATGGCAATATTCCACAGTTCTAAATATCATGTGCTTGAAATGTTCAACCAAAAAAACCCCAAGAAGTTTAAAAATAATTATTATAGTGGCGCCTTTCTTACTGCTGTGGAGCTGAAATCCTCCTCACCATCTGCCTCTGTACAAAAGCGAGATTTAACACTCTGGCTTGTAAATAAATTGTGGTCTGAAGTTCCTGATGCAGACCTTTGTTCAGTGAGCAGCTCAGTGAGTGAAACAGCTGTCCTTGCACTCAGAGATAAGGGTGTCTCCAGCTCTGTTCTCTGCAGGTATTCCTAAGTGCATGACCAGTTTCTGTCTCCAGCTATGAGTTCTACGGATTTGGGAAATAATTTACACTTAAAGAGGGATGTGCACAGTATTAGGTGTGTAGTTCTCTTTTGCCTTTATGCCTGTGTCTTCCAATTAGAGTTTCTCCAGTCCATAGGCTGTAGGATGATAGGAGACCATTGTGAAAGAAGAGATAGTCTCAGATAACATGGTGAAACAGTGAGTGAAGGTGTGATTCTGACATTGAAGTGCACCAGACTTTTAATTGGAAAGAAACTCTAATGAGTATTAGTGGATTTCAGTTGAGGAAGAGAAAGATGGAGTTTAGCTTTTGAGTTGTTGATTTTCAGCCAAGTAGGATAACAGAGCCAATAAACCAGATCCCTTTGATCAAAGGGATCAATAGAGAGCAGAAAGTGTCCTTCTTTCACTGCTCTACCCTATAAACACAGTTTAGGAGGATGTCTCCATGGGACCAACCTAAAAACTTCCAAAACTTTGACTTGGAAGGTATACCTTAAGTTGAACATTCCTGCAAAATACTGAATCCATTGCTAAAAATGGTAACAATAAAAGTTGTTTAACAGACTGCATTTGTCTGGCCAAGGCAGTAGATCGCATAACTGGAGCTGGACGCGCCCAGCCTGCTGCTTCCATGTTGCCTATGGTATGGAATGTGGAGCTGGCTGGACAGGACGCAGCACTCCTCTCAACAGCTAGATCAAACCATGTCTGCTGAACTGCCAGGCGTGGTGTGATAGACTACTTAATGAGATGGAGTTCTGAAGAATATTTAACTATTCTTATTGAGAATAATATTTAACAGAGGGATAAGTAAAAATCCGTGCGAAACCAAATTCAGGTAGTGAATTTTAAAAAGTAATTTGAAACCGATCACTTTAAGCACATCTCCTGGAATGTTGCTTGAGTTGCATATCACAAAAGCATCAGATTGTTTATTTTAGATGTATGACCTACATCTCTAATAACTGTAAATTCATGCAAGGCATTGTTTTTCATTACTGGGAGGTTCCTGGAAAGACCAAAACACTTAAACTTGGTATTTGCAGTGAGGCAAAGATGCTAGAGGAGGAGATGCCATGTAAAGTATCATCAAATAAATACATGAACAAAGATAATCAGGAACTTAAAAATTTGGAAGTGGTGCCATTAATGCAGAAATACTGCTCAAGAGACAGAATGAATTTTTAATTTAAAATCTTTTTTTTTAGTAGTAAATTTAATCTTTCATGAATGTTTCTCCTATTTCAGTAATCACCTTGGGAAGAGTCTGCAGCTGCTGATGGACAGAGTGGATGAGATGAGCCAAGACATTGTTAAATACAATACTTACCTGAGGAACGTAAGCAAGCAGCAGCAGCAGAAACATCAGGTTGGTAACATGGAGAAACCTAAATGAGAGCATTTTTTTTCCACAAAATACAGTTTGGGTTGTGTTATCCAAGACAGATGAATTGAGATCTAAGCAAGATCTTTCAAAAATACACCTGTTAAGCAGTGTGCTGGCTTGACCCTGACTGGGTGCCAAATGCCCCAGAAAGCCAGTTTATCACTCCTCTCCTCAGCTGGGCATGGGAGAAAAAATGCAGAAGTCTCATGGGTTGATCTAAGGGCAGGGAGAGATCACTCACCAATTACCATTTTGGGCAAAAAAGGCTTGACTTCGGGCAATTAGTTTAATTTATTACCAATCAAATCAGTAGGGTGATGAGAAATGAACCCAAATCTTAAAACCCCTTTCCTTTACCCATCCCTACTTTTTGGGTTCAACTTCAGTCCCAATGTTCTCTCCTTCTTCCCCTCAGTAGTGCAGGGGAACAGGGAATAGGGGCTGTGGTCAGTTCATCATACATCTCTGCTGCTCTTTACTCCTCAGGGATAGGTCCCCTCTCATTCTTCCCCTTCTCGATGGGCTGCAGGGGCACAGCTGCCTCACCATGTTCTGCACCACAGGCTGCAGGGAAATCTGCTTCCTCACTGACCTTGGTGTCTGCAGGGCTGTTTCTCTGACATTCCGCTCTCTTGGCTGGCANAACATGGAGAAACCTAAATGAGAGCATTTTTTTTCCACAAAATACAGTTTGGGTTGTGTTATCCAAGACAGATGAATTGAGATCTAAGCAAGATCTTTCAAAAATACACCTGTTAAGCAGTGTGCTGGCTTGACCCTGACTGGGTGCCAAATGCCCCAGAAAGCCAGTTTATCACTCCTCTCCTCAGCTGGGCATGGGAGAAAAAATGCAGAAGTCTCATGGGTTGATCTAAGGGCAGGGAGAGATCACTCACCAATTACCATTTTGGGCAAAAAAGGCTTGACTTCGGGCAATTAGTTTAATTTATTACCAATCAAATCAGTAGGGTGATGAGAAATGAACCCAAATCTTAAAACACCTTTCCTTTACCCATCCCTACTTTTTGGGTTCAACTTCAGTCCCAATGTTCTCTCCTTCTTCCCCTCAGTAGTGCAGGGGAACAGGGAATAGGGGCTGTGGTCAGTTCATCATACATCTCTGCTGCTCTTTACTCCTCAGGGATAGGTCCCCTCTCATTCTTCCCCTTCTCGATGGGCTGCAGGGGCACAGCTGCCTCACCATGTTCTGCACCACAGGCTGCAGGGAAATCTGCTTCCTCACTGACCTTGGTGTCTGCAGGGCTGTTTCTCTGACATTCCGCTCTCTTGGCTGGCATTTTTTCCCCCATCTGAAATGTTTTATCCCAGAGGTGCTGTCAGTGTCACTGTTGGGTTTGGCCTCGGCCAGTGGTCAGGTTGGCCAGATGGCCTTGGCCGTCTCAGCCAGCTGCTGTTGGCCGTATTGGACATGGGGGCAGCTTCTGGCAGCTTTTCACAGAATCCACCCCTGTAGTCCCGCTGCTGCCAAAATCTTGCCACACAAACCCAATACAAGAATATTTATAAAATGGCTTAGTCAGTGGGCAGTTAACAAATGAATTCACTTCTAGTGACATGTGGTATGGATTTAGCTTTCTTTGCTATTTTGTTTGCTATTATGTTTATGAGTGATTTATGATGAACCAGAATGATTTATAAATACACCGTGGACAGACGAATAAGAGATTCAGTAAATGAAAGAGGTGAAACTACAAACCAAATTGTGTCTTAGTACCATCACATGTAGTCATGCATCTAGAAATAAAGAAACATAGTCCAGTGGACTGTGAAGAAGTTGGACTGTTCTTTGATTGAAAAGGACATTTTACTCATGTTTAGTATCAGTAATTAGAGATGCTGATTGGATGATGCTGACTTTCAATTCCTGGTGCCAAAGGGCCTCTTTAAAATCCAAAGCATTAGAGAATTAGAATTAAAATCAATTGATTAGAGAATGTTGAGTATGAAGAGCAGCATTAGGTGACCCTGCTTGAGCAGAAGGGTTGGACAAGGTGACCTCCAGAGGTATTTGGAGACAGTATTACTTTCTTTGCTCTTGCTGCACAGATAAAGCAATGCTCTGTCTGTCTGTAGGAGGATGGTGGTAAATTGGAAAAAAGCACTATGAGAATTATTTGAAAGCCTGAAGAAAAGATTTTGGTGAACAGAATTCACATAATGTGATAAGTTAACAAATTACTTGCTTACTCAAGGGGTACCTGCATGAAGAATAAATGTGAACTCTTTTATCTAGCAGAGAGAGATATGACAAGATTCAATATTGGCCAACTGAAAATGGGCCAGATCACTTTTAAGATAAAATTTTGCAGGTATTGCCACAAAAAGTGATTATTAAAAAGAGCACCTGTTGTTCATATAAAAGACTTCTTCACAGAATGTTTTAAAATCAAAATTGCTTTTTTTCACATAAGTAAAGTGTAGCTTTGACAGGGAATATTTTAGGGAAGGAGCACATCATCAGTGGTCTGTCCTGGCGATGGAATTCCCAAGGACATAGAAGCTTCATGCATATTATCTTCTGAATTTTTTTTTTCCTTAATTGCCTAATTTGAATAGAAAGATGGCATCTACTTCAAAGGTTTTTGTTAACAACAAGGGAATCTATTTATTTTGAAAAGAAGAGCAATGTAGGTTCCATGGTGTCTCACTTAATTTCTTTACTAACTATAGCTGCTTTAGTAGTGGCTCATTGCAGCATACTTAGTGGTCGTAACTTCATTTCTAAAATGGAGCAATTGTGATTAAGAGCAAGCCATTTCAATAAAGAATAATAGGCAGACTGCTGAGAAGTGAATGGGGTAATGCAAAGAAAGAAGGAACTACATGCAATTCACATACAAATATGGGCATTTCAGATTTTATTTTTAACATTGTCCGTAAACATGTATTTGTCACTACTACTGGAAAAAAATTACTTCATTTGATTGTGCCACCAAGTAAGAACTGTTTTCAAACTCATTGGATCACAGATACATTTAAGTAAGTGAGAGAAAGCACTCTGTACTCTTTGTCTCCTTAAAGACTTTTTTTGTTGTGTCGAATGTGGGGACTTTGAAGACAAAGTTTTTAACTAAATCCTCGCTGCCACATACAGTATGAAATGTCACATAGTTTCTGAATTTATGAGCTTTGCAAGAACAAATGTTTATCTGATAGCTGCAGAAACGTTTGTCTCAGTTTTTATAAAGTTTAAATAATCTCTGTGGCAAAGAGAAGTAGGGAAAACAAATGGTTGTTTTATATATATAGCAGAAAAAACTTTTACAAGCTGCTATTCTAGCATATTAATGGAGAAATGAACCATTGTGCTTGGTTTCAGCCACCACTTTGTTCTCAGTTTAGAGTTAATATTTTTTGGCTTAAAATACCTTATTTAATCAAGTTCTCTTCCCCTTTCACATCAATATTGTTTTGACCTTTAACTTGCATAAAATGGAGAATTTCTAGTTTGTGCAACAATTGAGGTGGTGGCTTCTCATACCTACGTATTCCAACCTTGCTTTTCTCTACTGTGTGGGGCAATGGAGGCCTTTATCAACTATGCTCTATTCTTTCCATCCGATACAGTATTTATCTCTGAAAAATTTTAGAAGTTACCCCACTACCTACTATATGATTCTCCATTATCTCACTTATTTAAGGTTCCAGTGTGTGGGATGGGGAATGCCTTGTTGCCAGTGAATTGAAATAAATTCTGAATTGCATTATATTTTTTGTAGTAACCTGAATTGTGTTAAATAATGTAATTTTTAAAACATACTTGCTGGTTTGTTGAAAACATCTGAAAAATTTTTTTGCAGCTTTGTAAGTCCTGCTGCACTTTGATTCTGTTGTTTTATTTTCAGTATCAGCAGAGACGTCAGCAAGAAAATATACAGCGTCAAAGCCGAGGAGAGCCCCCTCTTCCTGAGGAGGACATCAATAAGCTTTTTAAACCACCACAACCACCTCCAAGAATGGAGTCACTCCTTATTGCAGGTAATGTTTAGCAGTGTTTTCAAATTACCTTTTAACATAAGAATGTCTGCTTGGGAAAATGTGCAGTTGTATCCTTTGAAAGAATTTTAAGTTTTCATTACCTTTGCCATTATGGTGTGATATTTTGGCTTGGTAGCATTCCAAATCCTTTCCTTGATACTTTAGATTTGAGATTTTAAAGGAAAGATGGAGAAATGCTCCACGAGGGAGGCTTTCTGCATGAATGGGTGTAACTGCTCCCTTCACTCATGCCCCAGCCCCTCCCTCAGCTCCAGAAATTCGGGAGCTGTACAGACAAGATTCAGGAATAGGCTGTTTGGGCTGGAACTTCTGATTCAGAGCAGCCCCAAGTTACTGATGACATTTCTAGGTTTGAACTGGTTGTTGCAACAGCTGAGAAGGTTTTGCTTTTAATTTCAAAGAGAGTGGAGATAATTTCTTTGTTTTGTATGGCCAGAGATTTAGGGAAACTATCCCCATATTCTTGCACTGCCAGATGAGTGAAAATATAAATGGGAACAAAGCCTAGATAGTTAGAGATACCACCCCCCAATTTCTGCAGTTCACTGGTGGGCTGCAGGCATAGCCACTGTCAGTGCCTGTCCTGTGCCACCTGGGACCTCACAGTGTCAACAGAGAGCAGACAACCTAGGTGTCCTGCTAAGTAAAAAATTTGGAAAATGTCATGAGAAAGCAAATTGTTTAACTGTAGCAGGCTTTTTGGATGAGATAGCTATCACCTTGTTTTGTACTGAGAGAAAATTCAAAATCCTGGTAATGTACTGTACATCAAAGAGTGCTTTGACATTAAAAAAAAAGGTGGATTTGAATTACCTGAATTTTGAAGTGACCAAGAGATTATTATTTTAATACTTACTAGTTTCACACTGATAATAAGTGCTGTGTTTAGAAGAAATAATATTCTTGATTTACTACTCCTCACAGAGTCTTTTAGAAAACCCTATTGTTCTTACAGTTTTTAGCAGTTACTGAATCCTAGCAGCATTAAAGTATTTAAAATTCAGCTCTAGCAGAGCTTATAAATGCAACTGAAGAGTGTATGTGTGTAGACGTGTGTTTTATAAAAGTGAAAGCTTAGGATGAATCACCTCTTACGAGAGAAGGAATTCAAAACTATTATACTTAAAGGAAAAGACAGTTTTCAGCCAAAGCACTTACTTTGTTTGTTCTTTTACCATAGTCAGGGGAAGAATTGAAAGCATCCACTTCAACTTAGATGAAGTAAAGTTCGTGGATAAAGAATAAAACTTAGCTCTTTTTCTCAGAGGCATTTAAAAACTTTTCAAATACAGCATTAAATGGAGAGTTTATTGGCCTTCTAAACAGCCTTAATTTTGATTAAAATGGCTTCATGTTTTGCTATTCCTAGCTAACAAGGGAAATAACTTGTAGCTGTAAGAGTATAAAATTGTTTTGATGGGAACATTTGATTTGTAAAGCACCGACAAATCTTCATACCCTGATGATTTTTGAAATAGCAAATAAAGTGAAATGTTAGGTAGAAAAAAAGGCTAGCCGAATGTCAGAGAGGAATGGCACAATTTTCAATGTGCTGAAAAATATTTCTTACAAATATTTTAATAGAGAAAGCATATGTATAAGAACAGAACTAAAATTCAGTCTTGTAGAATTTTTAGAGCAGCTAAATTGAAGAATTAATGTGATTGAGTTTTCAGTTCAGCAGCAGGAATTACTTATTCTTTTTATTGTCATATGTATTTTCAGAAATTGTATGTAGTATTGCTGGAAAATTAAGGGGGGTTTTGAGCATACCAGTTTACCTGTTCTCCTAATTTAGTTTCTTCTTCTTTCCAAACGTATTTGGGCATCCTGAAAATGTAAAATTACTAAGTGTGGAGTAGTTGAGCAGAGTTAGTGGCTTCTCTATCAATCCTCCGTGGTTCACACACATTTGGCTTTTGAAAAATTATCTTCTGGGGTGTCTTTCTGCATTTCAAAACTGACAAGGGTTTACTCTTTCCTTTTGACAGGCCAAATTAATACCTACTGCCAGAATATTAAGGAGTTCAATGCACAGAACCTGGGCAAGCTTTTCATGGCTCAGGCTCTCCAGGATTACAACAACTGAAGAAACTTTGCTGTAGCCCTCAACAAGAAGAGTTATTTACAGCTTTACACTGTTCATGATCATCTTGAAAATTTATTATACTGGGAGGAAAGTCTTGTAAAACAGAGTCAACTTGGTTTATGTAGAATTCTCTTATAATAGAAAAATAAAGGCACATTTTAATGATACTTTAGTATTTTCTTACTTGTTGGCCCTATTGAACTGGAATTTTCTGTGGTCACTCAGGTTTTAGAAATGTTTGGCAGTTATTCATGTTTAGTCATAGCACATAATACAGATATTATTTAACTTGGAGTCGGAAATAAAAACAAATATTACAAATATTCAGTGTAACTGACTTAGAGAAGAAATATAAGATTTCCCAGTTTTGGTTGAGAAGTTACAACTGCAACGTGCTCGACACTTGGAGCAGTTGCTCATTTTTATTTTAATCTGTTTGGATGGTCTGGTGCAATGGTCCTTCTTTATCACAAACGTTTCTTAGACTTCACATTCAGAACATAGAAAACCAGTTAGACATGGAGACTGGTCCCCACCATATTTTGCTGTGTTTCCATTTCTTCTTGCTGCCACTAGCTGGGTTGAAATCAGATTCTGGAATCAAGAACTGGAATGAAAGCCAGTTAGTTGTTGGACTTAGGGATCTTAAAGGTCTTTTTCAACCTAAGCAATTCTGTACAATCCAGTGATGCTACTGAATTGTTCATGACAGAAAGTCCAGAAGTATCTGGAGCAGCCAGTGTGGTGTAAAAGAGCAACGTCCCTCTTGCAGGAGCTTTGTCATGTAGATGAGTCTTTATTCCTGAACTTGGTCTACTTATCTTTTTAACAAGAAAGTTAAAGATTTAGTACATGGCAACTCATACATGTTGCTGTCGTGATTTCGTCTTTTTTTCCTCTTGAGTTCTTGCCTGTCATTGTGTCTTGAATACCAAGAGCCTAAAATGGCTGAAGAAGTGTGGTTTGGTCTTTTAAAATAACATCCTCTAAATAGGGACCTAGCATGGAATATTTCAACCTATAAGGTGACTATTTTGGAAAGTCATAAGTGTGTGAAACCTGGAGTTTAGACTAAGTAATTATTCTTTTCCAATCTAAACTCCAGTGATTGCAATATTTGTGTAGATATGCATGCAAATTTTGTTCAACCCTCACATATCTGTCAGATTGCCAGGCTGATCTTTTACTTTTGAAACCTTGGGCCCCTTTTTTTGTGTTAGCTTTCATACAGTGAACTCCTCTGAAATCAAAGATCAC
Organism: Promerops cafer; assembly: GCA_013398275.1. Taxonomy (NCBI): domain Eukaryota; kingdom Metazoa; phylum Chordata; class Aves; order Passeriformes; family Nectariniidae; genus Promerops; species Promerops cafer. The sequence continues at coordinate 2,732,871 of VZSE01014922.1, read as the reverse complement.
TGAAGTATCCTGCTACAGTGCCACATGACTGAGTTTCATTTGCTATACAAGAAATAATCAAACTGTATTAATTTTTCTAGTTTTCTCTAGCACAAAAATAACCACCAGGGAAGAGAAGTAGGAGCAGATAATTAGGCTAAGATGAGACATTTGAGAGAGAAAAAATGATCTTCTGGATAACTGGGAATAGAAGACTGACTCTGTAGCTTCCTGTGTATGGAAGGAAGCAGCAGTAACATTATACATACTAGGAGGTCTGCAAAGTTAGCTAAACAAATGCTTGGAAGAAGTTTAAAACAACCTGTGTATTTTGAATTAGTTCTTTAAGATTGAGGATGTATATGAAGAAAGAAGGCAGTAATATTCTGTGCTGAAGTTTAACAAGCTCAGTAGATTTTATTTAGCCAGATTGAATGTGCTAAATGTCAATTAAAGTCCATTAAGAAATAAGGAAGACTTCAGTAGAGATTTGTAGCTTCTAAAGGCATAGACCTGTGTCAGACAGGGAAATGAGGTATGAAAGTAGGTGAGGTGTAAGTAGATTTTGGAGATGATTTAACTGTTCTGTTCTGAATTACACTTCAGTCTTTTGTCATGGTGGAAATAGTCAGAGGAAGCTTCTCTGGGAAGCAAGAGAGGTGGAGTCACTTGGTGTTGATTAATAAAAGAGAATCGACATCTGTGGAGATTAGAGATTAATAGGGATGGGGCTGTGTCTTCATACTGGATTCAGTGTGGACTTTTCCTACTAACTCTGTATGTCTAGAACTTTGCTTTTACTTGTCCTTTACCTAATGTAAGTGAGCTGGCATCTCATTCACCACATGATACGTCCTTTCTATTTCTGATAATCGTAGCACTACCTGTTTTTTCTGCTTTCTTGTCTGTGAAAGGCTTTTCTGTATACTAGTGAATATGTAGTGACATAGTGTCTTTGAGAAATGTATATAAAGAAGTTAGAACTTCTTTTTGGTAGCAAGCCATTGCAGAGGCAGGCATGGCCTCAGCCCTGTGGTTCCCTCTCCATTACATGTACACAGGTAACACATATACACACAGGAGACCAAATATGCATGCAAGGGAAAATCTGCCCTTTGGTTACTAGTTACACACACACAATCTGCATCAAGCTGTCGTCTCTCCTGAAAGGCTCCTAACTGTGCAGGTTTGTGTTGGGATAACTGGCTTGTAATTGATTTTTTATTTCTGCAGAACTGTAATCCTTGTAAGAGAAAGTGTTACTATGATATCCATCTCTAATTGGTGTGAGTCTTACGGGCTCCCCAAGCAATATGTGCAAGTCTTTCAAAAGTGACATCTAAAAGGAGAAAAAAGGGGACAGTTATCATAGTTTTGATGCTGGAGAAGAACAGCATTTCTTCTAGTTGTTTAATACTTAGGATCTTCACCAGTATAGCTGGTGAGATTTTGCTGTGAGATTTACTGCATCTGTTGCATTGCTACTTGTGAAATGTCTAATTGTACTGATAATTTGAGCCAACGTGGATGTGAAGTGCCATCTCCCTTAACCACAGCACTGGCTTAGGTCTCAGTGCCACGACTGCCACTTAGAGGTGCCCCTCTCCCAGCACCCTTGTCATGTGTAGACAAAAAGGCTTTGCTGGTGAAGAGTGGGGTGGATGCAACTTGGTTTTGCATAAAGGGGCAGAAAGTCTGTGCTCTGGTTGTTTGAGGTAGTCACAGCAATGGATGATGGTGCATGCTGCCACTCAGCTCAAGGCAAAGTGGAACAGGTTAATCTCAGTATTTCTAACAGTCTGAAATGTGTCTGGTTGGACTGGCACCCCAGTTATCCTCAGGACAGGCCATAAGAAAAGGTGCTAAACTTTGGACCATCTATTGGTTTAACTAAAAAAATAAATAATTCTTTAGATACAGTTAACTGTCTCAGCTGTTGTCAGAATCTAGTCCTTAACGTTAATACTTAGGGAATATGAAACTACATAGGAGAGCTTTTCTGTAATCTGAACGTACTTGGTATGACCTTTCCTTGACATCACGATACAATGCGCTGTTTCCATTCTCCGTTTGGTGTTCTTAAAGTTGGACCAGACTCCATCGAAACTGTAAAGCATTCTGCTGCTGACTGCCCACATGGAGGAAACACAGGGTGCTCCCCCACTTCTCCCCAGGTTATCATGTCCTTTCTTCTTTTCAGCTCCACTTGATGGTCTCCCAAATACTTAAACATTTAGGAGGCATAATTCCTACTCCTGTGTGTCCTGTCGAAGTCTGGACATGTATGGAGCGCTGACCAGTGTGGGTATAAGGAACTGCCTTAAGGATGTTAAGGATGGGTAGTGTTTGTGCAGATGTAAACACATGCACAGAGGGGCAGAGTAGAGAAGGTCTGAGTGAGGTTGCAGATGTCCTTTTTGGTGCTAGCAGGGATGCTCAATGGGATTGGCATTGACAAACAATAATGCTTGTAAAGAACATTTGACATCTTTGTGTTTATGCTCTTTATACTTTGCAAATTTCTGAGCCCATGCATTCATCTTGTTGGTCTGTATTGCTCAGTTTTTTGCCTTCTGACAAATCTCTGATATGACAAATCACAGGTGACAATCTGAGGAATCTTTAAGAAGCAAGCACTATTTAATGGTTCTCACTTGGCAGCCAAAGGACTCTGAATGCTCTGTTAAAACGTCTTTAGGAGCTGGTGGTGCAAATAATATCCCAGTCAAAATACGTGCAGTGTGTGCAGCAAGAGGAATTGAATTGCTGTCTATAGAACTGCTTCTCATCTGGTTTGACAGCCCTGGGGTGAGAGATACGTCCCTCATGATTTTCCATGCCTGTGCATTTCTTCCCTTGAGTTTTTTGCTGCCTTTTAATTTTCTTCAGATTTTGCCCACAGCTTGTTGATTTTTAAGCAAAACCAGCATGCTGGTCTAAAACCCATGCCTTCTGTCATTATATTTATTTTTCCATGAATTCTTCTGGAAAGCTTGGTCTGCAGTTGGAATGATGCTTTAAATTTTGTGATCTGAACATTCCATTTATGGTGGAGGTTTGAGTTGCTCAGGTGTCAGATATGATCCCAAATTCAACTTTCTCATGCCCCTGCCCTTCAGCTGCAGGAGCCTTAAAGCCTTGGCACTCCTCAGGAGATGGTGCTGCTCTTTGGACTAGTCCAGAGGGACTTGTTCAGAAGCTTTTCATGTCAACTTTACTATTGGAAGGAGCTTTATACAAAGTTGGGCTTGTGTTTTATTTTTGATATTTTATTGACAGAACAGATTGCTGTTGACACAACTCATCATATGCTTAGCTGTAGTGAACTGTGCAGAACTGTGGAGGATGTCTCTAAAAACAACAGCTTTGCAAAAGGCTCCTTACTGAGAGAAAAGCAAAAGGCTCCTTAATAAAAGAAAAGTTAATGTCTTATTCAATTAAAGCAAACATTTATATGTGAGGAAAAATGGCCAGATCTATTTTGCAATGATATTAAAAGGCATTAGAGTGTCAGTAAAATAAACAAGGAAGAGTAGCAATGTATTCATCCATCAGAAACACAGCTGAAGCCTTCCAAACTTTGTAAGATGAAAAGAATATGTGCAACAAAGATTGCCATTCTGGTTTGAATGATCAATTTATTCAGTCTCTCTCCATTACTGAGGGTGATGTTGCTTAAATGTCATATGATACATCAATCTTTTGGGTTTTTTTTTTTCCTCTTCTAGATTTGACCAATACAAATGTAGTTTTGTATGCAAAAATTGTGTGATGTTTTCATTATTCAGTGTGTGATTTCATCCCTTATCTCTCAGTAAAACTGATGGAGAGACACATCCCTCAGGTTAGAAAGTTGAAATCTGGTTGAAAGATTTGGGGGTCTCAGAACACATGCAGTGTTTGCTTGCTTGTGTATCCTGATGTTTGAGAACAAAGCACTTAAACAGATTTTCTCTGTCACAGAACTGATTAAGATTTTTTTTTTTGTTCCCAAATCTTCCACTTTGCTTCTTTAACATTAGCGAATTTAATTATTAGCTCACAGATTGCATCTAAGGCAGGAAAACATACTATATAACTGGAACTCACCAGTTGCAATAGACTTGCTTTTTTCAAGATGTGGTAATAAATGTGCTTGAAAGGGAAGTCTTGACTAATAATGACCAATTTATGTGTTTTAGAAGTAAGTAGATCAAAGCTAGTCTGTCTTGCAAGAATTTTAACACATGAGCAGTTTGTGTTTTGGACCAAATGTGTGATTTCCACACAGATAGTTATTTATTTTTTCATTGGGGAAAAAAATGCAAAAAGCAAAAAAGCATGATCGTATTAATTGCTGCACTGAAGTCTGGCAAATCGGTTGTTACTGGCTATGAAGAAAATAGTTCCAAAATTATTGGCAATTACAAATTTCAGTGATGTTAACAAGTTCTCTACATGGACTTCAAGGTCATCTTAATAATTTTTAACATGACTCATGAAGTCATGCTCTAAGACATCTAAGTTTCTAGTACTGTAAGGGGAGAAAAACCCTTTCAGTTCATAGAAGAGCACTTTCTACAGTTATGTATGTGAGCACAGGCAGTCACAGGCTTGCTTTCTTGTGGCTTTTTGGTCTTAGTTCAACCACAAATAGCTGTTCACAATGACTCCTACACACAACTGCCACATCAGATGTTCAGTTCTCTCTCCAGGAGTTTCTCAGTTCTGAGCGAGCGCTGGTCCAGGCTCCGCTGCAGCCGCCCGGCTCCCGTGGCCGCGGGGCCGCGTGTCCTGCAGGTCTGCTCGGGACCCTGGCAGCTCAGCCCTCTGCTCTGTCTTCTCACTGCGCTTGGCCAGTGAGTTCAGAGGGTATCAGATGAGCTAAGAGACTGCATGACTGGGTTAGCGCTGCCTCGTTAGAAAAGCTCAGCATCATCCTTCATTAATGCTGACACCACCAGCTGTGCACAGTGCAGGGTGTGTGTGGAGGGGAGGCTGTGCAGATCTGCGTTCACAGGGACCACCAGCAGCCATCCTGGGCTGGCTAACATGAGTGCAGTCAAACAAGCTATTTGGCAGGGAAGAGCTCCCATTTGCAAACTGATTTTTTTGTTAAGACTTCCGTGAGCATTTAATTAATCCTCGCTCTCCAAGGAAAAAATTCTTTTTAGTGGGGATACCCAGACATTTTAATTTTATGTTTCTGTAGAAGGGAAATCAGGTAATTTATGAGAGGCTTCTGAATCAAGCACTGAACCGCTTCCATGGCTGTAAAGTGACTGGTTTCTGTTTGTCTACAAATTACACATGCTGGCAGAAAAGTCAGCATTTGTGGGTGTGAATATTTCTTAAATCATAAGAATTTTCACTAGATCATAGCATTATTAGAAGCAACTCCTTTTGTATATATATGGTATTTTTCATTTATCTTAAATAAGTGGCACAAATCAAGCATCTGTCTGAAATTTCTTATCCCCTTCAGAGGTGGCTGTTGCTTCTTCCTCTCTTGCGACAACCAAACTTTGCTTTTCTCCTACGAAATATAGAAGGGCATCCCTCACTGAAGGAGGTGAAAGAGGACCTGGGCCATGGGCTTAGCAGTCCCAAAGGAGGAGACCCCCATTCCTGGACAGAAGCTTGTCCATGTCTTGTGGCTCATCAGCCCCAAGCTGTGCCTGCCACCAGGCCCTAGCTGTGAGTGTGCCACTCCAGGTACTAGAGTGTCAGTAGTGTTGTTGATAGACATGGGTGAATAATTTCTTTGTGTAGAGGGCAGCTCTTCTTGATTTGATACATGTGAGCTGCCTCTTCATTCACAACTGCCTGGCAATATAGACATGAGCTCAACAGGAATCCTATCTAAAGCCCAGATACAATAGATCCAGATAACCACCCTGAGAAGGTCCTTGAATCCCAGTGCTTCATGTCTCCAGCACAATAAGTAGCAATTCTCTCTTTTGTATTTTCTGAGTGTAAGCTCCTTAAGACAGATGCTGTGGTCTGTCATATGCATTTAAAGTACTTCATGTGCTCAATCTAGCCCATGCTCAGCAGGCCCTTGATATCATTTGGAGAATCTAAGTATAATTGCCTGATTATTACATCTTATGGAGAAAATAGTACATGATTAGGCTATTAAAAGGTTGTGTACTGAGTAACAGGATAAAGATTGCACTGACAATTCAGTTTTTTCCTGTCTCTTGAGGGCTCAGATTTCCAAAGTGTAGTAAAGCAGAAATTATTGTATGAATTTGTGTAGACTGCCATGCCAGCTGTATTTGAGGCTGTATTGGAGACACAGTTACCCTCTCTGAGAGCCAAGAGAGTGGAAAGCAGCAGCACAATGCAATTTCCTGCTATGTGTACCTGACAGCAGAGAGGTGTTAATGAGCTGCTTTGCTGCCTGCCGAACAGCAAAGCCGTGCTGAGGCCAAAATGCCTCACAATAGATGTGATTAACTCTTCTGGTCTTGTAATGCTACCAGCCAGACAAGGTTGTTCTGCCTTCTGTCTTCTTAGCACCTGATTTTAATTTCTTACGTTTCTTAATTCTGTAATTAGATTGTGTTACTTACTTTCATTCATATTCTGTGCTCTTTGTCAGCCTTCATCCTTGGTCATTCTTTGAATTTTAAGATCAAAATTCTTATTTTCCCTTATGGGAATGCCAGAGCTTTTCTTATGAAACTCTAGTTTTCCTTCTCTTTTTACTTTTCTTTTTTTTTTCCCCCTTTTCTGTAACCTCAGCCTTGGAAATAGCTGAATCCCTTGAGCTAAAGCTTCCCAAAAAAGATCCTATTAGTCAGACAGCTAACATCAGGAATGTTAGCCTGAATTGTTCAAAGTTATCCTGATGCAGAGCATTACAATGGAAAATGTTAAGTAGCTTCCTCCTAAGTGTGGCTACTTGTGCTGCCAGTAATATCCTTGGCCTTGTAGAGAATGTTCTTGAGCTAGCTAAATTAGATTAACTAGGAAATTTGCTCATTCTTTAATGTCTATCAGATTTGAGAATTATGGGCTTAAGCCTGCTGCCACTAAAGCTGATGGTGAAACTTGGATTCTGTGTGAACGTGGACTTTTCAGAGGTGATGTCAAAATTTTGTACTGTTGAAATCTGTGAGTATTAAGAATGTAAGAATGTAGGCATTACAGTGCAAAACTAAAGAGAATAGCTTTCAGACCAGACTTAAGTGTGAACAAGAATGGGTATGACAATTCAGTCAGTTTTAACATTAGCTTGTAAAAATCTCTAAGTGTATTAAGAACACAGGACTCCCCATGGCTTTTGGTAAAATTACATTTTTAATATTGTATAAAAAATTGTGTGATGAAGGGTTCAATTCAATTTTTCTGAATGCTTCATATATCTGAAGAGTTACAACTCTTGGGAGAGCATAATATAATATCTAAAGTCATATTGGTATTTAATGTTTTGTCATTGTAGTTCTGCTTTCAGCCTCTGCACCTTATTCCATTACCCTCAGATATGCTGTGGCATTATTCAGATTTAAATAGCTTTTACCTCTCTCTGGCAAGAAAGCAATTCTGAGTGTATTATCTGCATTGTTTTTTTTAAGAAACTGATAATATAAACTGCTGCCCTTTTCAACTGGAGATGGCTGCCTGGTGGCACTATTTAATAGCAGGTAAACAAGTAGGGTCTCAGCTGTCATACTGTCACTGGGGTGTATAATATGTGCTCTGCTCCTGAGAACAGGTGAGACATTTGCAGATTTAAAATACTGAGCTATTTTGTCCTGTATTTTGTATGTGTTCGGCAAATTTTTTTGTCCCCATGAAAATCTAGAGTATCTTCAATGCTGATTTTGAATCCCCAGAGGCTTTTTATTTTTAAGAGCTAAATACCTGCTGTGCCAGGGCATGGGCCAGCCCAGAGCTGTCTTTGGGAGCGAGTAGTTCAGAGGGATGAATCTTGCCTGGGAAGTCACCTCTCTGGACTGTGGAAGCCCAGCTGCCTGGAGTACTTTCTGTGTGCTGTGCCAAACGTAGCACAGACAGGCTGGGGGCCTCGGGGAGCTCGCTGTGTCTGTGAGCTGAGCCACTCTCCCCAGCCTGCAGCCATTCCATGACACGTGCCAAGCAATCGAGAGGGAGGGAGGGAGGTTTCAGGATATCCTCTGTGACAACACCTGCCCAGTTTGAAAAGCAAGAGTTGATGGTGACTGAAGCCAGCACTTTTACTGACCATTCATGGAGAGCAGAAGCCTGTTCCTGGCAGAGGAGATCTAAAATGTCCAGGGGCACGAGTAGCATCCAACCCATTCATATCCACCATACAGAGAATTCACAGTAAGTGCTCATACTTGTCCACCTAGCAAAGTGATCAGCTCAGCTACAAATGAGCTTCTCTTTTTCGGATCACTCTGCTGAGCTAAATGGGAGAACCTCTTTGAAGCTTGTTCATGGCTGATTTTAATAGCAGCAGTCTCATCTTGTTGTATGGGGCTTTAATTGTGCACATCCCATTAGAGCTAATGCAGTTAATGCACCTGAAGTCCTGCACATGAAGATGGGACTATAAATCCAGGGTTGCAACCTCATTAAAGTTGTTTATTTCACATGTAATAGCCCTTTTGCCACCAGGATACCTTAATTCATTGCTTTATTTGTCCCTTTGAATGAAGTCTTCTCATCTCAAGATCATAACTTCCTTTTCTCTGTCGTGCCCTGAAATGGCCACTCACACTTTTCTCCATGTCTATTGCTCAGCATGGCAAAAAAAAGCCCACACCTGCCTCCTGTGAGACCCTGATACAGAGAAACTATTTATTTTTTAAAAATCTTTTAGGCCTCACCAATTGCTGCACTGTTGTTCATGATGAGTGCTGGAAGGTGCTGCTAGGCTCTGCCATTTCTCAGTGCAGTTTCCCCTTGCTTTTGGTGATAAAGCTCTACTCAATGCAGGTGGTGAGGCCAGGGCACAGTGAATGCAGGGGCAGCAGTGCTGGGCTTGTGCTGGAGAAGGTGCCTCAGGGAATGAGATGCTCTGCCATCTGGGTCTCAGGTAAAGGCAGGGGAAAAAGAGAAGATGGGAAAGCCAGGAGAGAATTGGGGTTTGCAGAGCTGAAGAGGGCTAACTTTAGTGAAGAACAAGTGTCCACAACTAGTGGGATAAAAAGATGGATTTCCCCAAGTGACAGAAGCAGGCTCAGGTGTGCCCATTTACAAAAACATGGTGGTTTGTGAGCAGATGGAGTGTGCTGTTGGCACACAGCCTGTGTGGGCTGCTGGGCAGATGTTTGCTCTAGTCCAGCTGGAGGAGACGCTTCTGACAAGTAGGTGCCTTGGTCTTCTGCTTTCCTGTGGTCTTTTCACCCCGAATCACTGAAGGGTGATATATGCAGGAATAACAGGGCCTTTTCTGATTCATCACAAATTGTGGGTATCAAAAGAAAAAGTTTCATTCTAATACCCTTTGCTTTGAATTTCTAAATTTTTTTTTTTGCAAGAATGATTTTATTCACACTGGTCATGAAAAGGCCAAGATTGTCATCTCCAGGCCAAGATTTTGTCTAGTAGTTCATCAGCTGAGTGCCCATCACAGATTGCCCTGACATAACTGGTTTGCCAAAGACATGAATTGAAGTCTAAACTCTCCAAGGGGATATAACAAGAGTAATGGCTATTAAGAATATGTGTCATTTTTGACATGGAAGGGTTGAAAACCTTCTTTGGGTCCAGGTTTCTTGGTTTGGATTTATATGAATGTTATGTTTTTGGCAGGAGGACACTGAGGTTACAGGGAGGACTGGGGGAAGTGAGTGCCTGTTCTTTGTCCATCCTGGCAGGTCAGAGGGCAGTGGATCTGGGGCCAGCTTTAAAACAGGATGTGTTTCAAAAACACAGGTAGGAAGGTGATCATTAAGAGGGTAAGCAAAGGGGGGATCATTTTGGAACGTCTTGGTGGGGGAGAGGAAAACAAAGGAATTAGGAAGACACAGAGCTATTTACCTGCCTTAACAAATCAACTGACTTGAGGTAATCCACATGTGTGAGGGAGACAGATGCAAAGGTGGGTTTTCATCTTACTGAGTGCGAAGATTTCTGCCTGGAGGCAGCTCAAACTAGGTATAAATATGAATGTGGGCAGACTGAAGCCAGTGATGAGCAATCTTGTGCCAGTGGTGAGACTATGCTGGTGACCTGGGAAGAGAGAGTAGGTGTCTGTGTAGGGCAATGCTAAGTGGAAATGGACTTGGTGGAACAGGAAACTTTTTTCTCAGGTATTAGTTCACAGATGACAGTTTATTCTAAAGAGCTGGAAGGTGTCCTCACCACTTATGTCTGCAAACCAGAGCCCAACTGCTTCACCAAGGCTCTCGAACCCATCACATCCCCCAGCACCATCTTGCTGTTTAGTGACTGCCATTTCTGTTTGTGTGTGTCTCTTTCAGAACAAGCTTTACTAGTATTGCAGAGCTTTGCCTTCATTGCTGCACACTGCTTGCAATACTCAACTCACTGAGTCAATTTGCAAGTGTAGTTATCCTGGTTTGAAACATCTCATTTGGAGATGGATCCAGGTGAGACAGCAGCAGTATTGAACTCCATGTTGTGACTCAAAACAATGACCAAAATGGAACTCCTTTACACATTTATTTCCATTTCCATTTTATTTTCTTACTTATATAAGTGAATAATTAGGATAGAAGTTGCTCCCAGGTATGTGCTTCACTCAAGGTTGCATGGTACCCTGGGCAACTGAATCCCCCTTAGAGATGTTTCAAATTAAAACTCTTACATTTCAGGTGTACTGAATGCTTCTGTCTGCTGCACTCTGATAAAGGCATGCCTGCCCTTGGCACACTTTCAAGCTACAGCATTGCAAACATGGCCAGTGTCCAGGCACAGCTCTCCCTCTCCCCATCCATAACTGAGACCATAATTTCCCAACTGTCCCTCGGTGCCCTGCTGGCAAAGCAAGCAGCTATGCCAGCAGTGCAGTCATTCAGTTTGTGCAAGCCTAGGGAGACGATGAGGACCCTTCAGTCAAGGACTCTTCAGTGAAACTGCTGGCTCTGCCCCTTTAGTGATAATCACAGACATTTATCTATTAAAAGAAACAAATTCAGACACTACTAGTTTGCACCAACTTTTTGTTCTTCCACTTAGATCTGTTTTTTGTTCCAGAAGCTGTGCAGTTGTTTGTAATTTTTAAGTGTTTTTTTTTTTTTTTTTTTACCAAGTCAGCACAACGTAGTAGTGACAGTAAAAATGAGGCCATTTGATTTTAACATCTGACTGTGCATCATGTTTGACATTGGCAGGGAACAAATAAAGGCATTCTGTTGTTTCCCTGTGAAATGAGGGGGATTTTGTTGGGTTTTTTTGGGAGGAGGGGTGTTTCTTGCTCTTTGGATAAAGTTTTTTTTGGTCATCTAGGCCTGTAGTGTGCTATGCAGAAAGTGCATCCCATGGTTCCTCACGAAACTCTCCTGATTGTGGGTTGGTAGGATAAATATTTAGCAATCAGCTTGGCAGGGGAAGCGCTGCTGGGAGTCACCACCCAGGGAGCATGCCACGACCTACTCCCAGAGCAGCTCCAGCAATACTGGTACCACTGAGATCCTGGCTGCCATGCTGCCTGGGCTGCTGGTTGCTGGCCTGTGCAAGCCCTTTGATGAGACCACACAAGCTGGCTTTGATCTAGAGGCTACAACCTGCCAAGGGCTCTTGTGTATCACTTGCCCCAGAGTGGTTCATCTCAGCTGTCTTCTGCTGCCTGTGTTGGACCTGGTCTTCTGGTGCCTCTCTGTGAAGAGTGTGATGGTCAGGGGACCAGATGAAGGCACCTACTTTTGGATGGGATGTTTGTACCCTGAGCTCTGCCAGCTGCAGAGGAGGCACGGGGTTACCTGCACAGGTGCACGCAGACCGTCAGTCAAATGCACATCCCCCTGGTACCTCCACTGAGATCACACCAGAGCTGAGGGTCCCACCTCGTTTTTCCAAGCTCGTCCAATATATTTTGTATGTAGATGAGATCCACCTTTTCATGCTGGGCGTGATACTCTGAAAACCCTGAATTTGCACCTGGAAATGGGAAAAAAGCAAGTCTGCATGCAAGGAGTGCTGTTGCTGTGCTGTGCCACCCTCCCCTGTGTCTGCCAGCAGGAGTGTGTGTGCTCCCATGTGCTCTGACAGTGGAGTGAGTCCCCACTGATGATCAAACTCTGAAATCCAGAATGTGCCCATCCCAGTGAGACAATTGTGTTGGTTACATGAAGTGTATCGTGCCTTTGTCGATATTTTTTAATAGCTACAAATATTTTCTATCAAGTTTTATTAAGTGAGACCCACATACTTCTCCCAGCTGTGACTGCGGTCTGTTCCTACATAGCTGTTCACCCCGCCCTTGCTCAGCAACACTTCACAGTCATGCTGTGGTGCAGATGAAGAATTTGGGTTTGAAGTTGGCAATCTGATTCCCATTAAAGCTGTATGGAAATTTGCCACACACCTGCCTAGGAAGCTGGAATAAATAATTCAGTGCTGTACAGTGATACCTAATAACAAGCAGATAACCGGAAAAACCTTGTACTTGGTTCAGCTCCTCTGTGCTCTGTCCTTTCATGGCAAAAGAAGGAGAAAAACCCCAAGATGGACATGGAGAGGCTAGAAAGGGCTGTGGACCTTCTGAGAATGAGCTTTTAGCCCTTCAGAAGGGAAGGGAAGTGTCAGGGAAGTGTCAGGGAAGTTTCAGGGAAGTTTCAGGGAAGTTTCAGGGAAGGGAAGTTTCAGGGAAGTTTCAGGGAAGTTTCAGGGAAGTTTCAGGGAAGTTTCAGGGAAGTTTCAGGGAAGGGAAGGGAAGGGAAGGGAAGGGAAGGGAAGGGACATCTGGTACAGCTGAGGAATGCAGCGAGGAGAGCAAACTGTGAGACCCACTGACGCTCGCTGGGGAGAGAGGCACCAGCGGGAATGTGGCCGAGTTAATTGCTACAAGTTAATAACCATACAAGGCAAAAAGAAGAGCATGTATATCTTTGTGTCTGACTCCCATTTTCAGAAATACCTTTGCACTTCAGGAGAAAGTGTCATAAATAGAATTTAGACTCTTCATTGCATGCATTACTTTTGCAAGGAAGGCCACCTTTGTTAGCTTAAGAATCACAGAATATTCTGGGTTGGAAGGGACCCAAAAGGATCACCACACAAATCTATTAACCATTAACTGTGGGAGACACTCTTGCTACAAGCACGACTGATTTGCCCTCGCTAGGATGCAGCTACATAAGGTTGTGTTGAAAGCTGGCATGAAGGAGCTGTGGGCAGAAACTTCCAGGTTTAGATCCTGTGCTGTTTACAAGTCAGTTGATCATACTGGTTTCCTAGTGCTTTCTCACAGTTTTTTGCCATCTTTTCTGCATGCCTATGGACACCTGGTGATTAGTATCTGCAGTTAGAGCAAATGTCATCAAATTTAACTGTTGTTTCATTTTACATGTTATGGCTCTAGCAGTCTTGGCATCTCATATGAGAGATGAAGTCATTGTGTTTTCCTTTAGGAGTTCACAAGCTATGTTTGAGAAAATAATCTTAACAAATATTGGTTTGCATTTAAAGAAACATTGATTTGCATAAAATTGTGTTAAATTTTTTTTCTGCAACATCTTTTAATTAGCCTTCTTTCTTATTATTGAAAACTAAGTGATTCGTGCCTCCAGGCTGCTGGTGCTCTGTAAGTTACATTGGAGACAATATGTCTAATTCAGCAAGAATGATGCACTGACTCTAAGACACAGTGCAGCCTGTTAAAAGAGATAATCTAATCTAAATGCTAAATATGAATAGATTAAGGATGTAGTAACTTTCAGAATTGCAGTTTGTGACTGGGCTCATGGGCTTCAATGACAACTCCCTCCCTGTTGTCAAACCTACATCGGCACCTGAAGCACAGCAGAATTGCATCTGTTATTATCAGGAAAACCTAAACCTTATCAACTGCATAGACACCTGTTAATCTTCTGCAACCCGTTTACACACAGACTTGCCTTTGCAGGCCTGGTCTTGAAAAGGGGGGAGAAAACTTACCTCTTGGATGGCACCAGATCAGCCAGCCCAAGCTGAAGAGCTGCCTCACTGCAGGGCCGCTGTCCCTGCTCTGGTGGCTGTGGGCTCTGTCCCCACCATGCTGCCCCCGGCGGGGAGGGACCCGGGGAGATGCAAACACAGTCTCCAAACACAGTCTGGCTGTCACAACAAGCAGGAGCAGATAGGAAGCTCTGTTGCAGATAGGAAGAAGATTTGCTGCACAACAAGGTGTCATTCCCTCAGTGTTGCTTTCCAGTGCTGTAAACTCCCTGGGCCAATGTAAATAATTTATGTGAATTAAACAGAAGTGGTTTCTACTATTACATAGTTATTGTAACTATTTCCAAGTTGTATGTCAAAGAGATTTTTCAGGCATGTCTGTGCTCAGAGGGAAACTGTAGGTAGATCTGTGTGCTCAGTTTCAGCATTAATCTTGGGACAAGTAGGTAACAAGTAGTCTCTCAATGACATTACAGTATATTGTGTTTACGATGTCAGACTAAGGCCATTCTGATTTTTTAACTTCTATAAAACACCCCATATACTGTACTAGGAAATAGTCACTTTTTACATATGATGTGCCAGGTTGGTATGGTTAGACAGTTTTGGTACATTTCCAAAGAAACTAGACTTCTGGGATTTTTTATTTCATTCCTCCCAATGCAACCTGATCTACTGCTGGTCCCATGTGAAGCCAGTTTATGTACCTTTGGCCACACAACTCCACATGATTACTAGCTGACTTTCTTGGCTCTTAGAAAAATTGTCAGGGAATTTTTGATGTTAGCTCCCAACAAGAGAAACGAGGTGTCTGCTAGTAATTCTTTAAATACAGGGTAATTAAAAAAAAATAAAATGCCTGAACCACATTTTTCTTCTATCTGGGCAGTTATAAGATGCTGGTTTCTTTATTGGGGAGAAACAATGTTCTTTTACTCCTAGCTGGAGACTGGAACAGACTTTGCAACAGAGAAATCTGCTTTACTAATAAAATCTATCAATAGACTAATAAAATCTATCAATCAGCTGGACATGCGTACCCAATAATTCCTCCAGGGTCATGCAAATTGCTCACTGGAAAACTGAGGAGTATGTCATACTTGAAAATATTTCTAGATGTTATTATTTTTCAAGCTTTGGTGATGTCAGGATGCCAAATTTATGAATAATGGCATCCTTTCACCTTTTGTTTAGCTACTGGATGAGCTGCATCTCTCAGTTGTAGCTATGGTTTGACTCCATTGCTCTGTAGACTCTTCAGGGTCAGGCATTTCTAGTCATGCTCCTAGGCAGGGGATCATGGGTGGGGTGGTTCTGCAAGGGCAGATGAAACAACATCACTTCTGGAGTGGTAGCACTGCCCACCCGGCCCCTCGGCACAGTGGGCCCAGTCCTGCCCCTGTAATGGTACTAACAGGGGGTTGGGACCAGGGGGCTGGGACCAGGGTAGGACTTCTGAGTAAATTTGAGAGGCATATTCTGCATGTTACTGGGCAGGGAACATTCTGCTGGTAGTTTCTGTGGGATAGAGGAACAGTGGGGAGGAGGTGGCACATTCCTGATGCAGTGGGAGAAGACTCAGGCTTTGGGAGCCCAAGTCAGAGCTCTGCCCTATTTCACAGAAGCTAAATGAGTGTTTCTCAATCTTTTAAAATCAAAGGACCTACAAGGTTTTTTGATCTGAGCACCAGCAGCCAGGGAGTGAGCGGTGCCTGTAGGCAGGCGCTGACATAAACGCCTGCCAACTGCGTGGGATGCTGTGTGTGTGTTTTGGTTTAGTTTCTTAATTATTTTTCTGCAATCAGTTCCCGGACCACCTTCTGGTGCCTTATGGATTGTGGATTGCCCATGGGCCCCATGGAGCAATGCTGAGCTGGATGACTGTTAAGAGCTTGGCTGCACCAGAGGCACTATGGATGAAGGATTTATGTGCTGTTACATATATTCCCTGAAATAATCACTTCTATCTGAAGTACTTTGATATTGATAAGTGGCTGAGGTAGAATTTGTGTTCCTATCTAGTCCTACATGCCTTGTTTTGCAATTATCCACCTTCACTGGTTTTCTCATATAGACTTTAATTTAGCAATTATTTCTTTACAGCAATCTACATTAATTCAGACATTGCATCCAAGGGTTTAATCCAATGTGTGCATTTCAGGTGAAATGTTAGAAACCTTTCAGCATCTGTAACAATTTTTCTGTATTAAATGTAGGAATTTTTTAATTTAACAGTAAAAAAATACACTTCAGTTGTATGGGCCAGCTTCAAAGTGGCTACAGGCAGGAAATTGAAATTTGGATGCTCTCTTCTAGCCCAGTAGAAGAAAAAGTTTCACAGGAGCTGGAGTTCAAGGCCAGCTCAGTGTGGTCTTGGTTTGCTGAGCTTGCTGCTTCACAGGGAACCCAAGCTCCTTCTTAGGGATGGATGAAACTGTCAGGAGACTGGTCAGCATGACTTTGCCCTGCAGAGGACTGTGTGCTGCTGCTGCTGCTGCCCTGTACCCCAGCAGTGGGGTCTTTCTAGGGATGTTTGTTTTCTGTTGTGTCAAATCAGTGACAACTCATGGACACTGGGGTCGGTAGCTAGTTGGTGGTCACAGCTTAAACTCAAAATCCCAACCTGCCCTGTGGAGGAGTTGGCAGATGCACTGGGAGTCTGACAGGAGAGTGCAGGGCTGGGGCACAGCATGGGAAGTGACTGACTGACATCACTTCATTACCCTCTCTTAATTCCTGTAATCAAGGTCTTGAGCAAATGCTAAGAAAAAGCTGCTTTTGCCTCAGAAAGATGTGATGTGCCAATATTTAATGCACAGCTCCTGTCTTCAGGCTGAGACCTGCTGGTCCTGTAGCAGTGACAGGTTCCCCCTTCCTGCATCCACCTGCACAGTTCCCAGGGCAACAGAGCTGAAGGTACCCACCTAGGAAAGGTGAGTGATGATATGATTACGATGAAGAAAAGGTAAATCGATCACTGCGTGTTAAAAGCGTAATTAGAGAGCTGGTTACCACTTAGTAGATGGACTTTTGATCTGTTTGGTCAGGCCAGTTTTTTCAGGAGTGGCTGATGGTCTGTTGTACTTGATCTCTCCAGTACATACATCCTGTTCTGTGGGCAACTGGCTGAGTGATAAATCTGGCTATGCTGCAGTAGAGATTAACCCTGCCTGTGAACAGCCTTTGAAAAACATTTGGGGCATGTGCTGCATTTTAAATATTGATGTCATGGCCATTTTTGTTGCTGTTTCAAAACACTGGAAGAGACAAGACAACAGGATTATAGAGTTTGCTGGCTCTCTTCTGCTTGTTCCTAATCTTAAAGTGATTTTCCTTTTCAATCATAAATAGCATTCTTTTCATTTTCTTTTAATTTTGCTGCTGCTTTGGATGTCAGATCTGGTTTTCAGTGTACACACACATTCCTTAAAATAGAGGGATCCTGCTGTTTTGCCTCAGGCACTTTGCTGCCCATTCCTCATAACAGCAACAGCAAATCTACTCAAAGAGCAAATCTTTCTGCCCTGCCAAGTGCATGACTTGCAGAAGAGTTGCTGGAGACAGCATTGGACCTCTGTACTCTCCTCATACCTTACCTGTCCTGTAGCTAAGGAAAACTAAATCGCCCCTCACAGATGAGCAGTTGGGATTTTTTTTGGTCAAAGGAGCAGATGAGAGGGGACCCCTCCTCACCTGCCCTGTAGGAATGTGTTCCTTCCTGTAGTTGATAGAAAAAATGATGGTGGAGCAATTTTCTTCTGTGGCTCTTGATGTTGACTATCATTTTCTGTGAGCAGAGAAGAATCTTGGGTTTCTTTTTGTGTTAGAAGAAGGCAATTTTCTAAGTAATGGTCTAAGTTTATTAAAGAAAAGCTTCAGAGTTTTTCAACTTCAAGGCTGAAAACCCAAAAGGTGAATGAGAAGAAACCCACAGGGTATTATTATCAAGACAAACAAGCAAGCCAACCAACTAAACAACCCAACAAATAAAGACCTGGCCCAGTTTCTGGTGGGGGATGTCCGTGGTGTGGGCGTCTGTCTGTTGGACTGACTGATGTTGTCAATAACTCCCTCTGTTCCTCCTCCTCCCCCTTGTCTTCTAATTTTGTGAATGATATTTTTATAACTGCTTCTTCTTGGATGTGTTTGGTGTTGGTCTAGGGGAGACACCAAGAGAAACACCATCATCTGATTTGCTCTGGGCTTGGCTGTGTTTTTCTGCACATGTTTCTTGCTTGCTGGCCGTGCAGTGCTGCTGCCTCCCTGATTGCCTCTGTTCTGGGTCAGTGGGTTCAGCAGCTTGGGAGGGCACCAGGTCCTGGTAAGGCTGATCTGCTTGGTCAGAACACTTTTAAAAATGTGCGTTACATTGATCTGATTGTCCTCTGCCCTGACAGAGCTGACAGCCTGCAGACCTCCCAGGATGTGCCCTTCCCTGCTTTGTGACTTTCACTCCATCATTTTCCATATCATGTCTATCTTTTTCACTGCTAGAAGAGCTTAAGACGGAGCTGGGAATGGAGATACTGTGGTTTTATTAAGAGGATCTGATATTGTTATTTACTTTCCCCATGGTTCTTCTATTAATGACCATTGCAGCTCATGCTTTATTTCATTCTGATATTTAACAATTCATTTAAGAGTTATGGATGCTTAATTTCAAGCTTTGCCTGAAAATACCCACACGGTTTATATTACAAGTTGCCAAAACCAGTAGCCCCGTAGAGGGGAAGCTGCTGCAGCTCCACAGCCTCAGGCCCAGCCAGCAGTGACACTGAGCACAGGCTCCCAGTAGGCACATGAGTGCACAGCTTGAAAGCAACACCGAGTTAAGCAGATAGAAGTACACAAACACAGCACAAATTACCTAATCCTGTCCTCTTGTCAGTCCTGTCCTATGCAGTACCCCAGAGATTTGCCCCGGTGGACTCATGGTCCTGGGTCTTTCCTGGCCCCTGGGGCTGATGCTCTCCTGGGAGAGCGTTGGAGGAGCTGGGACAGGGTTTCTTGTCTCTGACTGAGGCGCCACTGGTGTCTCTGTGCTCTTCTGTGTGGGTGTGAGCCTTTCATCATAGAACTGAACAGGTTATTTCTGGAAATAGAAATGGTACAGAAACACTAGAGATTACTCAAGACTTAGGCATGTTCAGAAATGCCTGAGTGACTTAGCAGCCTTGTATCCTTCTTTGGTACTTAAAAACATAAAACTCATCAAAAAAATGGCTGCTGTTTGTGGTCCCAAGTTGCTTTTGAATTTACTCCTGTTTTGACTAGTATTGCACAAGCCGTAGATTTTGTACTATGAAAACTGCTCCCAACATAACACTTTATGGTGAAACTGCAGCGTATATTTTAGAAATATAGAGATTTTGATTCAGGACTGGATAAATAATGAAAAATGCATCACACCATTTAGCAACTTGTACCAACAGCAATTTCAGTCTAACAGACAGTGATTTGTCAGAATCCACTGTCTAAAACCTAATTGAAATGTTGTGCTGATTGACAGAGCTGTAGTCAACAACATTCAATGTAGAAGAGGATATTTTCTTCCCTGTGTGCTTGTTAGATTAAAGAGCTCTCATGGATCAGAAGTGTCTGTGTCTAAGGAACAGAGGCATCTGTGAATGGTAGGGGTGTAATTTCCTACCCGCCTCCAGTTACACTCTCTTGTGATCAATCTGTCTGTGAAGCTATCAGGTATTGTGTTTTATAATTACTGCTTGTTAAAAATATCATCTTCGATGTAACTTTAAAAAAGGAAATCTCAACAGACCCTCAAAAAATGAAAGCAAAGCTACTTCTAGGAAAAAAACCCAACAACTTTTAATGAGAAATAGATTAAAAATGGGAACACCTTACACAAGGATTTGATTTAAAAAACCCTAAACAAGTCACATAGAGCATTTCAATGATAAAAGAAATGTACGTGCTTATGAAAATGTTTTATGTCAAGAAGGTGTACTAAAGTGTTTAGATGAGATAGCTCAGTATAACTGCAGGATCACATTGAGAAGTGTCCTTTGCCTGATCAGGTGCAGGACTGAACTCAGAATTTGACCTTCAAGGTAACAGCTGTGTTGAACTCCCTTCTTCTGGGAGCAAAGTGATGCATCAAATTGACAGGAAAGACGGATGTACTTGTTAATGGGATCTGGGTCTCCTTAATAAGTGCCTGATTTCCCTGTAGAGCTGATTTTAGGCAGGAAGAGCTGGTGCCTCACAGCCCTGGTTTTCCCTTCAGCCAGATGAGAGGGGACACTGCTTGTCCCCTTCCAACTCACCAAGATTTGCTCCCCACAGAAAGAAAAGGCTGTGGCTGGACATGTCTGGACCTAGGTCTGGGAAGCTCTTTCTAGGCCCTTGTTAAGGATATAGCCAGGACTAACATTTTGCAAGTCTCTGAAGGCATGTCTTTTCCATGATGAATATATTAGGAATTAGAAGAACCATTGTATTAAGCATTAGAGGAGCCTTAATTAAGTGGATTGATCCTACCTGGACTAATTATCACCTTGGTGACACTGAACTGTTAAAGCAAGGAAGAGCTTTATCAGGTAGAGGGACTGAAAACTCATGCATAATCCTAGTGACTGTGATGGCAAGACTCAGTGTGTCTCTGATTTAACAACAGAATTTACCCTCTCTTTATTGATGGATACTGATCCCATTCTTTATCCTTGTTCTGGTATCACCATTTACTTTTACAGAAAACTGGATGTCCCCTGCCCAGCTGAACCACATGTCTGAGAAAACAGACTCAACTGATGCTGTCTACTCTTTCCATTTTATTCCTAGTTGCTTCCTGCTTTCTTTTCTGGGTTCCTGTTCACCCATATGAGGAATCAGTCATCCAGAAGTTGCAGAATTACAACATTTGATCCAATGCCCTCTCTTAAAGGGGCTGATCTGTCTATACCAATAGCACCCTGAGAGGCCACCTAAATCCAGCTGGCCTTGTCCCTTCCTGCCAATGTTGCTTGTTGGGGCAAGCAAGCTCACTCCTCATGTCCAGGCATAGACAGACTGGAAGATGTTGGGGAGACCTGCGCTGCAGCGATACAGGTCTTGGATGAATGCCTGGGAGAGAAGAAAGTGATATGACCAACTGTGGTTCATGGCCATGGACTCATTATTATTTTGGAACTAAGGCCGTAAGTCCTGATGTTGCAAATCTTCAGCATGGCACCTTCAGTGAAGCTGTACCAATTTCCACAGGCTGATGAGTTACTACTGTGTCTTAGTAACTGTGTGCCTATTCCTTCCTCTGCAGCTGGTCAACATGGGAGGGAGAAGATGGGGTAGATTTTCACACCAGAGTTCAAACTGACTAGCTGGCATTAGGAGAAATAACCTTAAACTTGCAGAGGCAGAGAAAGAGTTAAAAACTGGAATTCCAGTTTGCACATCAAGGGCAATCATGACTTTTACTACATCCTTCTGCCCAGCAAGTATAGTAACAAACTGGGTGGATGACGATCTCTCTCTGTTTGTAGAAACTGAAAATTATGGTATTTGCATGGCAATAAACTGTTGTGGGAATAAAAACAGCTCTCAGATGTTTACTGCTGGCAAACAGGGAGACTCTGAAAAAAGGGATCCCGTAAGGATTTATGTTTTGTGGTGGAGAATCTGACAGTAAAATATATTTTTAAAAAAGCCAATATTGTTACCTGGTACCATGGGCATGCTCTGCTTCTTCATGGTTTCACCCCACTGGACTGTATTTCACACTCTACAGAGGAAGTATACTTTCTTTGCAGAATGTGAGCGTGACAACTTCTCTCTCATCCTCTGCCCTGGAGGCTTGTTAAAAGGAGAAAGAATAACTGCATCTGGAAAGTGACTGGCTGAATTACCCAGGAGCCAAAGAATTGGGATAGCGTGAGGGGGGTTGACGTACAGTTTGTGCGTTACTCTAGCTATTATCTCAAACGGCTCATCCCATGGAACTATGATGGGATAACCAGAGGGTTACTCTACTTTTAGTCACAATTCAGGTGTTGCCTCTGGGGATCTCTGTGCACTGAATGGACTGTTTTTCCTGAGGAAAGACTATAATTAAAATACTCTTTAAGCTCTCCTGTATGTATGTTCAGTCTCTGAGGAACCTCCGGAGGCAAGTGCCCAGATGCAGAACTCCTGGGATTTCATCCACTGGGACACACACAGATATGTCTCCTAGGGCCATATGTTGTTTTTCCAATAAAAGTCTTCTGCACCAGTGCTGTCAGGAGAATAGAATGAGGGGGATGGACATACTGCCCTGGGGGGACACTGGGCATGGCATGGCCCATAGCCACCAAGTCTTTCTGGTGGTCAGAGTGCCTGAGTGGGAGGCTGCAAGACCTCTCCGTGGTAGTGGCTGGTAGTGGAAGGGGAATTTCTGCATCCAGAAGGGAGCCAGCTTTTCATAAGGAAATAATCTCATACGACAGTGTGATGAATTTGTGTGCATGTATATCCTTGGCTGCTGGAGCCAGTCCAAGCTACGTGTCTGTGTGCCATAGGCCCTCTGCGGCTCAGAGCAAACAGAGGATCCCTTTCAGCCTACGTGGTGGGGAACCATCCTTCTGGCATGAGGCATCCCTCGGTCATGGGTCATTGCCCAAGCTGGGCGTTTTGGCATAACAATGCTCAGGAAAGAGACTTTGATTTTTGCTGGTTTATACTAGTGAAATCTCTGGAGAAAAAAATGTTGATTTTGTGCAGTTATGCTTAATTAATTTAATTTGGTAATGGCAGAGTTTTATTGGTGAAAGCCCTCTTTTTCTGGTGTAACCCAAAGAACCTGCCAGCAGTGGTCTGCTCTAGCAAGTCACCCCCTGTACAGGTAAGACCTGATGCAAAGTGGTGCTTAGGATCTGGCTGGTGCCCTTTGCTCTTGCATGGAAGGGTCTGGCAAAAAATATTCATGCACCTCAGCCCAGGAACGCTCCTCAAAAAGAAAAGCCTCGGGTGCGTGGGTGACTGTGCTGGTAGCCATTCCGCGGGGTGAAGCCGCCCGCTCCGAGCGGGCAGGAGGAGAACGGCTCCCTGCCAGCCGAGCTGGCGTGTGCCGGCGGGGTGGACTGAGCCACCTCTGTTCCCCGCACTGCGGCCACCCTGGCCTCCCTCTTTCCCAGTAGTTACGTCAGAGCCTGTGCACTTTGCCAGTAGGTTTGATACGACTGACTAAAAGCACCATTTTCCTGGTAAAACAAACACAGACTCCTTTTTAAAAACACCTTTTGATACTTTATGAGCAGGGCTGGTATATGTAACCTATCAAGCCCAACATATGGCTTATTATGACATTTAGCTGATTAAAATAGTCTAGACATAAACTTGAGATTTCAAAAATGTTTAAGCTAAGTCCGAAATACATTTTAATGTACAGTAGATGTATACTGCAATTTGGGCCACCTGTGTCCCTGTAGGAATTATGGAGCAGGAAGTACTTTTGACTCAAGAAGTGTGTCTGAAAATTGAGGCTGTAAATTAACAACAGCTTGTCTATTAGATTATTTCACCCATAAAGGAGTCTGTATATTTCTAAATGCCTCATGATTTTCAATACCTTGCTGTTGTTACTTTTATTAAAGAAGGAGGTTGGCAACAGTCTGGACATCTAGGTCGAGCACATTTTTAGAAAATCATGGAATAAATAGCAGCAGCCAGCCAGACGGTGGTGAAGCATACCTGCGGCCACAAGAGGAGGAAACCCCAGGCTGGCCTGTTAGTGGGCATGGTGGTGCCGGCGTTCCCTGGCATCCAGGAGACTCAGCTCAGCTTGTTTCAGACACTGGGCTGCTGCCTGCTGGTCATTCCAAAGCCAAAGGCAGGGCACTGTGTACACACCACCATTGACCATCTCTGTACAAGGCCAGATAATTTACCTCTTTGTCAGCTTCCCCGTCTCACTGCATAACTTCACATCACCATCTTGCCTGCCTCTTCCTTTTATTTTTCCTTCCTTCCAAGAGTTTGGTCTATTTATGGTTGTTCAGCTGTCTCTGGAAAGGGCAGAATAGGAAAATAAAAGGAAAAATTCCTGCTACATGATCTGTCCCAAGCTTCCCTGGAGTGGCTTTCAAAGAGGGGAGCAATGAATCCTAACTCTTCAGAGAGCAAGCCATCTCCACAGACTCCTAGTAAGGGGCATCACATAAGGCTGAATAACAGTCAGGGCATCTCCAGCAGGGGAGCAGGGCTGGGGAGAAATACCTACAGAGAAATTTCCATGAGGAGGAAGTTATGGCATAGGATATGCATTCTATCCCACATAAATTGTTATGTAATTCCTATTTTGCTGAGCAGTTCTGCCACATACTTTAGACCTAATGACTTGCACAGCGCATGAGACTGGCCTACATGGGGTGATTATTTTGGCAAAGAGCTGTGTTATGTTCAGTCTGGTCATTATGGAGGGGTCTAGATACATTACCCTCTGTGGTTCATCCTCAGGAGAGGTCTGTACCTCCCTCCTGGACACTCCTGTCCTGCTGAACAGAATAACACATTGTCTAGGGTATGGGATATTGTTTCAAGGACAAGAAAAATGAAACCACTGGGACAACTCATGGAAACTCCTTTCACTTGAAGAACACAGGGCTGTGGTTTGGTAGCTACTACTCCCACAGTCTTACAACACCCCATCTGCAGGGTGGGTCAGTAGGTAACTGGCAGGTGAAAGTGGTGGAAAATGTGTCCCTGCTCTGGGTCTGGGCTAAGATACAGGTGTCAGTGGTCCCGCCAAGGCTACTTGAGGGTGGAAGGCTCTTGTTCTGCCTGCAGAGAAGTCTTCTGTGATATTAGAGCTTGTGGCAAGTGCTTAGGCTGCCTGCAGCACAGATGTTCTGTCTAGCAGCCCGTCTGATGTGCAAGAGCTAATGCAGAGCCCAGGTTATCTGAGGGGCTTCAGATGGAAACCGGCTGCAGCCAAGTCAAGGCAAACGTACATGCACAAAACCTCAAACTCTGAATCTCCCTCCTCTTCCCTGGTTTCTCCCTTTTGCACTCCTCTTGCCTTGTTGGCTTGGTGTTTCCCCATCCCTGTTCTTCCAGGCTTAGTTCATCTGGCATGTTGGTTGCTAAATCACTGTTGGGCAGTCTTGCAGGATGCTGGGCTCCATCTGACTGCCCAAAGGCCTCTCTCTCACCTTTTAATCCATGAATGAAAGTGAGCCAGGCAGAGGGGAATATTCTGGCTTTGCCACAGGGCGCTTGGTGTCACTGTGTCAAGAACATAATGTGGTTGCTTCTCTGCACGTGCAGAGTTGGGTCAAATGGGCCAGTGTGGGCTGCAGCCAGAGCCTGTTTGCGCCACAGCCTGCTGGGCAGTGAGCAGTGAGCAGGGGCTGCCAGGTGGATGAGGGACCCCAGTGGGGAATGGGGCTGCAGCACTGCTGGGGGACAAGGAGCAGTTGTCACTCTGGATCAGCTTCTCCCATCCCAGAATGCAGCATATTAAAGCAATTAAGAAAAGCTCTGCTCAACACAGGGATTTTAAGGGGAAATATGAATGTACGGATACAGCATTCCTCGATCAGAGGGGAGAAATAGCAGAGGGTAAATTAAGCACAGCTGGAATGAGCATAAGAAATAGATTAATTCCACGAGAATATTTTTTTCTTTCTGTTCTTTAAAAACTATGGGAGCTAGGAAAACTAACACATCTTAATTCCACTTGGTATGCAACCCTTTAGTCCTCTAGCCTGTCAGCCAGCATGCACTGAATTCAAGTACAAGCCATTCACCCTACAAACCCTTGGTGGGGGACCCCTCTCCCACACCCACCCCTGCACATATCCTTCTCTCCTCTCCTCTCCTCTCCTCTCCTCTCCTCTCCTCTCCTCTCCTTGTGCTGCTGTGAGGAAAAATACTGTGGCCAAGGGAACTCTGGAAAATATATCAGGAAATTATTTGCTTATATGTTGTGATACTGGTTCAGAGAAATTAACAGAGCTCATCTGCAAGAACGATGTCAGGTTTTCCTTCCAATATGCGTGTCAGGGAGGGGATCATCCTTCAGTTCTGAGGGTGTACAGAACTTAATAGGATGGTGTCTTGTTCTGTGGCTCAGGTGTTTCGTTTAATGCAACCTGTACAGTAAATAATAGTGGAGTTTGTGGACTGAGGCTCACCAGCTATTTCTGCTGTGGCTGATACTCAGCTCCTCTTGGTTCTAGGCACCTTATCACAAGGCTGGGCAGGACCTGTGAAATCTTGAGCTTTGCCTGGGTGCTCCTGAATTATGGGGGATACATTGCTCTCTTTCCTGCTGGATCCTAAGTATGGGCAAGCCCATCCAACCATTGCTCAGGGCAAGGATCAGCTTCACACTATTGCCTGTAGGGCCTGGAGTGTACTCTGAGAGGGTAGATGAGTCCAGGGATCTGAGTCCAGAGAGGCTGGGTGGAGGCAGCTGGTGCCTGGAGCTGCTCAAAGCTGTAGGAATATGCATCATGTTCCCCTGCCTGTGGTGTGTGGCCACAGGCTTCTGCAGAGCTCAGAGGCACTCCCTGTACCCAGGACGTACTGTCCCCTTGGTTCAGCCAGCCACTGGCCCCCATCCTACCCCTCCATCCCTCAGGCTTCTGGGATTTTGCCTCTCCCAGGAAAGTCTGTCCTTGGGTTTGGAGCCAGGCTGTCAGGTACTGCTCCCACCACTGAAGGGCTTGGGAGGGCCAAGCCCCACAACTCTGCAATGGCATGCTCTCAGGGATGGCTGGGCTGCAGCAGTTCCGGCTTAAAACAAGATGGCAGATGAAAGAGTCAAGAAGAGGATAATTCTGGATGCTTATTGTAGGCACTGCAAAAGCAGGAAAGGGTTTGAAAGAAGAGATGAAGCCTGTTGCCATAACATACAAATTGGTACATCAACCAGTGCTGGACAAGAAATGCAAGTTATGGCTGGCACTCGACTCTTACCTCATATAGCTGCTGGGTAAAAGCATAAAGGATAGCCTTGATTTTGAATCTCTTGGCTTCTCTTAACTTGTATAGCAGCCATACTACAAAGTAAATACATGTTTTCTGGGAAGATATTTTCTTTTTCTCTTTGGCAATAACAATTTCTGTTGTTTTTTACTTAATAAAATAACATATGGTCATAAATTGAGTATCATTTGCTCAACTATATAGATGACTTCGTTGAAACTTGTCCAGTCTTCAGTTAAAGATATATTTAAGCAGGTTTCAAATATAGTGTTCATTTAAAATGAGGTGAATAATCCTTAAGGCATTTTGAAAATGGTGTTTAAGAAAAGTCTGTTCACAGTATATTTTGCTAACTTCCCCCGTACTGCACAGCTAAGTATAATGTCTTCAGTGATGCACTCAGGCTATCACAAATGTTAAACTCAGCAGGTATGTATGGAGTCCCAACCAAGAGTACAGTGTGGATAAAATACCCTCTGTGAGACTGGGAGGCAGGGCTGCATTTCTGAGGGTTTCAGGGCACCTCTTGGACTCTGTCATCGTTTGACACTGGCCAAATGCCAGACACTCACAAAAGTCATTTGCTCACCCCTTTCTTGCTCTCAGCTGGACAGAGGAGAGGAAAAGAAAAAAAAATAAACTAAGGGCTCATGAGTTAAGGATTGGGAGAAAAATCTAAGGGCAAAATAGGTTAAAATTTAAAAGTATAAAGTAAATTTATTATTAATAGAGTCAGAGGAGGATAATGAGAAGTATAATAAGACTTTAAAACACCTTTTTTTCCCCTCAGGCCCTCCCTCCTTCCTACTGACAATGCAAGGAGACTGGGTGTGGGGGGTTTGGTCAGTTTGTCTGCCACTCAAGATTCTCTTCTGTTTGCTCAGGGAGAGGAGTCTTTTCTCTGCTATGCCATGGGGTCTCTCCCACGGGCAAACAGTCTTCCCAAAACTGTTGTAGCATGGGTCACTCATCCACAAGGTCCAGTCTTTTAAGGATAGGCTGCTCTAGTTTGGAAGCAAGGGCTCTCTCTCTGGAAGCAGGGGCCCTCTTTCTCTGTTTGGGTCTCCCACTGGATCACAGCTTTGTCTGGCATCCACCTGCTCCAGTGTGAGTATTTTTCCCACAGGCTGTGAGTGGATATCTGCATCCCCATGGACTTCATGCATTACAGGGGACAGTTTGTTTCACCATAGTCCTCACTATGGCTTGCAGAGGAATTTCGGCTCCGATGCCTGAAGCACCTCCTCCCCCTCTTTCTTTCCCACTGACCTCGGTGCTGCCATGCTGTTTTTCCTCTCATGTCCTCACTTCCTCCTGTTCTCTGACCAGAAGAAAAACTGCTGCTCGTAGGTACCATTGCCAACAAGTTCCACCAATTTAAAGATTCCTGCAGGATCCTGTGGCGCCGAGAGGTTGATCTCGTTTAGGTTCCGCACTGGAGAGTCGCTCACCATGTTTTCACTGCTGGCCCCGCCGCCACTGCGCAGGCAATAGTGGCCACCGCGGCACTGGTGCTGTTTAACGCCTCTCTTCATGGGGGGCACTGGGCAGGGGAAGCAGCGTGGCTGGCTAGGGGTGGTCAGGCAGGCAAGGGTCGCTGAGATGGCAGTGGCCACAGCGCATCGCCGTGCGCTGCCCCTGGGAAAAAAATGCGCTTGCACTGTTTTGATTTTCTTCTTAAATGTGTAATCACGGAGGCATTACCAGCCTCTCTAATTGGCCCAGTAGCATGTCCATCTTCAGAGAGCCATCAGAGATTGTCTCTGTCAGACATAGTGGAAGATTCTAGCAGCTTCTCACAGAAGCCACTTCAGTGGCCCTCCCCTGCTACCAAATACCAGGCTGTGCCAAATCAACACACTTTGATGGATGCCCTGGAGCAGCATCCTTTGAGCTGTGTCAGGGCATCCTCATATACTCTGCATGCTGCCCTCTCCATGCATGTCTCTCCCC
Organism: Promerops cafer; assembly: GCA_013398275.1. NCBI lineage: Eukaryota > Metazoa > Chordata > Aves > Passeriformes > Nectariniidae > Promerops > Promerops cafer. The sequence goes on along the minus strand of VZSE01014922.1, from coordinate 2,703,981 downwards.
TTCCCTGTCCTTGCTCTGTCCTTCCCATTGGTCTCCCTCCTTCCCTCTAGGGTCACGGGCTTGAGAGGGCCAGAGTCATTACACCATTCCCAAGCCAGTGGGCAAGCTGTTTCATAGGGATGATATTTCCTTGCAGAAGGGCTCTGATGCCTTAAAACATTTCTTTTTGTGTCATCTGAGCAGCATAAAGAAGCCTTAAAGGAGGAGAAGAATTGAAACTACACTTCTGAAGTGAAGGGATATAAATATATTGTAATATACTCATGACATACTGTTGCTGAATTTTAGCACATTAGACTCTGTCTCTTGCACTTACCTGAAGACACTGCCTTTGTTGGCTCCTGCTCAGTATAGTGGATCCTCGAGAAACCTTCCAGAGCAATCAGAGAAAGATTTTGCAAGACTGGCAGGAAATTTAAGAGATGCTCAAAGCGGGCACTGTAGACTTCAAACAAAGCTGTGCAGATACTTTAGACTTCAAGACTGTAATTAGATAAAAGAAAATGTATGCTGTGATAAACCCAGCTGCTGTTCACATAGCATATGACTATTATCATGGGCACAAGGCCAGGACCAAAAATGGTCACAGTCATGGTTAAAATGCTACCTTCTAAAATTTATAAGGTTTGATGTGCATGTTCAAGATGATGAAATGCTAGTTCAGATACTCCTCTCATCTCATTTGAGGAGGCCAGGCCAGAACTGCTCCTTACAAGTTGATTGTTCCCCCTTGCATAATCTAGTTAGGGACTTTTCACAACCATGTCTGACTACAAGCTGTGCAAAATATGGGTGAGCAAAAGAGGTCCTGATGAGGTGACCCATTTGCAGCAGCATGAATGCTGCTTATTTTATCCAAAGGAACCTTCTGTCATGGCTAATATCATGGCTAAGATCATGGATCTTGATCAATGACACTTCTGAATCTTGGATCTTGCAACTACTTCATGACCTTTGTAATACAACAGAGAGGTATCCAAAAAGATTGGTATGGCCAATGATTAAGACATTGTATAATCTATACTGTTGTCAATAACAAACAAAAAACTCCATCCATGGCAGGATTTTGGTGTAAAAAGGTAAGAGTCGCAGTGAGATCACTGGGAGACATCCAATTTGGAGATCTTATTTTTCCAGTCAGACTTAAAATTGTTGCCAGGTTGAAGTAAGATAGATTAAAAAGAAAAGTGTGGCATTTAGCATCAGAACAGAAAATGAAGCTGTCATGCTCTCACCTTATCTCTGACATAGGCTTGCTTTGGCAAACTTGATATGTCATCTAGTGTGTTGCTATCTTAATTTTGCCATCTGTAAAATGGTGATACCTACTATGTTTCCTGAAGGGGCATGGGTGATGTATGTTTAGCAGCTGATAAATGTAAAATTCATATTTGGAAAAAATACACACTTAGTTGTATAAAATTTCAGTGATAAATCAGTGAATTAAAAAGTCTGATTGCCAGGAAGGCAGGGGCTGAGTGGGACCTGTAGGCCTGAAAGTCAGTGGTGACATGTGATGGTAGGACTGTATTTCTGGTTTTAAACTTCTTTCTTTTCTCTCTTCTCTGATGCTCTTTTTTTTTTTTANTTTAAAAAAAAAAAAAAAAAGAAAAAAAAAAAAGAAAAAAAAAGCAACCCTAAATTATATCTTAGGGTTTTGAAATAGCATCAAAGGCATAGTTGGAATGCTTATAAATAGCTGTATCTTTTCTTGAAGGTGTGGTGTCTCAGTTTATTTGAGGACTGATGTAGGGAGACACTGTGGGCCTGGGGCTGTGGATACTTCATGGGGCTGGCTCCCTGGCAAGGCCTGTGCTCATCCTCCTTGCTCACTCATGCACCCAGACCCTGCTTCTCCATGGCCACTTGGCATCCTGCCCTGCTGGCAGCCTGTGCCACCCACCCTGGGGGATGCTTATGTACGTGCAGGCTTGTCCCAGTGCCTTCCTCCCTTGCTATCCAGTGTTTGTGTCCCAAAACCCTCCCCTCCTTCCTTTCCAACTCACAGCTCCAGTCAGGCCCTCCCCTTTTCCCTGGCTTTAGACACAGAGGAAGAGTGCAATTCCTTCCTGCATGCCTCCCTAGGAAAGATCTAATAACATGCCCCCTCACTCTGTGGGGGTCTGGAGGCTCCATAGCCACATCCCCTGGAGCCACCCCCGTGGCTGGCACACTGTCCCAGTGCCACATGCAAGGAGCTGGCAGCGAGCTGTGAGCACAGGGGAGATGTGTCAGACAGCAGGGCAAAGCCTCTTCCTTGAAGAAAAGCACTGAAGGGCCATGGATGTTGATCTGCAGAAGGATCTGTGCTTTCCACAGCCTGGGGGAAGGCAGCTCCCCGGGGGTGGATCAGGAAGAGCCATGGGATGGCATCTCGTGGCATGGCAGCACAGGGGACAGGCTGCTGGAAGAAAACCCAGCGTCTCTTGGCTCGGAGTCCGTGGAATGAACTGTAACCACCAGCCTATAAATGAGAACATCCAAACAAACAAACAGAAATAAGACCAAATGCAAAAAAAGAAAAAGAAAAAAAAAAGTGGGGAAAAATAAAAAGATCCAGGATGGTGCATCTCTGACTCTGGGCCCTGTCGTCTTCTAGGACTGATGAAGCGACTGGGTGGTTCTTCAGATTCCTGTGGTCTGAACACACACCCTAGTCATCACTGAGATGAGCATGGAAAAAAACAGTAATGAAAGAGGGCTCTGATTTATTTCCTGATAAAATAACCTTTGCTCTCAAAGGCTAACATTTCAGCTCCAGCTTGCAGAGAATGATCTTTTATTTCCATCCATCAAAGCCTACATCGTGCTGGATATCCAGAGTATTCTTCACACACAGCCATGTGTTGGCCAATGAAGGAAAATTACTACCTATGACTTTTTTTTTGAGGGAGGAGAAAAAGGAGGGGGGCTGAAGTCTGTATTAAGGACTGAAATAATTACTATCCATTGCAACCCTGTGACTACAGTACAAGGAAAATTGCTTTAAAGTATTAAGCAAGCCAAAAAGGTTTTTCTACAGTGTAAATAATCTCTGTGTTTTTTGGAGCCTTTGATTTGAATCATCATCCAAATAATTCCCTTTTTGTTTTTGCTCGGGTCGACATCTTGAGTGAGTATTCAGGGCCTTCCCGCTCTGCTGCTGTATTAGATAAACACCAGTTCTTCATGTTTTTGTCCATTACTGGTGTCACTTGGTGTGAGGTAGGAGCCTGCAGTGTTGACTGAGAGCGACAAGAGTGACAATTAAGATTTCCAGCTCACCTGGATGATTTCACACCACATTGTGCTGCAAATGGCTACAGGGAACTGTCAGTGTAAGTGAGTTAAAAGCAAGGCAGATGTTTATTTGCAATCAAAGCATTAGCTGAGCTTGATACACAATGAGGCAGAGATACCTGCTCTGCAAAGGAGCTGAGTTGTTTTTCATAAACGAGAGCCTGCTCGAATATATTTTTTCTGAAAATATAACTTTTTTATGTCAGAGTTCTGCACTTGGGTAGAACAAAGTGGAGGGTCTTGCAGTGCTCATATGATCAGCCGAATGAGCGATGTGAGCAGCGAGCCCCAGTGCACGACAGATCAGGGTTCACATGGCCCAGTGCCACTGTACTCCCTCTGGCTGGGAGTGCCAGCTGAGTGTCAGCCCTGGGTAACGCCAGGGTTTTCCCTGGGTATTGGTAGATTTGTGGATGTTTTGGAGTGCTCTGAGAAGGCACATTTCACAGAGCTCCATTCTGTTAGCCCTGAGCCTTTGGTGGGTTGGCAGAACCCCTCTACCACATGGGGTTGCTGGTTTTTACAAAGCTCTGTGAAGAGGGACTGTAGCAAGAAGCTTGTGTGGGTGTAGAAAGTAACAAGGGACTGTTTTTCTGTGAAGGGGGATAGAGGGTGTTCATGGGTGCATGTATTGCAAGTCATCCAGCATATGGGAACAAATGCTTTTATCTACAGAGATTAGCACACAGAAGTAAAGGCAAGAGGACTGCAGAGACCATGACCCTAAGTCTCTTGAAATCATCGGGGATTTCCTTTTTTGCTAGGAGCTGAGCTTTGTTTTTTTCCTTGGAGTGCTCATTCTACCACAAGCTCAGAGGAGGTCCGGAAAGGATGGGATGAAGAAGGAGGAGTAGGAAGACTGCTGTACAGATGAGTGGAGTGATGCTGCCATAGGTCATTAGTAGGCACTGACAGCCCCAAAACTCCCCAGACCCCCTACAGAAAGCACAAATTTATTTCCTTTGAATTAAAAAGAATAACATCTCATAGCTAGCAAATATTATAGAGATACTTCCCATGAGAGCCAGCCACTGCAAAGTGCAGTTAACAGAGTTACCTTGAAGCAGTGCAATAGGATTAAAGGTCAGCCTCCTGTGTGGGTGCCTCCAGCAACAGTCAGTGGGAGTTTTAAGGGCTGAATATCCTCATTGCAGTCAGTTAAGGCTTTGAGAAGGCAAGTTAATGTTGGTTTTATTGTGAGAAAATATAATAACGGTATGGGCCATCCAGCCATTAGCATATCTACCTTGGCTATAGGGAAACATTAACGGCCCAAAACAGAAGCTAGGAAAAAAAAAAAAGGCAGAATAACAGAAAAGAGCCATAATTCCCTCGTTTTCAAGTTCTAGTGTTAAGGACCTACAGGATTATTCCCCAGTTCTCAGCTAACCATTCCTTCCAGCTCTTGTTGTAAGCAGTTTTCACATAGCCTGACTTCCCTCAAAGCGTACCCTTCATCCACAAGGACCCCATAAAAAGTATTAGGCAAAGATTAAACATTATAAACATATAACCAGCTCATAAAATGAGTTTTAAATGCTAAGCTTGAAAGGGTGAATTTGCCTAAGGGGGCTGCTCTGAACTCCATTGACTCAAGGAAACTTGTTCCATGAGAGACATATTTATCACTCTAGTTTATTTGTATTACAAGAGGAACCACTGGAGACTGGGGGCTTCATTGTGTGGAATGCAGCTCAGAATAAATTCCCCCTGAATATTTTATATCAAAACTGATAGGAGAGACCTAGGCTAAATATAATAGAAGATCTTCTATTCACATTTTACATCTGGAAAACTGAGGATCTTCAGGATGAAGGACTTCGCTGAGTGTGTGCTGGTAGTCCTGTAAAAGCAAAGGAGCTCAGCCCAATCCTCCAACATGTCCCACTGCAGATCCTTAGCAGGATCAGCCCCTGAACTGCCCTTTCAGGTGATTACTACTAGTCCTGAGCCCTCTGCACTGGTCCCACTTCGTATCTTCTTATGACAGATTGCTTTTTAAATTGAGATTCAAATGCAGACAAGTTAGAATAAAGCTCCTGGGATATCACCTACTTTCACAAGGGCAGACAAGGATCTAGGCATTGGCTGCAGAAGCAAAAATGCTGCATTATGTGACTTAAACAGCTAGAAGAGAAATGCAGCCACAAAGACTGCAAGAAGAAGATACACTTTTGTATGGATGATTTGAGTACAAGGATGGTGGAAAAAAAAATCCAGAATGGAGACAGACCTATGTTTACAGTCCTTAATAGCTGACCTAATTTTTCAGGCCTGCCAAAGATGTGAGAGCTTTCCCAATGATTTATTTTACACCCAACTCCTCAACAAATAGCCTCTATGTCTGTAAAGTTTGTAACCAAAGAAGCATTGATAATTGGCTGTGTCAAAAGAAGAGTTAAATTTTGCATTAAATTCCAAGCCTTTCCATTCCTCTAGGCTAGCTAACATTTCCTATCGTCATCTGACTAGAGTTTGTTTTCATGTTTCATTTTCTTTTCTATTGATGTATTAGTCTGGTACACTGAGTTTTCTCAGAGGGTGAACTTTTGTACAAGTTTCATTAAAAATATTTCACAATACCTCTCTAAAATGTGATCTGTGCTTTTGTGCTGATTGAAAATGGTGCAGCAGCTTGTTAAAGCATATGCTTTTGTATTTCATCAAAACAGATTTTTTTTTATATGGAAATCTCAACTATTATGTTTCTCTGTGGAGATTAGAGTGAACGTTTTCAAACTGTCAATAGAATTACTTTGAGCCTGATTCTCTTGTCAGATGTACCTCAGTAAATAAAGAGAAATTCTTCTGAAATCAGTGGAATTATTCTTATGAAAAACTTCAATGCATGATTTAGCAAGGGCCCTTGTTTTTATTATGTATCAGCCAAGCTGTCTAAACTGTCCCAGAGCTGCCTGTTAGTAGCATATATTTAACTAGAATATTAATGAAGGAAAAAGTCTAATTATTTGCATGTAATGTATTTCTTTAAAACTTCACAATAGGAAACAACATGTTTCACATTACCACTTACCTCCTCCAAGGCAAGAGTTGTTCCAGTGGTTAGACTGTGTGAGAAATTATGTTACATACCACCACGGAGCCTCATGTATCTCTAAGCAATCTGAAATTCTTTAAATCTGCAGATCAAAATGCTGTTGTGTATTACAACAAGCTGTGCTGTACCATGCTGTCTCCTCTAAAGTCAGAGAAAGAGATGAATAATTCATTAGGGTGCTTTTTAATTTCTAAAATAAATACTTCAGTGCTGTTCATTTTAGTGGATGTTGTAGAAGGCGACTTACTGCAGAATCTGAGTGTTCTTATCATTGCATCAGAGTAAATACTTTGCACTTTTTGTCTCCTGATTTGTGTTCTTTGATTATGGTTTCTGAACCTGTCCAGAAACTTGAGACTTATTACATTTTTCTGCTTCCATGTCACTCAACTTTTTCTTTCTGTTGGATAAGCAGTCTTGTGCCTGCTCAATAGAGGTATTGAAAATCTCAAAAAACATATGTGGTAGGAAACAGTGACATATATTCACATCCTGACTCTTGTCTTCCTGGGTTAACTTGGAACTGGAGGCCTCTTACAATGCTAGAGAAAATTTTCACTGCTGGACTTTTCTCAGGAGATGGATTGCTTATTTCAGTTTCTTGATTAACTCGTATTTATGGTGATTTTGTTCTACTCATTCAAAATTCTCATATATAGGAGCTTCATTCAAGATCAGTTTGCTTTCTTCTCTTTTACTATCAGGCAGGAATTAGAACAACGTGCAGGTGCAAACTTTTGCTAATCCAAACTCACAGGTAGGTGGGAAGTTAAAAGATGATGCAAAGGCTCCTCTGTCCACTTCTCCTTGGTTATGTAAACATCAGAGAACAAAGGCTCCAGGGTCATTATCTTTGTTCTGATCTCTTAGCTGAGGAGATCTGGTTGGAGAACAGAATTTCTTTTCGTGGGAAATTTGACTCCTCCAGATTTGTTTTTGTTGTTAATAAGAAACTTAGGTCTTTGTTTTCTCACAGATCATTCACCAAGGGAAAAAAAAAAAAGAAATAATGAAGACATGTCACAGTATTTTATTTTCATTTTGAGAAATTCATTTTACTCTGGTAATATGCAAATATCTTGTTTTGATATGCTGAAGATATTTAGTTTTTCAGAAAAAAACCCAAGAACAGAGACCGACTCCTTTCTTTCTGATTTCTTTGGAGATTGGTTTATTTGCCCAAATGAAATTTTTTGATTAAAACAAAGCCAATTTTTCCAAAGAAAACTGTTCTGTGGAAATATTTATTAATCCCAACTTGCTTTTGCTGTTCCTGAATGCTCAGATTGTATCATGGCTCCAGTTTTCAGCCAGCAAGTGAACCAATCTCTATATTCCTACCTAAGTGTGTGTGTATACATTGCACTTGTATACACATGTATGCACAGGACCAACTTCTGCCCTCAGCTACGTATATTAATCCCAGTGGAGATTACCATCGAAGTTGTGCACATATGAATGAAAGTAGAATTTGGCTCAGGATTTGTAATCAATATATAAGGCTTACTGAGTGATTTGAGATGCTCGGAGAAAGCTGTTACATAAATGTTAGTCATTATTATTTGTAATAATTACCTACAGCTGTAACTATGGCAAGCCTCCATATAAAAACAGCTAGCCCCTGACATATGGCTTCTGTGCTTCAGCTCCAGATTCCACCAAAGTGCACAATAAACTCTTTCTTTAAAAGCATGTGCCTGAAGGGAACATGTAACCTCTGGCACACGATTGCAGCCATAACGATGAGGAGAGAATTATGCCATCCTTATTAGCAGCAGCAGTCTGACTCGCACAGAAAGGAATGGGTGTTGGATCGGACCCTATCATGTGAATAACATGCTCCTGAGATGCATTACAGCCATGGGCTATGTAGGCAGCAAATTAAATTCAGGTTGTAACTGGGTCAGGGCTGAAGAACATTTTTGTAACCATATTTTTCCAATGTGGCTGCAGATTAGCTGGATCCTTATTTTTGGGGACGTCTTAATTCTCTTCGGTTTTACTTTTAAACTAAATAAATAAAAATTACAAAAACAAAAAGAAACCCAACCCCCCCCGAAGAAAACCCCCCAAAACCAACAACCAACCAAAAACCCCATATCAAAATAGCAAAAAACCCCCAACCCCTCAAAGATCCTCCCAAGACAAACAAAACCTTCCAAGTGTCCTCTTACTTTTTCTAGCTTTTCCCATTTCTGACATGGCCCGTACAGACATTTAAAAGATGAAACACAGAAACTGTTGAGCAGCACACAATGCTGCTACTCAATAGTCTCAGAAGGAAGCAAGGAATATGGCATCTGACGGAAACTCCTTGGGAATTTAGGCAAACAGCCTGTAATTGCCAAATTGATTTTGGCCAGAAGACCAGGGCTAACACCCACAATAAGTATAAAATGCCATGGGATCTTTAATGACCCCACTGCTTTGGACACAGTTTTACCTTTATTTAATGCACATTTTATGTTTGTGAATAATATACTCCATAAAATATATACAGTCAGGAAATGCCAAACATTGCCAGTTTCCCAAAGGCAATTTCAGAGCTTGCAGAGAGCACTCTCAGGCCTCAATTCATGATCATGTTAAACTTTGTTTATATGAGGTAATCCAATATTTTATTCATTAAAATGCACCATGCACCTAAGAGGAATTAAACAAATGCTTTACTATGCACTAAAATTGTTCTTCCCCTTCAGTGAGGATTAAGCAGGAATACTCCATGGACCCCTGGACCTTGTGCGGTCGGGGAGGCTGCGGACGCTGCCTCTGCTGACTTCACAGCAACCCTCTGGATCTTCTGCCAGGTCCTTGCTGGCAAAGGCAGGGCAGAGAAGACTGGAGAGGGCAGAGGGAAGTTTGTGTAATGAGCTTCCCAGGATGCTGAAATGCCCTGGGGTCCTCTTCATCTTTGGCAAGAAGCTTTTACCCAAAGACGGCATGTGGAAATCCTGCCTTGCCTTAGGATGTTCTGAGACTGATGATAGCTGGAGGTAAAGAGATGGTGGGTGCCATAGTGAGGAGGGGAGACTCATGGCAGTCACTCAGTGTAACATGGCATTAGCTGATTAGTAATGAAATGGGTGAAACATCTGCATTTCTGAATTCAGAGTGGCATCTTCTACACTGCTTAGCTTGGGGATTAATTGCCTCTGAGTACCTATGACAAGAATTCAAGTTTTTCTCTGTGTTTACTCCAGCTATAAGAGCCCTTTGTGTTATACTGTTGGTAATTTTGCTTGGGTGCAAACAGAACAAGATTTTCAAAAATAGGTCACTAAACTTAGGCTCCAAGAACTTTATATGCACACACTTAACTCAGTGATCTGATTAAAAAAAAGCAATCTGAGTGTCCAAGGTCTCCCAAAGTTGTCAGATCTGTAGCCAGGCAAACACAGAAAGCTATAATCAAGACTGTGCAGTTATGTACATATTTGTAATTTTAAAGATTATGCTTCTATTCTGGTAATGACTGGGGTTTTAAGCAGTCTTTTGTATTTACTTTTTTTTATAAAGAAAATGATGGTGATGGTTTCCTGAAATCCAGATCAGGTCTCTTTGGGAAAGACCACAGTCTAATTCACCTAGAGCACCCCGATCTGTATCCTGCTGAGCACAATGTGCAGCAGCTGGAGTCACTGGAGCCAGTGTTAGAAGGAGATCTTCATCTGCCTCCAGAGGTCCAACCTCCCACCAGTGCCAAGAGCAGCTCAGCTCGGCTGCACTCAACAGAAGGATCAGGTATGACTGCAAACACCACACATCTGAGAGGAAGGTTTTGTACTTCCATATCACTTTTCACGCATGAATTCCACCGCTTCTAGAAAAATACTAGTAGTGAGAAAATCTGTGCAATATTTTTGGGACATAAGTTCTGAGAGCCAACCTGGCATAAGTAACTTGTTGTTCTCTCTTTAAGATTTATCTCCTTAAACCTTTCTGAAGATTCATTAATGAAAATATCCTCCTGTGGCTTGGATTAACGTAGGCAAGGAAGGGTCTTCCCCTCAGTGAGGAGGAGCCTAGGTTTTTCTTGTCAGCCCCCATTTCTGGCACAGAACAGCTCTGGACTTTGAACACCATTTGTAGTTTTCAAGGGTCACAGATTTGCTGTACCTGAGGTGGACTTCTGACGTGGATGTTCCATTTGGAAGACATCTGTCCCGTGGAGCCTCAACCTCTGAAAACAACAGCATCAAACCAACCTGATCTTCACCAACATGTGTGTGTCATCCAGCTACGCTCCTGCTTTGCTGTTGCTCTTTGCAGCCACTCCCTCTTCCTGCCCACCGAGCACTGCTGGAGGGCAGGGAGCACTGCCAGTGCCTCCGTGGCCAGCTGCTGGAGCAGCTGTCTCACGGAGGCTCACTGCTCCTGTTTCCTTTCTAAAGAGACTTTCTTGTGCTGGACTCAGTCTCTGCTTGGGACTCTGTGGCATGCAGCACAGAGGAGGTCAGAGTAGGCAATCTTAATAATTTATTTGGCCTAAAACCCGACTACTCTTCTCTGTTTCATTAGTCACAGTCCCAGGAGCATTAAGATTAAGGGGTGTTGCCATGATGATGTCTGGTGTTGGAAGACTCATACCAGGAAATGAAGGCCAAGGCTGTCAATTTCCAAATTTGATATAAAGCAAAAGGGTGTTACTGTAAAAAAGATCAAAGCAAGGACTGATCTGGAATAAGTATTTCAAAAAGCATATTTGGAGCAAACGGGCTGTGAGCACCCCTTGCATGGTAGTGATGCTTCAAACAGATCATTCCCATTTTTAAATGTCAAGTCTTCCACATATCATTCAGCAGGAGATCCTCCTAATTAGTTTAGACTTTTTTCTCATGGGTCACACCCTTTATCACTTCCCACTCCGTATGACTTGACTTATGGAACACTTGGCTTCAAACACAGTCTCAGTCCTGCTCTTTGCATGCTATTTGCACACAAATTACTTACATCCCCATATTAGTCACTCTTCTGTTTCAGTGATACATTTTTTTGTACGTTGTGAGTCTAAGGCAGAAGGAGTATTGCTTGGATATGTGAAGTCACACCCAGTATGAGAATAAGTCGTAGTGCTTGATTAAAAAGTAACACTTCAACACATGTAAAATAGCATAGCTCAAGTCAGCTCGATCAGAGGTGGTTTTGCTCCTCTGTGCAGCCCAGGTCTTAACCTGAGAATGTTTGTTGAAGCACTGAAAGTACAGGATGAAAAGGCAGATTTGGCATTTCTTGTGTCATCCACATAAAAGTATCTTGGGCTGGGGGATAATACCTGTGTCTCTCCAAGCCCAAGGGGATGCCTTAACCCCTCCACTCAGGCACCACTTTCCAAAACAAGGCAATGTCAAGAAGACTCTTTGTGCCAGCTACCCTTTAATCTGCTGGATGAGCTGTCTGCTGGGAAGAGGATAAGGTATGAGTTTGAAAAATTCTGGCTAGAGAACAGGATGTGAACCCAGGTAAGTGGACAAGGCAGCTTCTGAAAAAAAACCCCCAAAAAACTCAACCCAAAAAAGTACACTACCTCTTTCCTTTCATGCTTTCCCTTTTTCTTCTTTGTTTCAGCCAAAAACAACAGTACACACTGCCAAGTTCAGATATATGGTCAGAGCATTGCCAATTAAGTGGCCATCAGAAGGGACAGAGCCCAGCTCATGAAAGTATTAGTATCTTAGCTATGGTTAGGAAAAAGAGACATAACACACAGAACCTGAGAAACCAGGAGATCTTCTGAAAAATATAAGATTTTTGATAGCCAGAGAGCTATTTTTGCAGTGAAATTAATTACATCCAGGACAGGGAGTATCGCATCAGTGGAAATNTATAATTATAATATGTAATATATAATAATCAGGAACTGAGGGACAGCAGAGATGAGGCTTGTTGTGTCAACAAGCCCTATGCTACAGTCCCAACATCTGGGCCTCTGCTCTTCTGGAGTCCTGCGGTACGGAGCTCATCCCAGCCCCTGCATGTGGAGAAAAGCTTGGGAATGTGAACAGAAAGTACCACACTTGCAGTGCCATAAATCAACAGGCACATAAAAGGAATTTAAAGTGCAGGGCTTTTATATGGTGATTTTGGGGAGTCCTCACTGGAGAAGATTTTCAAGTACTCAGGCTGACAGTAACACTACGTAACGGAGACTGGAAATGGGCTTTACAAAATCACTACTTTGAGATAGCTGTTCACCAGAAACAGCTGGAGATAATTCTTCATCTTTCACTTGAAACAGCTATTTGAGTTTAAAATCCATGTGTGGAAGGGAAGGTGGCTCTGCAGCTCCTCTGACATTTTTGTTTTTCACAGCTCACTCTGATCAGAGGTGGGTTTTCCACTGGTGTTCAGGTGAAATCATAGGGAAGTAACTATGTACAAAACCTTGTTGGATCTCTGGGCTGCCTGCAATGCCAAGGCTTGCCTGAGGCTCAGAGGTTTTGTCTCTGGGAAAAATTAGGAGGTCTTGACAAATAATTGTAACATGCTGTTATAGAGAATCACAGGAAGGAATGACAAAATCCCCAAATGATTGGGTATTCAGTTCCTTTGTAACATTTTGCTTTTATTAATGCAATTGTGTGCACATATGTTATTCAGTGGCCAGTTTACTGCGTCCTATGTTTGAGTCCCTCGTAACATACATAAGAATTAATACATTGTGCCAGTTCTGTCTTCACCTGCAAAAAAAATTGTGAAAATGAAGAGGGACATAGGACTATAGATAATCTGCATAGGAACACACAAATTTTTCTTATGTTTCAACTGAGGAGGGTCTCTATCATATGAGAAAACTCATATCTCTGTATGAGTTTACCTTCTGTTTTGGCTTCCAGTGAATCCCATGATGCAGAGCAAAATTTAGTAGGAAGAATGAAGTTTTCCACCCCAGATGGTAAATTGGTCCAGTTTCACTTGAAACTTGGCTTTTTTGCAAGTGTTGTTGCACTTGGCCTAGTAGATTATAATGAAATTCCGAACTAGGATTGTTTCACTATGTGAATTAAGTATTGGGCATATTCCATTCCTGGATGGAGTAGGACTTTCCAAGCAATTACTTCTCTTATCTCCAGGGGCTACTATGGTATTCAGAGCTTAAAGTGTGGAGATTGTGACTCTTGGGCTCTCACTCAGTGCCACTGCTGGCACTGAGGTAATATGGGAAGGAAGGACTGAAAACAGCCATCCCCTAACTCCATGTGAAGCAATGATGATCCTTGTGGACAGGAATGGGGACACTGGATGAAGGGCCTGGTGTGAGAGCTGAGCTGGAAAGTGATGGGGTGCAGAAAGGAAGGTGGAGATCCAAAACTTTTGGGAGTGGTGGGGGAAGAAGCCACTGGAGTGTGGGTGGAGGCAGGAGAACTCCTGAAGTGAATGAGAGAGAAGGTGAGTGAGGACATCGTAGGTCTAGAAGTTATGTGAAGGTAGAAGAGAAGGTCTGTGGCAGCAAAGAGTGCTGGCGTTGTATCCCAGCCCAGCTCTGCCTCAGGAGATGGAAGCAGGGAAGTGGCAGCCAAAGGTGGCAGGTCTGTGCACGGAGTGACCAAGCGCTGGCACCAGGCACTGCCGCTGCAGCGGCCAGGCCTGCGTGGGAGCTCTCAGACTCCTCTGCCTGCACCCCTCCTGGTACTGCCTTTGGTTACTGCATCTCAGCTGGGGACACCCAGCACAGGGCTGAGCTGTTTATGGCCAGTATGGATTGGCTCTGCATGTCAGAGGGCCCTGGGCTTTGCAAGCAGACTGTAGTTTTTATATGTAATAATATATACACAATAGTTACAGAGTAGCCTGGATGAAACCTTGATCTGGACCACACTGTAATTTGCTGACAGGAATTTCATCCCCGGCTTCAGTGCCAGAGATGATAGTAATTTTTTCTTGACTTTTGCATCAGGAATTCTATGTTTTGGGATAGGAAATTGAGTCTTGTTCTTCTTGGACATTGAGGAGCCAGAAGATGCCAAGATATTTCTAAGCCCCAGAAGTAAAGGCTATAGAAATTAATCAGAAGCCAAGCCAAAAGCTTCTCTTTTGGACAACTGCAGCTGCTGGTTTCCTCGAGCCCAAGCAGACACTTCTGAATAGGCCATCCTGAGCACTTTGTGTTTCATCTGGCATATGGGGTTGAGATTTCATACCAGAGTTGCACTGTTTTTGTCCAAAGTTTTATTTTTTCCTTTGCCAAGATTAGGATCCACTTAGAGGTTCTTATCCAGCTAGCTCTCCTGCAGGTGCCAGGACATGACTAGATGCTTTGAAGGCTTACTCCTTTTTATAAATGACATGTCAGCCAAGCTCCATTACTGCTCCAGAGAGGTCCAGAGGAACTCACAGCATCTTAGGGGAAAAAGGGCTGGAAGGGATGTGAGGTGAGTCAGAGCATCTCCTGCCTCGAGACACTGTGGCTGTGCAGTCCACAAGGGGTGGTGTTTTCAGAAGCATTGAAGTCCCATTTTTAGTCACCAGTTCACTTTGTTAAGTCAGAAGCGGAGACTTGGGCAGGCTAACTGTTGTGAAAAAAATGTGTGTTCATCAGGTGTGGAGACTACTGACACCCCTCTGGTTCTGGGGCAACTTTTTCTGCAGCCATGTGCAGGACTCAAAATACCTTTCTTTCAAATGAGAAATACACATTGCATTCTCTTTATTTAGCTATAAGTCAGTTTTATTTGGGTGAGATAAATCTACCCCAAAGCTTCTGTAAGTTATCTCGAGTAAAATGGTGAGTTATGACATTAAAATGATAGGATTGTATTCTTATTTTCTGTTGTTTGTATTTCAAGTCATGCCTACATTCCATCAAAACATGCTTTGAGATTCAGTTGTTAGCTGCCTCCTTGCTATTTGAAGCTGTATTCATCCTGCTTCTTTCAAATGTAGAATGTTTTTAAGTACAAGGAATACACACAAAATGTGACGGAAAATTTCACATCCTATCTGACTAATACCAAAAGCCTTTGATTTGAAAGGTCACAGAAAAACAGTATGGTGCAATGCACCTCTCACAGATTGTTCAGTGTTTGCCTGTGGTTTAACTGCCAGTCTCTCTATTGTTGTGCCACTTTCTAAGCACTGTTTTCCTAGTGCCTCTGGAAGTCAGTCTCTCCACAGCCTTACCCCCGTCCCTCCTGGCAGCCCTGCTCCCTTGATAGACTTCAGCTCAGGTTGAGGTGACAACATAATGGAGCTGCTGATGGTCAGGTTTCAGGAAACAATCATGCACCTTATGAGAAACAATCACTTAAACACAAGCACTTAGAGGAGGTAGAGATAAAAGAGTCTCATTTTCTTGGCAGCCCATGTAGATGTTCTGCAATGACTGATGATATGCGTGTTATCTTGACACCATACTCTCCCATGTTGAAACTGTTTATGGGAAACAAACATCATGTGAAAAACAGATTGCCAGACACTAAGTAAATCACTCTGATGAGGAACGAGTCAAGTTCTGCCAGTTTTACCCACACTGTCATTGTTATGATGTAACACATTCCTCATGACTGATACTGTATCCAAATTAGGGCACAAAACCTTCTCTTGATCAGTTAACTGAAATTCCCTGCCTTGTAACGACTGCACACACACACACAGGCACAACCTTGCTCACACACACACAGAACCTGAGTCAGTACAAAATCACACCCTATGTTAGCGGAGGATTAAGAAGGTGGGCAAAATGATACAAATTGTAAATTTTATACCCTTCCCTCTTTAATAAGCTGTTGCAATTTTCAGAGTTCTGCTAGCAATGATTAATAAACATTTGGTGTGCTAAACATATGGAAAAATCATCCCATCTGGACCATTTAAAACTAGGACGTAGACTTTATCTTTGTTTATTTCATCCTTAGCTAAAAGGCTTATTATGAATTGCAATAATCCAGGGAGCCAACCATGGAAGACAGACAAGCTCTTTAGATAAAACCAAAAAGGCAAGTTTTCTAACCGAGGACCAGATGTATTTTTGGGTATTGCCCTTGTACATATTTAGCTGAGCTTTTCAAGTGGTGAAGATTTGCATGTTTGTTTTGCAATACTAATGAATATGTTTTAGATTTACATTTTAGAAAATGGAAACTTTTATCTTCTTAGGGCTTTGTAAGTTAATGATTTCCAGAAGATAGTTTGGTATCCTCTTTTAACCCTTCACCATTGAAAACATATCACTTTCCGAGGCACAAGGATCTAGTGCAGGCCTGCTGAACCAAACCCGGGAGATATATGTGACTCTTTCTATTGTTTATTTCTGGAATTACATAAAATGTGGGTTTTAAATTTTCAATCTAGTGAAAACATATGTAAATGGCAAATTATTTTAAAACTAACTTAATGTGAATCGTGGGGTACGCATTACCATACACATGATCCTTTAATTAGATAAATAAGGAAAATACGTTTGGAAAAATACAGTTTTGAGACCCAGTATCTTCCATAAGTGATTTAGTTTCCCCCAAGATAAAGACTGGTTTAGGGTAGTAAGGAAAATGTGCTGCATAACAACATTTTTACTTCTAGTAGAGAGAGCGAAGTTCCAGTTTCATAACATAGTTTTTCACACTTTGATTTTCTTTAGAGAGGTTATGAGAGAAAATAATTAATGAACAAAACCTAATTTTTCAAAGGCTTACCCTCGCTGGCAATTTTTATATGACACAAGCCCTATCAGAAATGAAAAATTCTTCCTTAGGGAACAACAGAACATTTTAATACAAGAGATAGCTATAGCTTTGAACTTTGGGTGGTTGACAAATCAGTCTGAAACAGCCTTTCTTCCAAATTTTCCCAATTGTTCCTGCAAAATATGATAGGAAACTAGGATCTTGAAAGAAGATGATGTTTCTTATGCTTAATTTAGGAAAAGTTGCAAACCCCTATGTATCTAGGATGCTTAAGTAGTGCCCCAGAGGGGTCCTGATCTGGAGGGTTGTGTTGTCTACACTGCAGAGCAGCTGAAGCCACATTTGGTGTAAACAGCTCTGGTATGAACAGTTTGGCTGCCAGGCACAGCTGTGCAGCCTTAGCAGGCTGCTCACACATAGGACACGTGTGTATCCCAGGGGATGTGTTTGTGCACAGGTGACACTTCGGTCCTCAGCCGCGCGTGCGTTTTCAGGAAAGGGCTCCTGGAAAAGGATCCAGCTAAGATCCCAGCTCCGGTATGGAGGCAGTTTGGTAAAGTAATATGCTTTTTACCTCTGTTTGTTTTTAAAGAGAAAGTCAAAGTCAAAGCTCCTGTGTGCTCTTGGCACAGCAAGGGATGGCATGACATTGTGCCTGTTTGGCCAGGGATGACAGCTCAGCACATCATCTCCAGGAGCAGGAATATCCAGCTCCTCTGAGCTATTTTACTCCTTCTGCATTGGTATGGCAACATGTCAGCTACTGGGTGGCAGATGCTGGATTTCTGGGGTATTTTTAGCAGCTGCAGTGTTTAGAGCGGGGTTAATGGGGCCTCAGATTTGCTTTTCATACCTGTGTCTTGTAAACAGTTGAATTACAGAGCCCAGCAGGGTAGACCAGTGCTACCACCCAGGCAGCTCCTGTGCGGAGCTAAGGACCTGACAGTGTGAGGGAAGGCAGGAGGTGGGGCAGGGCTGTCTCCAGGATCTTGCAGCTCTGGTTGGTAGATCAGGGGACGTAAGGGTTCTTACAGCTGTTGGGTGACCAAAGCTGGCTCAGACTAGTCAACCACAGGGCCCAGAAGACATGTTTGGGATCCTTTTTGAATCATGCTGCTGTAACTTGGTCTCTTCTCACCAGCATGGGCACTGAGGACCTGGCTGGGCACTGCAGTGGCAGGAACAGCACTTTTCATAGGTTCTCAATCAGATGTACCCCTTGAAACAGGCAGTGCTGTGAGAAAATGTCCTGTGGGCAGAACTGACCCCAAGGCCACTGCAGGACTATGCTGATTAACCCCCATACACTGAATTCTAGGCGGTTTAGGCTGTTCAGTGGATGGACTCAGATTTTATTTCAGGTACAATGTTGTGGAGAAGGTGACCTTACCTAGGGATTGTGATTTATTTTCAACAGAGCCTTTTGGTGACACTGGTCCTCCACTACTGAAGCAACTCTAACGACTGCATAGGCATCATTCTTTTTCCTCTGGGTGAAACTGAGGTCAAAGCAAATTCCATAATCCCTGTTTACTTTACTTTGCTACTATTTTTCCTTTTTCATTGTCTGTAACATTAATACCTCCATTTCCATCAACATGTGCATAAATATGAGTGCAGCTGGAAAACTGACAACCACGCTCTGCTGAAGCAGTACTAATACTGTATTCTAACACTGCAGATTTTTATTTGCATTAAATTGAGAGTGGCTCATGCACCAAGAGGCAGAGAGTTGTTCATCACTCACTTTTCAGGGAATGGGAGCCTTGCCCATACTAGAAAAGTGGTTAACATGAACTAAGTGAGCTGGACTTAAATTCATCCCTTTTTTTTTTAATGTGGATAAAAGACATATAGTCTTGACCTGAATTAGTCCATGTTAATTAAATATAATCTAAACATTGCTTTTTCTCTAGGCTGGACAGAGCTGACACATTGCCTACAGACCTTTCACTGTCTGACCTTTAGTACATACAGGATGTGACACTCTATTTATTTCATCTTACTCCATTTTTCCACAAGACTTCTGATTCTTCCAATGTATCTGTGATGGATAGAGAATGAAGCAGGCCTGTGTCACATACAAAGCAGGAAGAAGTGGAATAGTCTTGTGGTTAAGGTAATTGGCTGTGATCTAGGAGGTGTAGCTTTTATCTCTGCTTCTGTCATAAAGTCTCTGTGGGAGGCTGCGTAGAAGTCTCCCCCCAAATTTCTGAAAGTAGCTGCTAGTATTTTCTTCATTATTTTCCAGGAAATCCACATAGGGAATTGAAATCTGATTTTTGCAAAGTCAGCTGAAGTCAATAAAACCTGCAGATGTGGGGCTGCTCTGAGGATTCAAGGTCCTGGGTGGTTGGCACTGTACATTGAGTACCAGAGGTGAAGAAAGAAGGTCTTAAAATGTCTGAGTTCAGGTTGCCTTAGATTTATTGCAGACCTTCTGTTTCATCTTGCCCAAGGCAGTTACAGCCATGCTCAGACAACCCTAGAGCAGGTTTCTTTCCCTTGACTGTGTGAGGGCTGGAATCCAGGGCAGCTGGAGGGGAGAGATCCAAACGTTGCTTCTCTTTTCACTCGAGATGCTACTGTAATTGCAATGCCAAAGGTCAACACCTTGGCATTGCTGGCAACTGTTTGAATGGAGACCTCCATTTTCCAACCTCATTTCCTGTCTGCACAATAATACAGTTACAAAAATAACTCTCTCACTTCACATGCATATGGTGGCTACATCAATAACAGTAACTCACCAGGTCTGGCACTGCTCTCTGATGCCAGCTGCCACAAAGGGATTATGTCCATGCCACTGACCTCTTTTAGTCTTCAAAACAGGAAGGCTGTATGCAAACTTCAACCCAAGACCTGATCTTTGAGGTCTCTGAATTGGGAATGGCTTGGGAAAATGTTACTTGTACCAGCCTGTCTCCATGTCAAGGACCATTCCAGCAATATAAGAGCAGCTCTGGCAGATTTGTGGTATCCAGAGTGTTCCCTAGCGTTTTTTGTTTTCCTGCTATAAGAGAAGCCTCTAGCTCCCAAAGGGCACTAAATAAAAGAGTCAACATTTTGTGTGAGGGGAGAGGCATATTTCTAGCACAGGCTAGAAATTATATTTCATTCTTTGTTCACCTCCAGGTGTGAGGAGCACATGGGTGGCAGAGGAGGAAGAACTGAAGGAAGTCTTTGACAATTCTGACTCTAGGTGGTAATCAAGTTTTTCACCAGCCAGCATGAAATAGACCCACCTCAAGGCACCTAAGCAGACCTGAGCAGGTAGCCATCTTTCCAACAGTCCTTTCTTTTAGCTGACTTTTATATGCAAGCAGAAGCTCAGACAATCTTAATTTTCACACCTGCACAGGCTTGGCCCTGCAGCCTAATTACTGCAGCTAGACCTGAGCTTGCTCCACCCATGCTCTGAGTTGATGGATGTAACCTGTCTCGGGAGGCCATATGTTCTGCCTGCCTCAGGAGTCATGCTTTGTGTTAAAATGTATGTCAAGCCCTGCTTACTGCCAGAAGCCAGGCAGCCTATGCATCTGCCTTGTGTGTAGTGCATTGAGCCCTGTGGAGAAGCAGGAAACATTGGTGGAAATGCCATGGCTGATGGGGCTGTGCAGTGTCTCAATGGAGCTGGCGTGTCCTGCCGCTTCTGCCGTATTCACAAGCCATAATATCAGTTTAGTTTAATGGTGAAACAGCCCTCCAGTCTGGATCATGCCTTCACATAAAACTGGCTGATTGTTCTGCTGTTTCCTTTGTTTGGTTGCTTTTTTAAAAACATACTTTCCAAGGAGCAAAGAGGAAGAACTCCCCTGTCTACTTTGTTGGGATTCTCCAGTCCAGACCTCAACAAGCAGAACTGGGTGGATTCAAGCGATTGAAAAGCACTTTGTGGCCTGAGTCAAAAAATCGCTATGGTCATCTTGAAACTTTAATAAAAACTTGACACACTTCTGTAGAGGATAATAGCCAAATTTTGTCCAAGGTTACATTGAATCAGACTAGCTGAAGATCCCGAAAGAATTATTGCACTGATGGAATTTAGGGTTTACTCTTTGGCCACAGTAAGCCTGCTCCTTAAATAGGAGTTTTCCATTGACTTCAACTGAAGTTGGATCATATTAATATTTTTTCCATAGAATTAATAAAAAGCAATCAAAATCTTGCAGTCTCTACTTGGTCCATTTTCAGGCAAAACTTTCAGTGTAAATCAACTGACAGGTTTACAAAAGGGAGAGCCATTGGAAATGTCCCATCCCTGTGACACTATTTGTAGTGGCCGTTTCTCATAATATTTTCAGTACTGATAATTTACTGTACAGAATTAGACTCACTGCACAATTTCAAAACCTGGTTCTTCAGACATTGTATGAAGAGAAAGTTGGCACAAAGACTGCAAGCCCAGATTGTCCAGATTTTATTTTAGGTTTTTTTTTTGTTTGTTTGTTTTTTCTTGTTTGTTTGGGGTTTTTTTAAGAAGACTGGTATGACTAATTTATAGAGCAGAAAACCCTAACAATTTTATCTAGAGTTCCACGTACCTTGTCTTTCACAGACTGTGGACCAGGTTTATTTTTAAATATGGAAGCTGATTTTTGTTAATATTTTTGCTAATTTCAGTGTTACTAGTTCATACCATATTTGGTGATTCTGATACCTCTTCCAAAGGTGTTTCCTGTAATTTGGGGCTTTCCTGAGAGGTGCTGAGTGCAGTCAGCTTTGATTTGTTAATACATTGGACCTGATATTGTTCTGGTTTAAAACTGAAGAGAAAAAGGCATGAGAAGAGCTCTCTTTCTCAGCAAATGACAAACCTATTATTTATGCCACTCCAGCAGCAGCTGCTTCAAGTGTACATTTGCTGCTGTCAGGACAGGGACATAATAATTTTGCAAGGAGGATAGCTTTACTGGGAGAAAATTGGTCCCCTGGATTGGATAGGGGGAAACACGATCTTTTGTGACTTTGGCTGGTGACAGTTACTTACAGGTCAGACTTTTTAATCTTTCTGTGAGCAGTGGAAGGCTTTGAGGTCCCTCAGGTCACGTATCTGGGGTGCACACAAGTCGGGAGCACTCTTTCTGACCTGTTTGGGTGAATGAAGTATTCATTCGTGTATGCTCCTCCTTGTATGCTTCATAGGAAAAAGTCTGACATTGACTCCAGCTCATTAATAAAGAAGTTTGGGCCAGGAGCATTGGTTACCTTTCTCACATCTCACTCTGGGAAAGACGAAGTCAGATTTTACTCCAGTTTAAATCTCTTTACAATGACCTGAGAAAATTTCCTATTATTTGGATGCTGTACCTCGCAACAGCCATTTAGTTCTCCTGTTCAAAACCCCGTTAAAAAAAGGGAATTCTTGTGGATAAAATTCCCATAATAATATTGTGCAGCTAGGATAATACACAGTCAACTAGGGTTATTTTGCATCTAAGGAGATAGAACAATATGTAGCTATTCTCACTTTTTCTGGAACTTTTCTCACTGAGACAACTTTAGAAAAATCCATCTAATTTATAGGACTCCTTGGGCCTGAGGACCACACATCAAGCTGCAATATTTAACATATCATAGCAGCAGCACAATACCATATAAAAATAACACAATAAATGATTAATAGACTAACTCTCTCAAACACATTCCCTCTGATTATTTCTTTACAATTAAAACAAGTTGCTAGGGTTTTTTCAAAAGAATAAGAGATTTCTCTCTGAAGTTATCCGCTGCTGGTATTTGTTTAAGTTTAGAAGAGCCTGAGGTCCTTTGGCTGTCTTCTAAGTGCTGTGTTATATAGACACCCCTCCTGGTTTCCAGACATAACCTTCCTTCCCCACTGCTGGGTCCCACTGCCTCAGATGCAGGAAGCATGGATTGTGCATGCTGTACTCTGGCAATACCCTCATGATGGTAGATGGCTGCTGTGACTTTCTGGCAACATAAATGGGACAGCCTTGGGGCAGTCTGCCCCTGGCTCTAGGATTGAGCTAATACAAAAGAGGTTGGGAAGCTGTTTCAGCTTAAAAAAGTCTGGAGAGGTGCACCCAGGCTTTCCAAAGGTTAAAGACAGCAAGATGTAATCTGGATAATTCAAACGCATTTATATTTTAGTGCTTTCTCACAAAATGTGTCATTGCCATTAGCTCTGAGTAGTCAAGATACATAGGTGACAACACTGTGTATCTTTACCCTGGGCAAATTAACTGAGGAAGTACTACAATTCATGTACTTATCCCAGGGACTTTCATGGCAACAGCAGACAGATTACACTCTGGGATATGGCATATTGCTTTATGGGAGGTACTGTTGCATGAGGGGTTTGTGAGGGCTTAGGGACAACCCTGTCATTGTGTAATTTTCTCTGCCTGATTGTCTCTTTAGTGTTCAGAACTGGATGTGACTGAGACATCCCAGTTGCCATTGCTTCTAGGCTCATGGAAATAGCATGGAGCAGTTCAGAGCACATCTGACCTCCCAGGCCTGGGTGCAGCTGCACTCTCTGGTGGCATGTGTGTTGCAATGGGGTCTTGGAAGACACAGTCCCTCTCCTAGAGGGGGACCCATATGCTGAGAAAGGAAGGAAATGTGCTGTGCTCCAGCAGGTCTGTTAGTCTGGGTAACTAGGATTGCAACAGAAAGTGGGAAAAACATCTGCCCTGCAATGGAGACACATGTATTATGATACATGGATGAAAAACTTCAGAATGATGAAAGCAACTTCTCTGGAAACATACACCACTGCCACTGCCACAAGCATGGGACCAGATGCATTATCCCACAAGCTGGTGTGACTCTGCTATGGAAATACTGACTCCATGGACTGTTGCTACTTTGTGGAAACCATATGAGGTCAGGAAGTCCTACAGCAGTCCAAGTCTTTGCTTCCTGGGGGAAGCAGATGGGGCTCTGAAAACCATGGCAGAAATATTGGAGAAGCTTGGGATAATCGATTTCCTAGAGTATGTGTAGGTATGAGAAACTGTCAGGACACATGCTCCAATTTTCCCCCTCAAAAAATCTCTTAGTACATCAACAGTGCAACAGAGGAACTGACAGACCACAGGCTGATGAGCAATAATGTGATTCACAGAGGCAGGTACTCAGAAGCACACACTTGATAAAGGTTTTTGAGATGGTATTGTCAGGGTCTTTGCACCATGTGTGTAGGAAACGACTCTACTTTTAAATAAATCATTCTGTGACATGTCTGAATGAGGAAAATCTAACATTAGAAAGGACATAAAAATACCTTTATCTGTCTTTTCCCCCACTACTCTCCACAAACTGGTTCTGAGCACAGTTATGACGTTTCTGCTTGAGCCCATCCCAGGCAAGGTGTCTGTGTTGACATTATTTTACCCCAGAAGGGTGCTTTCTCCTCTGTAGAGCCTGGAGACTCCTTTAGGGTGGTCTCAGACAGGAGGTATTTCTTGTGATGAGGACACATGACTGTTGGATTTACTCATTCCACTAAATCTCCCTAGTGTAACTTTGACAGAAATACCTGGACTTGGCTTCACCTTGCTTCACTCTTTTGAAGTTCACACTTCCTCCTGGTTCCAGTAAGGATTTATTCCTGTAGGCCTAGGCAGTGGGATTCACCCAATCCCTAAACATTGAGGGTGTAAAAATGGTGCTTTTTGCTGACTCTGGGCAGGAACAAAGGTTTAATGAATTGTCTCTTTGGGGTAAGCTGAATGTCCCTGTTCACATATGGAACCTGTCAGGAAAAGAATTTTTCCCAACACAAAATATATTTTTAAATACATATTTTAAAATGGGGGGAAAGTGGAATCAGTGATCAATTTAATCTCAGTGATCAGGCTTTGAAATCAGGGCTACAGCAGCCAGCACACAGCACTGGAGGAACAGGTATGTGCTGAGCAACTGTTGTGGGAAAGATGGAGCAGAAGTGGCTCATGGTGCCTCAGTGCTGATGACCCCAGGTACATTCAGCCTTTGATATCTTGTCCTCCTACAACTCACTTATGTGTGAACAGCACAGCCATATGAAGAGGTTTGTGTCTGTAGCAGTAGGATTTGCCCAATTCCTACTCCTGAAGGACTGGCATTCCTCGTTTCTTCCAGGCAGGAACAAGGGGTTAGTGCATGTTTCTGGTTTTTTTCTAACTTTGTAAGCTAGAAGTATGTCATCATGTACAAAGCCTGGAAGAAAAATGAAACCTGCTGATGTGAGCTTGCCCTTGCTGCTGCTCTGTGCAGACTGAAGCTCCCTGGTGAATCTCTTTGAGCTGAAGAAAAAGCAGGTGATGATGGCAGCAGTGTGCCAAGCCTGAAATAACACACCCAAACTCAGCAGGGCTTACCAGCACTGGCTGGTTCTGTACTAACATGGTCACGCAGCTTTCCTGGCTCCAAATACCAGCAGAGCAGGCTTGTGCTGCCCATAGTGCACTCTGTCAACAAGACTTTCTAGTGCACATCAAGCTTCAGATAAAATCTTGAAGGTGTTGGACGTCTTCCTAGGACGTGCTGAATATCCTCTGCTCCCATTCACCTTGGTGGGAACCAAGCAGCATCTCAGCACCATTCATTCCCCGTGTTGCACCACGGAGGTTTAGGATGTTCACATGTGATATTTCTGTACACAATGAATAACACATTGTTCAGTTGCACAATAAGGTGTGGATGGGTTTGATTTCCTGGGCAGAATCAGCTCTGTTTCTGAGCTGGCATGCACAGCTTCTGTCAGTGGGGTAGAGAGATCACAGAATCACAGAATATGCTGAGTTATGTACTAGTGTGGATGCCTGTCAGCTCCCTGAGCTTTAAGGGTGAGACTGCAGGACTGTGGCCTCATCACAGCCACCAAACTTGGAGAGAAAGGTAATTCCTGTCTGCAGAAATAGCCCCCTTCTCTCCCTATTACGATGCTGAACACAAGTAGAAGTTTTTTTTAATACAAAGTGAATATGAAACATTGCAGTAGGCTAAATCTCTTTAGATTAATATGGAATTACACAAATGTTGCTGACTCTTCACTAGAAGGATGTTGTGAGTACTCTTGCATTCCTGTCAGTGTTAATAAATTCTGAGAGGTTTTGTCATTTAGCTTGTGATAAGGAAAACATTCCTCCCTGTTAGATATGCAGCTTGAATAGACCAACTTGGCAAGCTTTCATTGTCATTGTCTACAAAGGTATTGAAAACTTACAACATATGGGCACATACACACAAGCACATACCCAGACACACATGAACACAAATACGCACACACACACAAAAAACTCACAGCCAAACGAACAGACAAAAATAATTCTGCCTGTTATGCTATAGCTGTTACATCTTGGCCTTCTTTTTCAGCAAGTGGAAAAACTATAACTTACTGTTTTTCAAAATTTAAAAAGCCTCAAGCAGTGACAGCATTTGTTACAGGTTTCACCAGACAGTCATTATCCCTGAGCACACAGCTCTAGTTATTTCTAGATAAATGCACAGGAAGAGGATCTACTATCTGTACTAGTCTTATATTCTTGAACAGGCACAGGTACATAGTAGGGAAACCAGTGTGGCCTAGGAAACCAAGACTCAGGTGCCTACCTCTCCTCCCTGTGACACCTGATTATGTGCTTGATCTCAGATATGCCACCTCACAGCTCCTCCTCTTCCCCTCTCAGCTGTCTCCTATATTTACATTCAACAGTGGAAGAGGGCATCCAGTAAATCTTTGCTTGTGTCTTTACAGCTATATCAGTCAGACTGCAGAGCTCAGTTCTCAAGGGTGGTGTTTATCCAGTCACCATCAGTTTCTCCAGGCCTGTATAATGCCAAAGAAGAGGACTGGTTTTCACAATACAACACAGCTGCAACTCCAGCCTCCAGGAAGGGCATGTTATAGACCTTTTTGCAGGTGCTTTAAGCAGGTTAGGAACCTTTGCTTCCCTCTTTACCATTAAGGGAGAGTTGACCTATCCAAGATTTAAGTTACCCACTGGAAGTGCCTTTCTCAGGTCATATCTAAAGGAATGTGGTAAGGTGCTGCCTGTGAACATCACATGCAACTACCTGTCCCAGATGGCTGAAATCACCCTAAATTTCCTAAACAAAGAGTTCCTCTTAAATTTTTACCTCAGGCTGAGTGGCAGAATGCTTTAAAGTCTTTCACTCTGCTAAATCAAAACTCCATTGATAAAGTTAAAACTAGAGTCGGCACCAAGCTTTTGGATAGCTGAGGAACAGAAAGCATTTGCTTTTATGCTGCCTCACTGGAAAATGTCATCATTTACAGTGACACTACAGTGTTTTGCAATGAAGAAAGACGTGACATAAATCTGTTTCTAATTTTAGCTTGAATGAAGCAATCATTTTAAATAATTTGTGGTCAAGGTTGCTTGCCACTGCACTTTTATTCAAACTCATTTGAAGTAATGCTTTCTTAACCTCACTAAATAAAATTGGGAAAGCCAGAAAGCAATAGATCTTCATTAGGGTTGTATGTATAGGCATCAGCCAAATCATTATCATTAGCAAATCCATCAGGCATATCTAACCTTAGTCCAGCATTTAGATCTAATAAGATCATTAACTGCTTCATTTACATTGTTATTGAAGTTCTCTGTACCATCTTTTTCTGGCCCATTCTTTTGTCAATGAATTATATATTACTAGCACAAGAGTGAAGACTGTGCTCATGTCCCTTGGATTCCTGAAAAGTCATGTGCCAATCCTTATTAAAGGATGTCCCAGATATCTACGTTTTTCTTTTAGAAAATAGCCTCCTTTAGGGGACAATTCATAATCTTTGTGACCTAATCAGAGAAATAGTGCTAAGTGAGTCTGAGCACACTCATAAAATTGATAGATATGAACAAAGAGAATCAAGAGAAAAAAGAATGGAATGGAAGAATTGGTATTTGTTAAAGAAAGTAAACCTGTCCTCAAAATTCACTCAGTGGAAGGAAATGATACCATTTCTAGAAACAGACCATTCTGGCCAAGTCAGTAATTATTTAGCAACTGTAAAAGTGGAAAAGAAACATACAGAAAGTGAAATCCATGTCAGGAAACTAAAAATGAGTATAAAAGAATCTCACAAATACTTAGAGAAAATAAGAAAGGCCNAAAAAAAAAAAAAAAAAAATAAAAAAAAAAAAAAAAGGGCAAGAAAAAAAAAAAAAAAAAAAAAAAAGCTATAGAGATATAAAGGATAAAATGAAAACACTGTATAACTTCCTTGGCAGTAAGAGGAGGACCAGAGAAAGCATTGTCCAGCTAATAAATGGGACAGGAAAGCTAATAACAAAACATGTCAAGAAGGCCAAATTGTTTAATGCCTTTTATTGCTTCAGTCTTCATTAAAAAGCCTGACTGTAATCAGATGGCTGACACAGTTAACACGAGCCACAAAAGGGTAAAAACTCGGGCAAGAATAGCGAAAGAAATGTTTAGAAACTGCTTAGATAAATTAGATTTTCTCAGATCATTCAGGCCTGTAATTCACCCTAGGTTACTTAGGGAACTGGCTGAACAATCCTGAAGGCCATGGTAATTATCTTTGAGAATTTGTATGATGCTGGGCTAGAAAACAGCTGAAAGAGTGCCTATTATAAAAAAAAAAAAAGTAAAAAAAGACCCAGACCCAGAATCCCAGTTGATCTGACGTTCATTTCCCAGAAAGGTCATCAGACAAGGGTTCAAATGATGTGCAAGAGAGTAAAGTGATAACTAGTTATCAATGTGATTTGTCACAACCAGATCATATCAGACCAGCCTGTTCCTTTGTTTGTTTTTTCTATGACTGGGTAACAAGACATGTGGATGTGGACAAGGCAAGAATTCAGTAAGGTTTTTTGCACTGCCTCAAATGGCATTTTCATAAGCACCCAGGGAATTGTGGTCTGAATCATGGGCCTCTAACTTTGCTGGGCTCAATGAACAATAATACTGGAAAACATGCTGCATTGCTTTCCATGTCAGCTTTGGTTTAGAAGCTCTGCTGCCCAAAAGTCACGGCTTCGGGACCACTGACTCTTGACAAAGCTGCTGCAAAATAGCCACAATATTTATTGAGGAATGACAGCCAAGGATCTGCTGTCAGCAGGTCAGTATTGTGCTGATTGGATTTAGCAGGCAAGGTTCTGTAAGGGGCTGTTCCGGGGTCCAGATCCACTGTTATTATTACAGTGACTGGAATGATGCACTAAAAAGCACATATTTTAAGTCTGGGTTTGACTCTAAGCACTGACAAATTGCAAGCATCTTGAGGGAAAGGCCTGAGGAATTGGAGAAATACTCTAAAAGAAGCAGGATATCTTGAATATAAACTGGCATCTAGATAGGGCTAAATGCCTCCCTGAATACTTAATGATAAATGAGAGGAGAGGTAGCAAAGATCTGGGAATTGTAGTGGATCATAAGCTCAGCATGAGTCAGTAATGGCATCCTGTTGTGAATGAAGCAAATATTATTCTGGGATATATAAACAGCAGAATTGTACAAAAGACATATGAGGTAATCCTTCCATTGGTAAAGTCTCCATTAGGGAGTCAATTCCAGTTTTGGGTACCAGACTTCAAGAACAATTGTAGGAAGTCCAAAGGAGAGAAATGAGCCTGGTCAGAGGTCCAGAAAACATGGTCTGCAGGGGCAGGTGTCAAGCAATATGTCTGCTTAATTTATGCAGAGAAGACTGGTAAGACTTGTGCTTGCCAGGCTTCAAATAAATAAAATGCTACTTCAACGAGATGGTAATAAACCTTTGTGTCTCTATTCATTGTGGTTAATACGATGTTATATGTTTAACAAAAATTTAAGTTGACTTTTTGAAAAGTCTTTTTTCTGGAAGAGATTCTTTCAGAAACGGTAGCATCCCTCTGATGAGGGCCATTAAGACCAGACTTATGAAATACCTGCCAGGAACGCTGCAGGTAGAGCTAGTCTTGCCTTAGACAGATTGATGAATTATTCCTATTTTCTTTGTTTCTATGATAATGGATTGGTTTTTAAAAATTCTGGGTCCAGACTGGCACATATTTACCATAAGCAATCTCTGTACTTGTCACAAATATGAACTATGAAGATGCTGTGTGTGATTTGAAACTTGTTGATGCGTAAATCAATGTGTAAGTTAAACATATGGTTAGTCTAGGTGCCTTCACTTCTTTCGGTAAATTCCCACTTTCTTTCATTCAAAAAGCCATTACTGGCAAAAGATGGCTGTGGATGCAGGGTGCCCCTGTGGCTCTCTGTCCTAAGCCTCAGTCCTAGGTCTCCTCATCCAGAGGACGGGGAGAGGGAATTGGTGTTAACATTGGCAGGATGATTTCTAATCATCTCTGTAGTTCTGGCCCCACAGATTGGTACCATGTTTGGGCTGGGGAGGTGGAAGAGACTGCTTCTGCTCTTTCTTGCTGCACTTCAGAGACAGCAGGGAACATTTGAAGAAGCCTGTGTGATCACGAGTGGATACTAGCTAATGTTGGCCATCTAACAGTGGGTGCTGAGCACAGGCAATGCATCCCCCAGCACCCTGTAGAGTGAGTCAGTCCAGCTCTGTCCCTCCTCAGTCTCACTCTCCTCACCCTCAGGCCACCAACCATGGTCCCACCAACTGCAGCTGATGTTGGGTTTCAGGGCTGCAAAGAGGCAGTCAGCACACTTCAGTGATTCAGCCAAATGGTAGCCCACAGAAACAAGATTGACCTGGCCAAGGGATACGGCTAATTTACTGGCTGGTATGCCAGTACCTGCACAGGCATTTTGTCCAGTGTGAAGAAAAGAGCAGAAACCAAAAGCCAGATGGAGACAAATGCATTGGGCTGCTTCATTAGGTGGCAGTCTGCAGTTAGATAAGGCTGGAGTCATGTGTGACAAGTGTCCTTATTTTGGCCATCCAAAAAAGACTTTGGTCTTGTACTTGACTAAAAAAATGTCAGCTAGGAGCCATAACACCCAGAGTTGTCTTGTTTTGCTCTTTATTCCAGTGAGTGATGCCAATGCTTCGTTGTTTATTTGGATTGTTTTTATCTTATCCAGTGTATTTTGCTCTGGGCAAAGACACAGGCATTAAGTCAACAGAAGGACTTAGGTGTTGCAACACCAAGTGTTGGAGCCCTTAACTGTTAGGCACTGGGCCACGCAGTGGAATCCCAAGCCCCATATGAAATACTGGTCTCCCTAAACAAAGCACAGGGTTTAACACAATAATTTATCTCTAAGCATCACATGGGAATGTGTCTCTGCCACTCAGCCATTTATAATTTCCAAGCCAGGAAAGTTAGAGAGGAGGAAACAGTGTCTCATGTGACTTTGGAGAGCCTTACACCCACTGAATAACAAGCGGCAAAGGGGGAAGGGGCAGAGGGAAGACGAGCAGTTTGGAAACAGCCTAAAGGCAGAAATTTGACACAGAAACTCTTTGGCATAAATTCCTCAAGAACAGTGAGGTTTATAGAGGAGAAAAGAGGTCCCTAAATGATTTGTGAACAGAAGGCAGGGTGCTAATATATTTACATAATTTATTCATAACAGTTTGCTCAGCCAGCTCTACCAAGGACAAGGATACTGGACGCTTTAAATTTTCTCTAGGGGAGGAGTGAATCTGACTTTTTGAGCTGAGCCAATGGCTACTGACGTCTCTGCTGCCCTTTCTGTGTTCCTCTGTGAGTTGTGGATCGAGTGCTGGGTCTGATGCTGCTTGGTCCCATGTACAGATATTGCACCTCTGCAAAGGGAAGCTGAGCACCTACATCCAAGCCACCGCTGGATTTCTGTCATTTTTAAAAAATTTTATATCCACCCTCTGTATTGTGGGTTAGTACCTCAAGCTCTCAGGGCATGCTGTGGGAATACACCGTCAGCAACTACCAGTTATGAAATATCCTCATATGCCTTTGACTGTCTGAGCCTATTCAGAGCAGTACTGTTCTGCATGCTCAGAGAAAAGATAAAGCTGCCCTGCACAGCAAGTGAATCCCACATTGTGCTGGGAACAGGAAGGTTCCTCACTGCCCTGCCGCTCCCTCCCACTTCTCTTTTTGCTATGCAAAGTCAGATGAAAATGAATTAGATGCTTGTACTGAGTATTTCAATGGGACAGAAACTCAGCAATATTACCTGTCAGTGGGTCTCTGGGAAGCAAAAGGTCCCTGCCAAGTCCTGCTGGATCTTGAGCAGTCTGTGCGCAGCGTTGGCATGGCAACCCACAGATACAATTTCCATGCATCATTTGTCTGGGGACTAGCCTCTCTCCAACCTTCAGCCTGGAGCTCAGTGCTGGCCAAGTGTCTAGTTAATCTGAGTCATTGAATTGCTGGAAGGGATTATAGGGTTAAACTGGGATAACCTAAATAGGCTGATAAAAGACTATTCAGTAAGAGATGCAAGTGCCCAGCATCTCCCAGGTTTTAGCCCTCATGCTCTCGAGTCCTGAGATGAACTTATCTAAAAGAATAAAGGATAGGCATTGGAAATTCCCCAAAAAACTTGGAAAGACACCCAGTGTGATCTTAGTCTCTGTGAGAGCTGGAAAGATTTATTTTAGAAAGAGGTTTGGATGGTTAAATATTATTTGGAACTGTGGTTTCATTTTGTATGTACAGTGGTTTTATTCTTAGTTCCTTTCCTGTTCTATAATGTCCTCTGTTGCTTCAGTGTAATTAGCCTGTTGTTTTCAAAAGGCTGCTGATTGTGTGTGAATTGAACTCATTATGCACTGACTTCACTCTGTGTGTGTGTGTGTTATGTATGCTGCCTGTGCCTGTGATCCCTGACCTGCACCAGAAGGAGCTTTGCAGGCTGAGATATTTGCATGTGGCAATGGACTGAGGAAGAGGGTAACTCAGCAGGCTCTT
This sequence comes from Promerops cafer, assembly GCA_013398275.1. Lineage (NCBI taxonomy): Eukaryota > Metazoa > Chordata > Aves > Passeriformes > Nectariniidae > Promerops > Promerops cafer. The sequence goes on along the minus strand of VZSE01014922.1, from coordinate 2,671,210 downwards.
GGCTCAGTAGCTTTGAGGCTGAGAGCCCCAGATGATGGCTCTGGAGACAAAGCCTGCTCTCCTGGAAGTATAGCAGTCTGTGCTCCCTAAACAGGAGCAGATTTAATCACAGGGGCCTGTCAGGGGGTGTGTTTTGGTTACTGTCTGAGGTCCAAGTACTCAGCAGATGTACTCCAGTGTCTTGCAGAGGCCTGATGTTTCTAGGTTCTGCTCCACACCAAAACCTATAAGTACTGGGAAATCTAGTTTCTGGTTTCTGCCAGCATGGCATAATTATCCTTGAATAGGGGTCCTTGAGAATCTGTATCAGGGCTTTTAGGCTGTAAGTCCTGCTATTGTGGATGGGAACAAGATAGAACCGGGCTTTTGAGAGTTTTTACAAATCCACAAGTCTTTGGAAAGGCTGGCATGGTTGGTTGCCTCAGAGCCACAGGTTTTATAGTTGTGGGTTCCCACACCTGCTTGCTGGCTTCCAGGTGACTTCAAGTCTAGCTTTGATCTTCTGAAACTTTGAGATGATTTAGTTTCAACAAATGACTCTTCTTGGCAAAACATTGTTTTGCTCCCAAACTCTTTTCTAACACTACTTCAGTGTTCAAGGAAAATAAAAGCTTCCCATTTGGCTTCTCAGTATGCTTTGAGCTAAGTTCTGGGGGAACTGCCTTATCAAAATGGAACATCCTTGTCCTTCTCAGTCCACACTGTGTGTGACTTGCTACACTTTCAGAACTCTCACCAGTTCTGACAAGTGTTGCCAAGTCACATATGTCCAACAGCATTAATTCATGAGAGTGTACAGAAGGTGACATTCCTTCAAGTATCTTTTGTATCTGTAAGTTCTTGAAGTGCAAAAGACCAGTAAGTATAGATATGTATTGTAAAATACTTTCAAAAAGCTCCCTAATTTTCTTCCTATGAAGTGATCACCAGTGCAGTAATGCACAGAAACTAAACAAGTTTGAATTCAGGTTATATTCAGGAGCAGAGAAGAAAGCAATGGAAACTGCATCCCTTTTGTCTTCTATACAGACACTTACAGGAATTCCATTTAATTGGTCCCCCCCACAGTAATGTGAATTTTGTCCTTAAAGAATGAGTAGTCATTCATTTGGTGGAGAAAGTCAAAGTCAATGTTAATGAGATCTCTCCCCCCATGCAGGGAGGTGCTGTAGCTGAAATGAATGTTATCAAACATAAATACCATTTATGGATGCCAGGCTCCCATTCTGTGTTGGCCTGACAACTTTCAAAGCGATACTTGTTTTAGCGGCTAAGCAATCAGCCAAAGTGACAATTTCTTCTTGGAGACAGCTTGACAATCTAGCAACTTCTATTGCAGTGTTACTACTAAAATGCTCAGTATGAATCATCACAGTCACTTTCTATTTTCAAAAGTGATAGTGATAAAGTATATCGCTATGTAAATACAGGGGATAAATTCTTCTCAGTCCAGAAGTAGCAAGAGGAGGATGGTGATGGACAGCCACAAAGGGAAAATGTTTGTATCATAATTGTGCCTATTTTTCTTTTATGGAGCTCATTCATAATGCCTACAGAAATTAACAACATGGCAAGGGAAAGCGATGTGCACAGCAATTGCCATTCCTTCTACCGTGTTGCCATATTAACCTTCAGTTTGATAATTAAGTAATCAGTTTCCATAAATCTGAATCACTCCTCTTAGAAGGGATGGGCTCTTGGGTTCTTGCTGGACTTGCAGTGTGATCTGTGGGGTCAGGATTGAATTATGCTTGATGTGCCATTTTTGGAAGCAAACATTTTTCTATGAGTAGGAAAAAGCAGTCAAATGTTTAGGTTTTCACTGACATTTCTGCTAATAAATTGCACATTTAATCTCAGATTCACAGTGTTTAAGAATTTGCTCAGTAGAGGTGGAGCCAATAAGAACTTGTGCAGTAGGTAGGATCAGACCTCTCTGTTACACCAGACTCACTCCTGCTCTGCCTGACAGTTTTCATACACTCACCACAGTGCTGGGGTCTCCCTTCTGGCTTGGGACTTGTGCAGGTGCAGCAAGTTGGCCTGATCTGCTGACCAGTTTCTTAGGTGGGAGGTGCCAAGGAAGAGGAGAAGAAAGATGACATTGCAATGAAAACCAGATAAAGCTTGCAGGGTGTTTGCAGGGAAAGCACCATCTTCCAGCAGAGTCAAAGGCACGGCCACTCCCTCAGGTCATGAGCGCATGCATGTGAGGGCATGCCATGACTGCATATGCAGAAGTGTTTCCATCACGTGATCTGTTGTTCGTTCTCAGTCTCATGGTCCAATGTGAATCATCCAGAAAGCTCAGAGGCTTGGGAGGTGGCATAATCAAGCCTTTGGGGAAGTCTGGTCCAGCCAAAAGAACATCAGAGGGGGCCTTGGAGTGACTGGTGACACACATTTTCCATTCTTAGCCAGGATCATCTGTAGGGTGATTCAGCTCTCTGAATGTAATGCCCTTTGAAAGACTCCACAGTATCCAAGCTATGCTTGTGAAGCTGTCATGTCTGAGTCCCACAGCCTTCTTTCTGGAGGTCTAGTGTCTACTTCAGAGTATCTTGAATGCTGGGATTCGACACCTATATATATTAACTGAATTGCATCCTTAAAGTCCTAACTTTTTCAGGAATGTAGGAATTGCTCCCTACAGTAACAAGATGACTAGAAGTCTTAGTGGTTTAGCAACTGCAGAGTCCTTGGAATATCTTCACAGTGTAAGACACTGGCAAGAGGAGGGATGTAGCTCATACAGCTACTCGTAATAGCCTTACAAATTTAGCCATTCCACTTCTGAGAGCACAGATAGTTTAGCTATTTCTCCAGGGCCCTGCCTTGTCCTGCCAATGCTTGGGAAAGTTTGGTGTGTGGTGACACTGGCACTGTCTGCTTGTGCTGGGGAAAGCATGGAGCACAGCTCTTTGAGCTGCTCAAGCCAACTGTTTTGGGGTCTTGATACCAGTGTTGGCTAATGAAGCCTGCAGGAGGTTGGAAGGGTTTCAGTTATGCCCACCACCTGGATAGAATGCTTGGACTATGTCAGGACTGATTAATTAGTCAACCTGATAAGTTGTACCCTGTAGGGTATAGGGTAGTTGGGATGTCTGCTCGTTCCTGAGTCTTCCTGGCTTCCCAAAGTTCACACAATTGTAGACTCCTAAGGACCAGGCACAGAGCTCCATCTGGCTTGACAATGAGACTTAGACACAGAAGTCAGATCTAGCAAAAACAATATGGCAAGCACTATTTAATATATTTTAAAAGTGCTGTGGCTACACAGTCATAGAGAAGTGTCATAACCACAGCTGTTTTCCTGCCACTGTGCTGCCTTAGTGACAATGTTACAGCATAACCTAATGCTCAGAGAAATGTCCAATGGCTCTGGAAAGGCTGTTCAGTAGATAGTAAACCTGTAGAGAAACTTCCCTTTTTACCTGTCCCAGCCTCTTTAATACCCTCACAAATCACACCACCTCGTTTGTTTTGCTGTGTGGAACCTCCTGGTCTGTCTGAGCTCTGTTTGCTGGTACAAATGAGGTATAAAAGTAGTTCTGTTCTTCAGAGGTAACAAACAAGGAAATGAAAGGCCCTGAGATACTGAGAAACTGGAGTACTGAAGTTTAAAATTGAAACATTGGCTGAATGCATGAGTCATGTTCAAAAGCTCACAACAGGACTTGAGATCATTTACAGAAATTATTATGTTGTATTCTTCCTGATGGGAGTTATACTACATGGGGCAGTGCCATTACACTTGTCTTTCAGACAGGAAAGTAAAAGATCTAGTTTACTCTCATGGTGTTACTTCACCTGGAAACTAAGCACATAGCCATTCAGTAACTCATCCCTGGTGGGATGGGGGAGAGAGGTGAAAGGGTAAAAGTTAGAAAACTTGAGTGTTGAGATAAAGACAGTTTAGTAGATAAAGCAAAAGCTGTGCACACAAGCAACACAAAACAGGAATTCATTCCCCTCTTCCCATGGGCAGGCAGGTGTTCAGCAGCCTTCAGTAAGGCAGGGCACTGTCACATGTAACAGTGACTTGAGAAGACAAATACCATCAGTCTGAGCTTTGTGTGCTGAGTGTGATGCCATGTGTTAGGGAATATCCCTTGGGTCAGCTGGGATCGGTTGTCCCGCCTGTGTCCCCTCCCAACTGCTTGTGCAGCCCCAGCCTCCTCTGTGGTGGGGTGGGATGAGAGGCAAGAAAGGCTTTGGCTCTATGGGAGCACTACTCAGCAATAATGAAAATATCTCTATATTGTCAACATTATTTCCAGCACCAATCCAAAACACAGCCCCATACCTGCTACTGTGAAGAAAATTAATTCTATCCCAACCAAAACCATCACATTTACTAATGAATCTTTTGAAGGCAATCCTCTATATGAGGAAGACTGTGGAAATCTGGACAGAAGAAGAGGTCTGTCACAACCAAGCGTGCCAGGGCTTCTTCCCTCAGAGAGTGTTGATGATATTCTGCATAAATCCACAAACCCTCATGAGATGCAGATCATCTCCCAGTGGGACTGGAGAAGCTGAAGCCTTCCTAAGGAAGAAAATATTTAAAGTCAAATGAGCATAAATCTCAGGCCTGAAATGATTCAGATTATAACCTGTGGAAGCTCGAAGGCTGGGACTATTATCAAAGGAAAGAACAAGGGATGAAAGATGGGATCTCTGTTGTGATGCAGCAAGCAAATACTTGCTCCATCTTGTTAGCAATGACGCTGAGAAACTTAGCTAATATTAGCCCAGCCTTGATACCAAAGAAATCAATCCCCATGTACTGAGCTATCAGCAGATCTGATTTGTGTACGTGATGTTCAGAACTGCAAGGAGATGTGGTATGAGACAAATTAAATGTAAAATGTGACAAACTGTTGGATATCTCTTTTCCTATTATCACACCCTGGTAAAGGAATGGCAACATTAAGGATCTATTTCAGTCACTTGAGTACTCTCTCATGTACACTTATTTAAAAGGATACTTGATCAGTGCAAAAACTTTGAGTCAGAGAGTTAATGGTTGTCATAATATGATGTTATGTTGCTTAACACAGATGATGACAAGTGTTTTTTCTAAACTATCTGGCTTATACCTACATATGAGTAATCACTTGTGGAAATGTCGGAGAGGGTAGAAGAATGTGGTAAGGAAAAGAAGTTAATTATCAATCACATTCAAAAGTCTGAGCCAAAACAAGTGAACAAACAAGCAAACAAACAAACTAAAAACCCACAAGTGAGATTTGAATATGAGCTGAGACAAGAACCCATCTGATAATGCTATTCAAGTGGTTTCTTCCGTACAGAGAACTGAACTGCTCTAAAATGATCAGGACAGTTGGGGAAATACAAGAAGACAAGGACTCGCTCATTCACAAACCCTCAGGGGCACAATGGCAAAATTTTAGGGGTCTATTTCTGAAAGGCTAAGTCTGAAAAAAGTGTTGCCTGATACTGAAGGACTGAAGCACCAGGATTGACTTTATAGCTCCCCAGATGGTAAGAACTGCTCTAATCTTGACAGAGCTGAGCAGCTTGGCACTGTGCTTGCATTAATCATGCTCATTGTGATCATTAAGCAGTCACTGGATAAAGTAGACAGAGATCAGAGTGGTGACCAACATTCTGGCCCCTGCTCTCCACCAACACCACACAGCTGTGTCCAGCTTGCTGCTACCTCTCGTCACTCACCCCCAAATTTCTACCTGACAGTCTTGACCCCCATATAACCTCTATGCTACTGCATATTGCAAGGAGATAAGGGCTTAAATCCCTCCAACAGGCAAGAAGCTGAACATGCCTGGCTATCGCATAGGACTCTGTTTCCAGTTCTTGCATTCTTCAAATAGATAGAGTGGGTTGCCTGCCTGTGTTTAGCATGATGGCCTGGTCTCTGCTGGTGCATGAGAATCAGAGCCCATAGATTCTTTGCTCCTTATAGATGTTTATCTCAGTTGCAGTTGCACACACAAATTAGAGGGAAAAGTTGCATTTTGTATAGCAGCTTGAGTTGGGATTGACTGTCAAGGTCTGGGCAGCAGCAGGGCTTTAGGGGTGCCATGGTTTAGCCCCAGCCAGCATCCAAGCCTCAGGCAGCTGCTCACTAACCCCCCACCAGCAGGAGTGAGGAGAGAAGCAGAAGGGTAAAAGCCAGAACACTCTTTATCTTGACATAAAGACAGTTTAATAGGGAAAGCAAAAGCTGAGCACACAAATAAAGTAAAAGAAGGAATTCACTGCTTCCCAGTGGCAGGCAGGTGTTCAGCCATTTCCAGGAGAGCAGGGCCCCATCACATGTAGCAGTGACTTGGGGAGACAAACACCATCACTCAAAATGTCCCCTTCTTCCTGCTGCTTCCCCTCACTTTATATCCTAAGCATGATGTCATATGATTTGGAATATCCCTTTAATTAGTTTGGGTCACCAGTCCTGGCGTGTCTCCTCCCAAGCACCCAGGCAGCCCCAATTTCCTCGCCACCTTGGCCGTATGAAAATCAGAAAAAGGCCTTGGCTCTGTGCGAGCCTTTCTCGGCAATAACTAAAGCATCTCTATATTACCAACCTTGTGTTCAGCACGAATCCAAAACACAGCCCCATAGCATCCACTGTGAAGAAAATTAATGCTACACCAGCTGAAACCAGCACAAGGGGATTCACTGAGAAGCTGCTAGAAGCTTTCCTCCTGTCTGACACAGCCAATGCCAGCTGGCTCACAGACAGACACAATGGCCAAGGCTGAGTCCATCAGCCATGGTGATAACCTCTGGAATAAAGTTTTTAAGAGTGGGAAAAATATTGCACAGGAACAGCTGTAGTGGAAGAGAGGGGCGAGTATATGTGAGAGAAACAGCCCTGCAGACTCCAAGGTCAGTGAGGAAGGAGGGGCAGGAGGTGCTCCAGGTGCTGTAGCAGAGATTCCCCTGCAGGCTGTGGTGCAGAAGGTGGTGAGGCAGCTGTGCCCCTGAGCCCATGGAGGATCACAGGGGTGCAGAGATCCACCTGCAGCCCATGGAGGAGCCCATGCCAGAGCAGGCGGGGGCCCAAGGAGGCTGTGATACCTTCATGGAGCAGGCTCCTGGCAGGACTGTGGGCCCATGGAGAGGAGCCCACACTGGAGAGCAGGTTTGCTGGCAGGACTTGTGACCCTGTGAGGAGCAGAGAGGCCTCCGGAGCAGCCTGCTGTGCCCTGTGGAAGGGACCTGTGCTGGAACAGTCCATGCAGGATTGCAGTCCATGGGAAGGACTCATGTTGGAGAAGTCCATGTAGGACTGTGTCCTGTGGGAGGCACCTCACACTGGAGCAGGGGAGGAGTGTGAGGAGTCTTCCCACTGTGGAGGAAGGAGCAGCAGATATGAGTGATGAACCGACCACATCCTCTATTCCCTGTACCTCCAGCAGAGAAATTGGGAAGGCAGTTGAGCTTGGGAAGAAAGGAGGTGTGAGGAGAACACTTTTTAAGATTTAGTTTCTCTTTTTCATTACCCCATTCTGATTTGTTTGGCATTAAATTAATTTCCCCAAGTTGAATGTGTTTGCCCGCAAGGTTAACTGGTGAGTGATCCCTCCCTGCCCTTATGTCGACCCATGAGACTTTCATATTCTAGCCAGGCATCTGTAGGGGTAACACTTCTCATCATCCTGAATATGCTGCATTCAAAAGGGTAGTGGGGTTATTAAAAAATGAAATTCTTGAAAGCCCAGACAACAAGCACAGACTGTGAGCTTCCTGGTACATTTTCCCATTAATTTGTTTGTTTGATTTTTTCTTAAATAAATAAATAGATAAATATGCCAAAATCAACACACACATTTATTTTAGTAGGGAAAAATCTTCTGAGCATGTTCAAAACTTGAAAACAGTCTGACCTCAGTCTCCTACTACAGATACGTCTAGACTAGAATTTGCTCTCCTGTTGTAACTTGTGTTTATTAGTTGTTTGCCAAATAGGTAGTAGAGTTGGTGAAGACATCTGAAATTGTAAAAGTTAATCTAAACATTCCAAGAAGATGTGTTGCAGCAGTCAGACATTTGTGGTTTACCTTCACTTGTGCACTGAGATAACTCACGAGTGTTTGCCTCATGGAATGAGAATTTATGGACTGTCTCAACTTTCATTTATAAGTATATTAGGAAAATAGGAAAAAAAGGAAATAATTGACAATCAATTAAGTTGGGTCATGCATCAAAACCCATGTAATACCTGAGTATTCTAGTTTCAAACTGAATTAAAAACATTGGTTAGTATAGGCTTGGCTAAGAGGTCACAGTGCTGAAAAATGTGAGATACATGGAATTTCTGGATCTTTCATCCAGAAAGATATGTTTGAGGAGTCCATGGGCAGAGGGAGAACAGCCTGCTGCATGACCTCTCAGAGACAAAGTGGGAAGCTGGCTGCTCACTGGAAAACTGTGAGGAGAGGAGTAGGATGCAAATCTTACCACAATGGATAAGAAATTCCTACTACAACATAGTGGTTTGAAGAAGTAAATTCAAAAATGGTGGCATCTCTCTTTCATAGAATGAAAGCAGCTGACCTCAGCAGTCCATTTCATTTGATGGAAAAAATCAGAAAATAAGCCAATATCTGGAAGTAAGAGGCCTCACAAGAATCACCTTTTTTTTTTTTCTTTCTACAGAGAGTATGGTGAACCATAAGGTTGGATATGGGGGGTGTTTGGTGATGGTAGTGCACAGTCAACATATCTTGGAATGATACAGCTTGATTACAAAGTGAAATCTTATTGACATCAAACAAATACTTCAGAGTAAAACTAACAACCAAAAATAGCTGGCACAGATAATACTGAAATAAAGTGGATCATAATGTACATACTACTCCAATAAAATTTATATTACAACAAATTGAGCATCCTCAACCATTTTTTTTTTATTCTATAGAGAACAATTAGAGGAAAAGATATTAAGAAGGTTATACAAGGCAGTAAATGGCTTTCATGGAAACCTAAAAACCAAAGGGAAGTGAAAATATATGGTAACTACAACTATCATTTATAGAATCAAATAATCCTTTTCTCCACTGTAGACACTGCCATTATTATACAAGTCACAGGATCATTTATAAAATTGAAAAAAAGGAGGAAAAAAAAATCTGATTTGTTTTTTTTTATCTGACAAAGTATTTCAAGTGCCATGCCAAACCTGGCTCAGAGGCCAAAATGAATTTTTTTCCTCAAGAATATAAATTCTGGGAGACCAAATATGTGTTCTGGGCAATGAAGTGTGCAGTGAGAACCTGAGGAGCTGAGGAAGGCCAGTGGGATTAGGGGTGATGTTAAATTATGAAATTCAAATTGGATTAATGTCTCCCCTTGCACACTGATGCCCTGACCTCCCTGCACCCAATCTGATGTGGTCCCATATGCAGAGGGAGAGACTGTAACCTGTCCCTTGGGCCCTTGTGCCCTGTAGCAATGGTGTGGTGGCCAAAGAGGAAATTTGGGTTGCAGGTGCCTTCTCCTGGCTTCACTTCAACTCTGGCTTGGCCACCGCCCCATGAGCTACAAGTTCTCCTTCTTTTCCCTCTGATAGCAGCTGGAGGAAAGAAAATGAGCTTTTCTATGTTGGGAAAGTGAGGAGCATCACCAGCTGGAAGGAAGAGAGGAAGAGGGAAGCAGCCAGCCTCTCTTCTCCCTCCCTCTGCAGCAGGGAGAAAATTCAGGTAGCACCAAGGGGTAGTTTGACAGAGGAACACAGCCACTGGGCCAGCAGCAGCCCTAGCCAGCTGCTGGCATCCTAAACCTGCCCGATATCCCTGCTTTCTCAGAAATAATTACCTAAGGATAGATCTAAAATCAATTAGCTGATCAAGGGAGTGACCTGTGTGGAAACTCAGTGATGTATCTGAACTCAGACTGTGTCAATAAAAGCTTCAGTCATAGCACAAGTTGAGCCAAGAGTGAGGTACATTTTCCCATAGCTTCATGCATAGCCAATTCCTTAGAATTGAACAGCCATGTTCAGCCCACTTTAGGGCGTAGTCTTTTCCACCCTGACTACACATTTCTATGGCAACTACTCTTACCAGACACGTCTGTGTATATGTGTATATGTAAATAAATAATAGATAAGGTACTAGTAAATGGTGTTAAAACTGTGCCAGTTGCTCCGTTGTGTTGCAGACATCTCCCGTTCCGTGCTGCCAGCCCTGTTCTCTCTGCAGGTCTGTGCAGCAAAGATGCAGAGTAAAGGGTTGGGTTTTTTACTTGAAACCTGTGTTGTGGTTTACCAGGAGCAGAGTGTTGCTGCTCTGGGCTGGCAGGGAGCAGTCTGCCCTCTGTTGCAATACCAACAGGGAAAATTGGAACTTCTCTGATGCCTAATGCAAAAACCAGGCAGCAGTTGCAGTTTTGGACAGACAAAGCGAGTCAGTCAACGTGGTCACTGTGTAAAGCAATAAGGAAGAACTGCTTCCTAATTTGTCAGCTTTTGGAGCTAATATGTGAAGTTACGCAGCTTTTCCATCTCTAATAATTAAAAAAAATCGTCAGGAAAAAATTACATTTTCTCCTATATTTCCATATCACTTGACTCCATGAATCCCCCTTCTTTTGACGAGGTGGGAGCTGAGTGGTGGAGCCAGGACATGTTTGACTGTATGGAATTTTTTCATTTCTTGGATAATTTTTTAACTTTCTTTGCTTTCCTTGCTTCACACTTTCCAAAGCATAATGGCCTGAGAAGTAACAGGCTCTGTCATGCCTTTAAGATGCTAGAAACTTTCCACTTGCCTCAGAATTCTGTATCTTAAGGAAGAAGCCTTAGACAACAAGATCCAAAAAGCATGGAGTTGTATAACATTGAGGTCAGGAAGAATTTAGCATTTTTGTAGGGGATTACACCTCACTGTGAATGCAATCCCACCTACAGCAACCCACCTAACCTCTCCATCTTTCTGAGAATTAGAGACACTTTAAGTTGCAGCAGAAAACTTCTTTAGCTTCCTTAATTTCTGTTGCAGTTATCACCTGGAGGTTCATTTCTCTTGGCTCAACTAAACACGCAGGTAACTGCTTTTCTGCCTGGGGCCATTTATAATTCATAAAGTAAGTGTTCCTCTGCTGTGCTCCCCTGAGGGGCATCCTATGAGCTGTGCTCCCAGACCACGCAGCTCTGTGGAATTCAGGAAAAAGACACTGTAGTTTTGGCCACTTTAATAAAACCTCTCCAAATCCACAGATGAAGAGTAGAAGTTCTCTGTTCTGTTTAGGGTTATTGTAAGAAAACAGAGAAGATGTGGAAGACCTAAGCTGGGTTTTTACTTCTTTTTTGTGCCATAGTTCTCCAGAGCTAAGAGCACAGGCAGTGTTAGAGACAGAGACATATGAGTCTCCCCTTTTCAGCTGATTAACCCTGCAATTATGCAGCAAGACTAGGTCCCCTTCTTCTTGCTTTCTCCTGAATGCATGTCTGAAACATTAAGTTTATGGTGGACCCCGGCTGCAGCAGGAAATCCCTCTCCAGCTCCTCCCTGATGTTGGAATGTTGGGGTGTGAGCCACGCTTCCGTCCAGTCAGGCAGCAACCAGCACTACAGTCCCACTGCCACAGGATGGTCACTCAGCAGGTGGATCCCAGTGTCACGGGGATGGCAGCAAGGCCATGGCAGCAGGGGCTGAGCTTTAGCTGGAGGTGGCCATGGAACGTTACCTGCAGTCCAGGGACAGCCAGGCTGTGACTCCCCATCACTTTCAGGTAGCTCAGCCAAGGCGACGCTGCCTCTGGGTACATGGTAGCAGAGCTTAGAGATTTAAAGCAAATCTTCAGTGCCTACAGCCTCTCAGGTGCCTAAACAAGTTAGGCAAAGTTTTTTTTGGCTCTCTGTCCTCTATGTCGGCATCTAAATTGTGCATGAGTTGCACATTAGGTACCTTGATGTTTTCTTTGGATTTTGCCCTCAGCTGTGAGCGGGAGCACAGGTTTGCTCTGGCACGTGCAGCAGAACGACAATGTCACCCATTGACTACATCCCAGAAATCCACTCCCCGTTGCCTCCTTTTCCCTTCCAGGTCTTAAACCTTGTGACAGTGATTACAAAACTCTACCTACTATTCTGTAAGTGCTCCCTTACAACCAAGCCTGTGAACTCAACTTCCCACTTGTTTGATCCAGTTTATATCCACATCTGCCAAAAGCATTCTCTCTCTGGTAAAATCTCCACTTTCTGCTCAGTTTTTCCACCCTTCCCATATATATTAGTCTGGATTATTTGGTTACTTTAATAATAAACCCAATAAAAGTGGTGCTCTTCTCTTTGAGTGTCCACCCCAGGCTGCTTCAGATCTGAGGAGCAGCCAGGACAGAGAGCTGAAGGGATCTCTGTGCTCCAGGATTTGGGTCTGACATGACACAGGCTACAAAACATGGGCTTGTATGATAACAGTCTGCACTTGTTTAATGATGGCTCCTTCCCCCTGCGGTGGAGGATCTCCGGAAGCTTTATTTTACCCTAATTAATTTTCACTCCTCTCTGCTTTCATGGTTGACCTTTTCCATCAAGTCTCACAGAGCAGATGAATTGTCTATGAAACTGAGGTTGTTCAGCCATTATTCCCTATAGCTGTGCTCCTTTCCTCTCCCTCAGGGAAGCAAACCCATTGAAGCAAGCTGTTTAAGATATTTGCAAGGGAAACTGTGAAGTATTTGGCCTTGTTTTTCAATTTAAATATGCTAGTGCACAGCATAGACCAATTAAAGCCCCATTTTCATGGATATTTTATATGCAATCCTTGTATAGATGCACATACAGTGTAAGTCATTGCTCGTTTTAGATATAAGGGCTACACCATAATAATCACTTATCTTGCTAGTCAAAAATAATTTTAAGCAGACTTGGACTTTGTTTTCTGGGAGAAACATTACTTACCAAGGGAAGAGTACACAGAGGGGTCTACCACTTGGAAAACAGAGAATTGAGGCATCCACTTCCAGCTGAAGTTATTGTTATTTCTGCACAAGTCCTAGAATTTATGCAATAAATTCGAAATTATACAAGATCAAGAGGATTTTTAACTGACTTAAAATGAAGACAATTGTTGTGGTATCTGTTGTCATTGACACATAACTGCAGCAAAGTGATACAAGAGTGGTTCACCCGTAGAAACAATATTTGGTGTGGGAACCTTCAGCAGGGGTGCTAAAGAGTCAGAGAAATTGTGAAAGAAATGATTGCAGAAAATGGCAGAACTGTCACAGAGGGGTACAGAAAACACTGGAGATTTAGTTCCTAACTGTCTTCACCTCTGGATGTGCTGTTTTCTTACAAATTAATTTTATTCCTCAGGGTTCTTCTCTGGGGACTAGCTTTTAAAATTTGGTAGAGCCAAACCATGGTAGTCTTTGAGTGACTTTTTTACAGTTTATATTACCCTTGTGCCTTGCTGGTAAATACAGCAATTGCTTGTTATGATTTCTGTTTGTTCTTTGGGAATATAATGACATGTTTTTACAGATTGCTACAGATTTATATATAGTCTAAATGACTTAATTAAGAAAAGTAACTTCCTCTGCCCCAAATACCTCAGTATTGAAAGATTTATTCATGGAAGTAGGCAAAAAAAAAATCATATTAGTAGACCTGAGAGATTAAAAATTATGTGTTTATTTTTTTCATTGTGAAGAATGACTGGAGACATGAAATTATATACAGGTACGACTCCATCATCATTAGGAGGAAACCAGCCTCATTTAACAGTGGGCAGGAGGGCATGAACATTTTATTCAGTCAAAAGAAGATTGTAGATAAATTGCATCTCTCTGAATTTGATCATGACAAGGAGCATGTTTCATCTTGTGAAAGACTGTGTAGTATCTTTAATAACGACAGGAATGAAGGCTTTGCTCATATATTTCACATAGAGCTTCACCTCCATCGGGAAAGGAGCATCCAGAAGCAGCCCACAGGGAAGAGGCATATCCTGATTAGCGTCGCTGCCGCGTTTCCCTCCGAGGCCGTGGCTGTGTGAGCAGCACTGAGATGCGAAACCAACAAAGAACTCAGTGTCTCCCAGCAAAACCTCTATCATTACAGAAAAATTACTCCTTGCAGGAGAAATAAGGTTTGCCAATAAACGCGGTGTTTTGTCAGGGCTGCTGCTGGCTCGGAGCGCCAGACAGGGATCCTGGCTCTTCACACCCACAACCAGCCGCCGCGGTGCTGGCACAGGGCTGCGGTGCCGCTCTGGCCTCAGATGCTGAGCAAGACCAAGAATAGCACTGGGTGGTTCGCTGTGTGCAATAGTGGAAAAAAAAATTGTATTTAAATCCAGTGTTTTCCAAAAGTAGCTAAACCCAGGAGGTTATAAATTATTAACCTGTAAAGCAGAAGGTTTAGGAGACTGCCACTTGTGTGTCCTGGAATAGTTTCTGCTACCTTTTTGGGATGGAGCAGAACCTTTCATTTAGTTATTGCTTTGCAGCTGAATTTGCAGCAGCTGCAGTTTATCTAATCCTTGCAGTACATTTTCACTCTAGAAGAAAATCCAAATAACAAACAACAGAAAATTGGGTTTTGCCTCATTATTTAATTTTGTGTTGTGTTACCAAGATTTTCATTATTTTTAGGTTGAGCCCATTAATTCTTTACCTACTGTGTTCTGTCCCTTCTGATCAGAGAAGAGGAAGGGAGGAGAAAGGTGTAATCTGTGGTTAGAAACAACCAAGACTAAGAAGCAGAGACTGCTTAATGACATAATTAGTGCTTCCTTTTCCACTCTGAAGTAAATTATGTCCACTATGCTTAAAAAAATATATTTGCTGGAGGAATGTATCCGTTCACTAGATTTATCTGTTAATGCCTAACATAAATTTATTTTGCCTTAAAAATGTAAATTTTTGTTCCGCAGTTGATTTGTGTGCTAATTGTTTATTGAAGAAGAATTCTTAAGTAGGAAATGTCCTATACAGATGATGGGGAAAACCGGAATGACATTATGACAACAAACCAGCTTGTATGCATTTAACTTAAACTCCTGTTGGCAATGGAGACAATTTGAGGATGAGAAACTTCAGGACCCTAAGTAGGTGCAGTGGCACCACTGCACCTAAGTAGCAGCTCTGTAGCTGCCCTGCTGTCCTTAAAATGTGTACATACACACTGTGTATGTGTGTGTATTTATGAAGAGGTATGAAGGAAGGAAAAGGAAACTGTGTGTAAGCTTTATGACAAATAGCATGTGATTTACTTTTATTTATGCATATTGTGTATTAGAATGATCAGATTAGATAAAATACATATAAATGACTTTTAGAACTGCTCAACTGAAATTGTGACTTCTACAAATAAGTAAAAAAAAATTGACAGCTGTACAGGAGTACAAAAAATGAGAATTTTATTGCATTAACTATGGAATGAAAATGCAATCAGTCAAATATTTTATCTGTTTGTAATTTAATATTTCTATTTACTTAGATTTGTCTTTGCTGTCTAAATTTTTGATTGCTAATTTTAAAATTCAGGATGAACCAAACACTGGATGATTCAAGTAATTTTGTGAAGCTTAGAAGAGAAAACATAATATATAAGAAATACTGCTATACAGAATATTTGAGAAAATACAGACTGAGGTCCAATTATTGGTACATGCAGGTATATCAGTCTTTATCAGCACATCCTGTTTGGGCTATCTTCCCACAAACAGCTTAGGTGTTAGTCTCACAGAAGCAGTGTATCATTCTCTTTTGTTTATTTTTGGCAACTACAAATACCATAGAGGATATTTGTTTTTGTAACACTGTAATGATGAAATAGATTTACTGGCTGCAGTCACAAGAATGCTAAGCAGATATTCATTTGTTTAATCTCTGCAGCTTTGTTGAAAAATTTATAACTGTCTGCGACAAATTGTTAAAAAAAATTGGACATTTGAGTTTATGGTTGTGGGATATTTTTATAGCACCCAAAAAGGTATGGGAGATAGTGTGGGTACTTACAACCACAGAACAACCAGTAGAGAAAAAGTTATTATTTATTAGGGCTTCATGGCACAAACAGAGTACCCACAGCAGAGTGCCCTCTGGGCTAGGAGGACAGGCTGGCTTTGCACTCTGGGAGGTATTTGCCATCTGGGTCTTCAATGGGAAGGGCATATATTAGATAAGGTGCTGTGTGCCAGATGAAAGAAATGACAGAGCAGTTTTTACTTTTCATCACCTAAGATGGATCCATTAGTCCAGATCTGGGGTTCAGCTATATGATGACTTTCTTCTGTCGGGATGGTGTTTTTTTGGCATTTCCTTCCATGATGGAAAGACACACCTTTGATGTGGCAAAGACAAAGAAAAGCCACAATCCCAGATCACCACTGATAACCATTATTTCTTTAATTATAAGCCCAGAATCACCCTATCTAACTTAAGGCATTTCATGAAAGTGACTTCAGTCCTGCACAGAAAGTAAATATCCTTTTGCAGAGAGACCTACAGTAACAGGTCTTCTCACCTGAGCTCCTCAAGTAAATCTCTTTCAGTGGAGGGGACTGAAAGGAGGTTGCTCTTGCAAGTCAGCCCTGAGTAGCAGGTCAGTGCTTCTGAGAGATCTGCTTTATTCCTGCTTCCCTGAGCCAAGCAGGCTCATTCTGCAAGCAGTCAACCAAAAGCTGAAGACACAGAGAAATACAAGAAAAGAACAGCATGGTGCTCCATCTGCTTTGCTTGCAGTGCTACCACACTTTTTTTTCCCCTTAGCTTCTTGGAGTCTAACAAGCCCAGGAGCTACTGGGTACTGCTCAGACTCAGACAAGCTGTTTTGATCGGTCACCTTCTGCTTGTCTGCAGCTCCACTGCTGTTTCCACTCTTGCTTTGCCTGGAGTAGTTAGGTAAACCAACTCCTGCTTCTACAAGTGAATTGTCAGCCTTGTCTACCTGGTTTTCCTTTAAAGAAGCAAAATCAAGCTAGAGAATACAAATCTACAAACAAAGCCTGGCATAAAGAATAGGATTTATCTGCCTTTCTTTTCCTTCAGTGTTACTGTTTTTATCCCAGTCTCAGTATTTTGTGTGATATTTCTGGCAGCATAGTACAGAGAGCCCTGTTGCATCCATGATACCTATGGATTTAGACCATGTTGAATTGAACACATTTTCATTTGTTTCTGCTCCCTCACTGAACATGTTCATTGCTGATTTTTATTTTCTTTAACCCTGCTACTAGACACAGTATTGATGAGGGAAGAAGCAGGCAAACATCTCCAGCTGTATCGCTATGAAATAAGTTTCATTTTCCAGTTTATTAACTCTGAAGGGCACGTGTTGCAGTTACCTCTCAGAAGGTAATATGATGTCTGTAAAAAGTATTTACACTTCACAGTTTCTTTCTGCTTCTTCCTTGGAATATTCTTTTAGAAACAATTAGGACTCTGCTAACAAAATAGGTCCTTTTTACCTTTATGTATAAAAAATCACCTTACCAACACACTAATATTTTGCAGGAATATGAGGTTTTTGACAACATTTTCTTTGCTTCAGATTGGTGACTTGGATCTACCCTGCAATCATGCTGCTATTGCCTGTCCTGACATGTCTGTCTCTTCCTTTTATTAGGTGAATAGTATCAAAGAGCCTTGGCTTCATCTCACCAGGAAACTGGAAAATTTTCTGCAACCTTAACTTGAAGAGGAAATTCTTCTCCTCTTCCAAATTTATATCTATAAAATAAGTGTCAATGGTAACAGAGGAGTACATATTTCAGGTCAATGCAGTAGAGAAGATTTTCAAAAACTTTTATAAACTACACCTGCAAATATACAGGAACATTGTTATTTTGTTAGGGAAGAATGACAGAGAGTTTTCACTGAAAAAAAAACAGCTTCACTGTCTTAAGTACTATGCTGAGAAATTGAAAAAGATGTCTTCTTTTCATAGGGCGTGTGAAGTACATGGCATTTGAGAGATGATGGGAAGTTAGAGGTAAATGGGAATAAAATGGAAACAGTACTACTCAGCAATTGATATACAGGAGACTTGAAAAGTAAAATGATAATTTTTATCATCAAATTTGAGATGCAGTATAATGCAGTCTTTATTTTCCCCTCAGGTCATTTGTACATATATGATTAGTTGCTGCTGAATAACATTTGGCATAGGCAAATCTTTGTTTATTTTGGGGAAAATAGGATCTCAGTAATTTCAGAAGCAAGAGAAGTTGTTTTTCTTGATTGCACATTTGAATAATTTAGGGTTTAATTGTTATTTATTTAATAATTACAGTATTAACATCATTCAGCAGCTATTCTATGTGCTATTGTCTGTGATCTCTGAGTGACAGTCTTGAAAGATCAGGCTGGATTTAGCAAGTGATCCCATCTTGCAATCATGTAAACACGTTTAGCTTTGCATCCTTCCAGTCACATGGATAAGTATCTGTGCTGTCAGTGATTCAAGATTATTTTCTTCAGACAAGGAACAGCAGTTGCCCAGAAAAATTTATATGTTGCTCCAGTGTCATAATCCATTACCATTTTACTAGTGTTTATTTTCAATACAAAATTTGCTGGCAGTGAAATAGTTGAAACCAGGATTTTAAACACAAGTATAGATTATATCTACTCCAACAACTTATCTCTACAATAAATACATATGAATTTACAAATTCATCACACTGTAATTTTCAGCTGATGCTTAAAGTAATTACACATTCTGTGCTGATAACACATTCAAGGTTTGTTGTTTTTTTATGATACCACAAGCTGGCGAGACACCTAGATCGGGCCTGCTAATGCTAATTGGCAGATAAAGCATAAATCTGAGGGAGTCTGGATTCCTGCTTTTTGCCAGTTTTTTGTTGATCGGGAACTGAATTCTTTTTATCCTAGCTTTTGAAAAATGCCAGGCTATTCACAGTTGTCTTTCTTATGTGCATTTTAATCCATCAGTTGTGTTACTCCTTTAATGCCTTGTTGTTTGTTTTTAATCCAGTAGACTAAAATGGTTTTCTTTTTAACTGCCTTTTAAAATCAATCATACAGGACTCCCTAATGCAAAAAATAATTGGTTCTGATGACATAGCTATAACATTGATGAGGTTTTTGTTTCTTGTTTATTTATAGAGGTGTATGACCTAGTGATAATAGCAGTGATAATCTTTGAAATGTAATAGTTTACCTGCTTGTCAGGTGAACTCACTTGGTCATTACCTCTATAGATTTTACACCAAATATATCAAGCTTTCTGGAAATTCATCTCCCTTCAAGGATGGGAATCTTATTCCAAGACCTGATCCCTACATATCCTGTGGTCTGAGTATATATACATTCTATTCTTTATTATCCTTATTTTTATTATACAAGTAAATATAATTTTAAAAGAGGATTTCAGAACCTGCTCATGCATGGCATTGATCTTCTTGAGAATAGTTCAGTAATTTATCATAAAAAGAAAATATTGGAATCTTCTTTTTGAAACCATTTTTGGTGAACTTAGCCCTGATTCTCATTAAAAAAAATAACTCTGTAACTGAAGAACCATGGGATCCCACTAGATGTGGGTGAATGCATAAAGGCAAGGTCATAAAGTAATAGCAGATGATCATAGAAGACAAAATGACAAAAAGATAATAGATAATTCTAAGCAATCAAGACAGAGTGCTTTCAAAAATTACTTTCTCCAGGAAAAGATGAAGACATGCATTGATAGCTACTGAAAATAATGGTATAGATCCAGTCATATCTCAGGAAGGCCCTGCTGAATAGCTCTCAGAAACCACAAGAATACACTGGGGAAAAACACTCTAAATTTGCTTTATTTCTAATATTTTTCCATGAAACATCCACTGGTGGTTACAGGTGGACAGAGGCCAGTGAGCGAGGTGGATTTCTGAACTGGCCAGTGTAGCTGCTCCTGTGCTTATGACCACGTGTTAATGGAGGGGCATTAATTGACTTTGTACATGTTTCCTTGCTATTAAAACGAAGAGAAAAAATCACTAGCTTGTGATTGAACAAACTTGTTCTTGCCATAGTTCATAAAAACAATTATGTTTCCTCTCTTCAAAGCAGAAGCTGCCCTGAATATCTTGGTTCTCTTTTTCTGAGATAGTGTCTCATAATGGTAGAGCTCACACAAAATTCTTGTATTTGGCTACTGAAGGTTTGCTTCAGATAATACACATTGAGATAAAAACGGAAATAGAAACAAAGGGGTTTAAAGTTGCTAACAGACCTTGTGTGCCATTTGTGTAATATGCAGACTTGTAGTATGTCAACAAAATCTGTGTTATTCTAATATCTAAAATTTTATTGTTAAGTCATTATGTATTATTTTCACTGGGTTTTAAGGCCCTCTGTAACCCATGGGTGGTAACATCAGACAGATCTACCAAATTATTTAAGTCTTAACTTGCAGATCTGCGTCTGCCAACACACAAATCTTCTATCCATTGTTCAGGGAAATAAAATCTTCAGAAGGTGTGAAAGTACCTGCCAAAATTGCACTTTGGGTGGTAGCAAGGGAGCACAGACCAAGCTTTACTCATCTATGACACTGAAAACTTCTATGTGTTTGTACTGTAGAGCTATTGCTGTTCAATAAATTGAAGACTATATATAGTTTATAGATAAATGTACCTACCTTCTATGTCTATCCAAACCAAATTAGCAAAGTGTCTTCTTCCAGTACAGCATCATTTGGTCTTGGTTATGCCTTTTGTGGTCTCTCAGGGGCTCCTCTGAGCATGGGCTTGTGTCTTGCAGCACTTTGCCATAACTGAAATGTCCTTCCTTTTGGTTGATGACTTTATATACAAGACAAAGACCATGACTTTGTGCTACATCACTGTGTGGGTTGCAGGTAAGAGTGGATTTCCTGCAAGGGAGGACTTGTGTGTCTCAGCTCAGTGCAGACAAAGCTATGTTACAGGGAATATAAATAGAATTTTTAAGAAGTCCCATTCTGTCTGGATTTTGGATGTACAGTGATACTTGTATGCCTGTATTTGTAAGAAATAAACTTACTTCTCATCTGAATTTTGTTCTTTTATTGCTCAAGAAAATGCAAGAACATTTTGCTAAAACTAAGCAGACATAATTCAGTTTGCTTTCAGTGTCTGTTTGCTTAATATGAGATTTTAACAAAAGCATACCTCTCCTATAGAATTTTGCACATTTTATACATGCAATTAAATATTGATACAGTATTTTATTCATTATCTTTTCCTTATTATCCATCACCATACTGTCAATTTAGCCAGTACATTGGATGAACTTATTCTCTTCTCCAACCTGTTGGCAGTTTGCTTTATACATGCTTCTAAATAATGCCTGGTGCTCTGATCTCTGAGTGTGATATATAAGCCATATGTCCAGTAGGGTTAACTTACTGGAAAGGTAGGAACTGGTTAACTTACCATTACCTACAATACATGGAAACAATCAAATTTAAAAGATCATAATAAAACACAAATATTTTTTGGTTTCTTAGGGAGCTGGGCAGTATCTTGGCCAAAGGTTAGTAGCAAGATCTGTTCATGCAGTGAAATGGGATCATTGAATTGCAGAGCTGAAAAGGGCCAAAAGAGTCAAATCCATCCCTTTTAGTTCTGACAGACCAAAGTAGACTTCACTGGGTGGATGTCCTGGGCAAGAGTGTACGCCATTGCTCTATACTCTGCTTACTAAGCTTTTTGCAAGCTATGGTCCTGCAAGGCAATTCAACTATTTTATTATCCAACATGCTATATTGGGTTTTCTGGGACATTGTGACAAAACATCCTTGTTCTTGGAGACGTGGTCTATGTTCCTTCCTGCATTTCAGTCAGTGTATCGCTATGGGGAAACATTCCTGAAGGGTGGGAAAAAGTCCTGCCTGTTGGAGGGATGTCAAAACCCAAGCACGGCTGCACTGACAGAGAGGCAGCAAAGTCCATTAACTGCAGGTGGGGCAGTGATTGATCCCACACTGAGAGCAACAGAGCCGTCGATGGCAAATAGTGTTTGGAGCCCACTGCAACTAGGCATAGACATTCCTCTCTTCAGGTAAACCATGGATGTCAGTTCGGCTCTGCAAGAGCTGGATATTGTCAGAACACATTCAGAAATTATTAGGAATACTAACAGACACTTATCTTTTATGTTAAACCATTCCTTAGAAGACTCCAGCACACTTTGTAGAGGCATCCAATGACATTTTTAGGTTGGGCATTAGGAATCCTTTCCATGTGGAGATCTGACTTTTAACTAGGTCCAGGAAACAGAAGAACAAAATGACTGTAAATATCAACACTTAGATAACTAATATTTGGGAAATGAAATCTGTGAACCTAGATTCTGAAATGATGACTGTGCTGTGCCCCTTTTGCTAGTCAGGATTTGACCTTTCTTGTAACTGAAGCAAGATTCTGTTTTTACAATGAGAAGCAACTAATACCACTGGTGCTCAACAGAAATCAGAAACTGATGTTACACTGTTAATTGAACATTGGTGTATTATTATATTGATAATAAATGAACATTGTCCCTTGGATAACTACTTTCTTTCTGCTATGGTAGACAGCTCCACTTGCTCTAACTGTTGATTCCAACAAATGAGTTCTCAGGTACTTGGTATGTACCTGTTTTCATTGGAAGATGCTTATGGTTCTGTGGGAAGACTTGTGCATAACAAAGAATCCCCCTAAAATACCTGTATTTTAATGAGTTGAATTTATTTGCTTGCAGTAGATGCTACTGAACTGTATTTCTCCTACTACTACAAGAGCACTAGACGTGGAAACATTCTTTAGGCTTTGCCTGATGTACCAGTGCTGTTTATCAGGAAAAAGAAAGGTGTATTGCTTTCTGCACATTCAAATCTGGCATTTGTATCTAGTTGTTTGCAGAAGCAAAACTATTTTTATCAGGAGTATAGGTTAGGCATAAGGATTAATTAGAGAAGAATAGGATGTGACAAACTTAACAAGAGACCCTATGGGAGTGCAAGGTTTTATTTATTTTAAAATAAATGGATTTCACTTTCAAACGTGTATTCTGTCATATTTCAATCAGAGAGACTCCCAAGAACCAAGACATGTCTGTCCAACTGGGCTGGTCAGGATCACTTGTGAGGGACACAGAGCATAAAAGACGCCAGCCGCTGAGTCTTCATTACCTTCTGATTGGCAACAAAGAACTGGTTTTGGGTAAGGTCTTTTATACTCTTCAGGAGTCAGCTGTTGTCATAGGGTGACCTTCCACCTCAGAGTCCTTCTTACTTCGCCCATATCTTAATCTTAACTTCTACTCTTTTTGTTCCCTAGTTTTGGGTACATTTATGGCTGCCTGGCTTCTTGGGACAGCAGGAAGAGGAATGGCAAAGTCAAAAGGCTGTAACCTCGAGTCCTTCCTCCTGCATCCCTACATAGGTTTTCTGCTGTAAACATGTGGCAAACCCCACCTAAGCTCAAGAATCACAGGTTTATATAGATTATTTAAACAACAAATGGAATTGCACCAGAATTTTTTTATTACATCAGTGTCTAGTAGGCTTCTATTTTACAGGAGGAGGAAAAGGACTGTATTTATGGCCTTACTGTCTCTGCAGAGTCTGAAACTGAAGGCATAGCCTCTGTATTTGTACACACAGATAATATGTTCAATACAGCAGTTACAGTGTGGCAATGTCATTTAACATTCAATTGAACATAGCAAATAAATTGTGACAGTGATAAATATTGTGTACAATATACCTTCATACTGGTGCAAACCCTAGTGAAATTAACTCCCCCATTTTGTTCTGTTTCATCAAATCATTCCCATGGTCCCTTTGTGATCAGTGACACTGATGGAAGTGGTGCTTGGAACTGCTGCTCCTGAAAACCATCGAATCAGAAGAGAAGTGCAGAACCTGGGTCTGGGTCTTCTGCCACAGTTTGTGTTCAGAGGATTTGTAGGGTTTCTTCTATGCCTTTGTTTGGCATAAAGAGGAATAGACAAAAGTGATTCTGAAACTATGTTTGGACACTCACAGAAAATGTTCTTCATGGCCTACCAAGCCGTGTTAAAGACTAAGTGTTGCAAGTTAATCAGTGCCTTGAAGTTTCACTTCTTATTAGTGGAAAAAGTTTGTATTGACTGTGGCTCAGTCATCCAAATGTATTTGAGTCCCCTAAGAAGGGAAAAAACCTTAGCCCTACAACAAAATTTGGCAAATGGAGATGGAGGGCAGGTACACAGAAGATGTGGATGAAAGTGAGACCACAAATGATGAATGAAGTCTGAAGGCTTAGACTGTCACAGGTTACATCTGAAATAAATTCTGTCAGATCACTGCATCAGTTTACATCATATGTTATTTTCCTTTTACTTGCCTTTGATGTGCAGCCCTTGGCTATGACGCTAATTCTACCTGCACAGAATGAAAAGGAAATTGTCCACCTTATGCTGACTGGGGTATATTTCCAACTGTAAAGTGAAGTAAATCAAAGCCAAGCCTCAGAAGCAGTTGCTGTCTGGAAGAACCAAGTATTTTGTTTTACACTGTGCACAGGACTATGTTCATTGCGTTCCTCTGTCACTAACTGAAAAGGAAAAGCAGTGTTTTGTAACCATGACATACCCTGTTATCTTCCTCAAGTAATGAGCTCATCCAGATTACTCCAAGGGGATGCTTACATTTTATCAGTGGCGCCTTGTTGCACAATTTCCAGTTTCTTTCTTGAAGATACAATAAAAGATTTATGTCTGAAGGACTATGATGTGGTTTTCATCTAAGAGCAAAACAATTCCTTCTAAAAAAATACCGTATCCCCAAATGATTTCATAATTGCAAACAGCGTTGATGAGCTCTGTGGCTTAAATGAGTTTATAACATATTTGCTGTGTTTTCTAGTGAATATTTTTGGATGCACTTAGTAAAATCCCCCTGCTTTTTTAAACTGACATGAAATAAGTGTGATCCATTAGTTGATGTCTACTGTAATAAGTAATTTTTTTCATTTAATTTCAATTTTTAAAAATATTTCTCTCTCACTCTCTTATGTGTGTGTGTGTGGGGGGGGGGTGTGTGTGGGTGTGTGTGTTAAATAGTTTCAAATCTGAAAGTCAACCATGTTTCTCATTATCAGACATCAGAAAGGCTTTTTTTCTCTTTGTGTTTTCATGCCACTTGAGCATAAGCAAGTTTCAGAATACTGCATGTTTTTGATGTATGGGTAAAATTCACATCTTCTGTTCTCAGTGCAGAAAGCTTATCTGCACTGCAGATCTCAATTGGATATTCTGTTCTCATCCCCTGCGCTGGGCTCAGGTTGTTATCACCATGATTTCCAAATGCAGATAATTCGCAATTCCTGCAGTGTGGACAGGAGAATTGGCTTGTAT
This sequence comes from Promerops cafer, assembly GCA_013398275.1. NCBI lineage: Eukaryota > Metazoa > Chordata > Aves > Passeriformes > Nectariniidae > Promerops > Promerops cafer. The sequence continues at coordinate 2,645,893 of VZSE01014922.1, read as the reverse complement.
CAGTAATGTCAACATGCAGAAAAATATTTTATAATACACCTTTGATGAAAAGAATTTCTGAATCTGAGCTGCTATCAGGGAAGAAACATGAGACATTGATTTAAAAGACCAGTGACATGATTTTAGGTAACACTGGCTAGCTAGTTAGAATTAGTTTATCACACTGAATTATAAATATGGTCTTACTACTTCAGTTATTCTATTTCTTTTTACACTAGTAGAATTTGATGTTAGAAATGTGTTGTCTTTTATACTGTCTGTGGTAAAGTCTGTTGATTTTACTTGAAAGGCTTTCTGAGTGCTTTTTGGAAATAATTTACAGTGTACTTGTTCTGATTTGAGTTATGGACTTCCCTTATTCTTACTGCCACATCCGGTGGAAATAATGTCTTTTTTTTAGATACATCTCAGCTGTCTTGGATCAAATCGGTGTGCTCTTTATTCAGGATATCTACCATCTAAGAGTGGGTATTCTGAAGACTAAATTAAGGCAAAGCATGTACGCTGATGTTCTCAGTATTGCCGTGAAGTGGGGAATTCCATAGCCTAGTAAGAAAGGGCATTTCAGCTGCAAAGGTTGTGTCATGACATTAATATTCTCAGGATTAGTTTCAACCTTTGCATCTCCATGTTACATACAAGAGACACAAGTCATTCTGGATCTGGATCAGGGTCTAAGTTTTGCAGAAGTTTCTGAACCTTTGCGTTTTTTTTTGTTTTTCATCAAGGACTTGCCCAAGTTGCCTTTATTTCCCCATTGTTAAATTTGTGCTGGCATTAAGCCCTAGATATTAAATTAGAATATCACCATTAACTTCTGACAAAATGAGTAAAAAATGATGGTTCTAACCTCAGAAGGAAGGAATTTAGCAAATAAGGCATGGACTCACTGTCCATTCTAGTGATCACCTGTGAGCAGTTAGTGCAGCACCTTGTGGAGCCCTGGCTTGGCAAGGAAATGACCTCTCTGGGACACATCAGTTTCAGGTGAGGCACTTATGTTGGTTATGTGATGTTTTGATCTGATAACATCTCTATCACAGTTCAGGTCTGGAGGGTGCTCTGTAGCTTACACAAAGACCCAGGAAATCCATGGTCAAGGATAGAGTGGGAAAAGAACAGTGAATCAGGCTATAGGCTTTGGAAAGAACATCAAAGCATTTCAGCTTCTTATAAGTCCCAGAATACTGCATGCCTTTGCATTCAGATTCCTCATTCATTTAACCAGGATTGCAATGGGAATGGAAACAACAGAACATGAATCCACGGAAACAAAGGCGTTTGTATTATTCTGTGTGGCCCTCAGAAGCTGCAGTTTGGATATAATTATGACTCAAATGAAAGGACATTAACAAAGCAAATGAAATATTTTGTCTCTAATCTGTTCCAAAGGAAGCTTTTATGATTGCAAATTTCATAGATAGTTTTGGCCACTCTTTTTCAGAACACTATTTAAAACAGATTATTTACCCTATCTTTAGTGGCATCTGAAAAATTTGTTTAAAGATATTTATTATACAGACAATCTGTCAAATTCAAGTAGCAGAAAACCGAATTAACATTAGTTCTTAAAGGATAAAGCTGTGGTGTGGAGAAAATCAGGAAAATGCTGTGCCATGAGGAGTTGCTTTATGGATTTAGTTGGCTCTTTCAAGGATTTTTGAGGAGAATAAGGCAGAGGGACTTATAGGCAAGACCTTTAAGGGAACCTCTGCTTTTACGAGTTCATATAAGGGTCTTTGATTCATTCAACCTAGTCAGGTACTGAGCTACCTATTTGCTTACTACCTACTTACTTAACTGCTTCCTGTGACTATAATTGCCATCATGTCCCATGGTAGCACATGGAGAGAGACCCAGGTACATGAACAAAGTTACTCAGAGCTGGGCGGTGAATGTGTGGTCAAGAAACTGATTCTAAATTAAATAGCCTTTACGAGGGAATACATGTTACTGACTTCTTTTTTTACATCTTGTGTATCTTAATTGGCACCGAGGTCAATGCATTTGCAGTTTTAAGATTCCTTTCTTTGCTACAGGGCATCTATAATGTAAGGATTGGGTGCTGAGGACTAGTTCCTGTCTGGAAGAATCTATAATTCATCATCTAAACCGGGTGTTAAACTGGACAACCAGAAAGAAAAACTGACTTGAATACTGAAAACTTGAAGTATTGAAAGTACCTTCAGTATATGGCAATAAATAGATGGGCAATACAAGGAAAATCTTCCATGGTTGCAGTGCTCAGGTCCTCACTCTAGCACATGCATGCTGTAATACTTTTTATACACTGTGTGACATGCGTACTAACTGGTCATAGCCTGCTTGCTCAGCTAAATCCTGTGTTTGTTTCAGTTCCAGTTTTGCCCCCCAAAATATTGAATTCTGAAATGTCCTTGCTAAGTGCGCATGGAGACAGACTTGCGATGCTTAGCAATGGCTGCTTGGTCCTTTGCAGACACATCTGTGCTCATCCCCCCCACCATGCACAGCAAGGTGAATGTCAGCCATCCCCTGCCTGTAAGGCAGTTACAGTAAATGCTACTGAGAAACAGCCCAAAACTAATGAAGCTTTGCAGTTTTTGAACCCTCGCTTGTGACCAGCCCTCTTGATGCAGGCATAGGTCTGACCTCAAAAGGTTGTGCAGATGTACCAAACCCTGCAGTCAGGCAGTTCAAAACCTGCTTCATTTACCACCTCGGTGCTAGTTTGGAGGGCAGCCTTGGAAACTGTTCATTGTTATTCAAGTGCTACAGTAATTTGCTGCACGTAGCAATAGGTTCTGTATAGGGACACGTAGGATCTCTTATCATCGTAGCACTGATTTTCTGAGGCAACACAAACAAGGTGTTTAACTTCCTTGTGCTGCAGTTTCCTTACTACAATGATGGCAGGGACCTGCCCCTTGCAAAACACCCTGAGAGCAACCAGTGGGAAGGATCACAAAGGTGGATAATGGGACGTTTAATTGGGTTTTATCTATAAAGTGTTTTGACATCCTGTGATAAAGGATATTAACTTCATGTTATTATTAAAATATTATTAATTTATATTTAGAGTTAAATGCATTAATATTAATTATTATTTCTAGTTAAAATTATAATATTTTCATATTTAACAGTCAGTGTTATTCTCTTTTCCAGTACTCATACCAGCTAACCTCTAAAGTGTGAAAGTTTTCCTCTGCAGAAGCTGCCCCAGTGTTACTGGGTGGAGAAGTGGAGGCTCCATGGCATGCCAGATTACATAAAGCGGTGTCTGAGTTGGACTGCTGTCATCCATGCTGATTTCAAACACAGAGCTGCCACTGGCACATTTGCAGTTTGTGCCAGGAGACCAGTCTGAGTTAGTAATCACTATTTGTCCTGTGCTTCAGACTGCATGTCCAAATGCTTCAGTCCATACATCATCAGGATGACAGAGTGTTTGAGGTGACTGGACAGAGGACCTTGCTGACTTGTAGAGGCACAGTTCTGAGAATCAGGCTCCCAATTCTTTATCTTACACAGTTCTGTGTGAGTAACTCCTCTAGGAGCCTTTGTCCAGTGGGACTCCAGACACTGACATTCAGCAGTGCAGAGTGCTGTCTGCTGGATAACAGCCACCTCTGGATGAGTCTTCAGAAGGAAAAGCTGCAGGAATGCCATTTCTCATCAGCTGGTGTCACTGCTTGGAGCCAGATGTTCGCAGCTGGGTGTGGTAGTACAAAATGGTCTAGGAAAGAAAGAAGAAAATGTTTAATAGGAAACATTAACATTCTGGCTAAGCTATGGGCAAATGCAGCAATCCCTTGTTTACAACAATAACTACTGGAAGCTGCAGAAATAGACCTCTGACATTTAAAGTAGTATGTTGACTCTTTTTGATCAGACAGGAGATAATGTCATGTGCTTATTTTACCATAAACACTCCTAATAAAGACTCAGCATTTCAACTATTGGCAAGAAATAGAAGAACATGAAGTATCTTTTGAATATTCAAACACCAGGGTGTTTGGAAGTATGTAGTTGCCTGTAATTGTACTTTGTATTTCTTAAACATTCTTTGCAGTAAATGTCTTGATTTATGAATATGTGACAACCTGATTACCGGAAATCTCAGAAGTAAGACAATTTGCCCGTTCCATTTCTTTCTAAAATAACCCAGTCTCTGGGAATGGGGAATGTTTATGGTGAACAATGAAGACTATATTAAAATATAAAAGTATAAATAAGGAAGAGCTTAATGGCCTTTGGAAACACAGCACATAATGCACACATAGTTCTCCTATGTTTTAGGAGGATAGACATTCTCTTTTTCTGTGGATATCTGATCATCTCACAGTGGTTAGTGAGTCACATGATGTGAAGCAGGGTAATTCTGGTAGGACCAGTTTGGAGAATGAGAAAGAAGTCACTGAGAGTTAAGCACCTAAATATGCACCAGATGAGGAGATGAAAGCGACCACAAGAGGTTGTGAGCACTGCTGCATTTGATCCCATGCACCTGCTTATTAAGTGAACATACAGCTCCCAATTAGAGACCCAAACTGGTTATATAAATAAAAGAGAGTTGGGGCTTCAGAGATGGATCCCAAACGCCACAGAGACATTTTCCTAGCTGGCAAAAAAAGCTGAGGCCAGCTGAATATCGCGAATCCTGGGTTTGGGCTTGAAGTATTCAAACTCCTACACAGTCTTTAGATTTCTGGAGTGAGTAGCCTAAGAATACATATGCCTTGAAAAACAGAGCAGAGATCTTTCTCCCATTTAGAACACAGTCGCTGGGGGACAGTGCTTCTTTTCATTATTATTTGTTATTCAGCTCAGTGGTTAGTACACTTATTCAGGATGTGGGTGACCCAAGTTCAGTTCCTTCCTCTGCCTGAGGGGCTGTAAACTCACATCTCGTACTTCCTTGGAGAGTGCCATAACCACCAGCCTATGGACTATTCTTAGGGTGGGGGACATTTAGTCCATCCTCTTGAAGTGGTTCCTCTTTGCATCTATCCTTTTTCTCTGTCGCAAGAAATGGGTAAATATGTCATGTGAAAAGTAGCAGCTTCAGCAGGAAGGCCTCACAGAGCCCTTCAAATTTAGGCCACTGCCTAGAGCTGAGACCAGTTTCCTCAAAAGTGGAAGCTTTGAGTTTGATTCCTCCAGGGTTGAGGGGTAAAATATATTTTCCCTGTCCTGTGCTAGTACTCTGACATTTAGCCATAAAGGGTGAGACTAAGGATGTACAAACAACAACCCCTTTGGGGGATTGATCTCTAAATGACTTCCCAGTTAGGGCAATTTGTGGTCGGAGACCCAGTGGTAAAACTGTCCAAGTGTAAAGGTACAAATGCATTTCAAGTAGCAATTTACCATCTGTAAAGGCACATATTTTAGTTTTGCCATCTAGGAAGTTCTTACTGTAAGACTAGCATTTTATACGTTAAAAATCACTGTAGTGGCTTAAACCAGAAACACACGTTGGTTGTTTTTTTTTTTTTTTTTTTTTTTTTTTTTGCCTACTGCTCTGCTATATAGATCTGTAGATGGGAAGTGCTGTATGATGACTTTGAAAACCTTCCCCTATGTGACACTAATCCTACACTACTTAGGAAGGAGCATTTCTAAGTGCTAAGTATGAGACAGAGGAATGGCACTCTGATTCCAAGTACAATTAAGGTAGCCTAGATAAGAGAATTTCAGTGTGGATAACCTGGGTTGGTCCAGTTAGTTATCTGCTGTCAGATATATCTGACAGGAGAATGATTGCCTATTCCAAGAAACAAAAATCAAAAGGATTTTAAGAAAAAGTACTTGCTGGCTGGGATAAGTTCAGGGTCCACACTGGTGTTGACTCATATTCAGCAGTGATTTGAGGAAGAGAAAACTCAACGCTTGCCAGGTCTGTGGTCACACTGCTGCTCCACAGGAATCAGAGCACAGCACAGCATGGGCAAGTGGGGGCAACAGCCAAGAGCTGCAGTCTCTTCCTGCTGCTGTATAGAGGCCAGGAAGACATTGCCCATGGGAGCACCAGGAAGAAGGCTGTTGGAGTCCTAAGTCATCTTTCTGGAGCTCAGTCCAGAGCCTAGGAAACTGAAGACCCTAATCTGCACTTCATCTGCTGCCTGCACTGTGTGTGGATGAACCCCCGTGCCCAGGGAGCGCTGTCCCGCCAGGGGCATGAAAGCATCACTGTGTCTGGGAAGCCAAGCACAGATCAGACTCAGTCCCCTTGAAAGTCAGAAACCTTTTCTTACAACCCTGAGCAATTACACTGAATTACTCTATCTCAAGCATATCTGCTGCTCTTAAACTACCCAGTGACAAGGCTTGGAGGAGATGGATTTTTTATCGTGTAAACAAGTGAAGCAGACAGCATCATGTGTCAGAGAGACCAGGCTGCTCCATTGTTTTTAAATACCATTTTCTTAGAAGGCATGCAGAGTTATCTGCAGACTTTCCCTAAAATAAGGGACACATCTAATTGATAGCTGATGCCCAGCATGGTTAGTATTGGTTGAACTGATGTTCTAATGAACCAGTGTGCAGCTGATAAGCTACTGGACAACTTCCCTAGCTTGTTAAAACAGTGATAAATAGTGTATCACTTGTCAAGGCTAGAGAGACTGACTTCTTAAGGTAGCTGTGACAAAGCCAAGTGCAATCTAATCCAAGCCCTTATCTATATCTTATTTGAAGGACCTTATTTGAAGATCTCTGATTGTCATAGTTTGATAAGGGTCCACATACTGTGAGTTTATAGGCCTGTTGTTCCCACCATATTTATAACCTCACCAAGGTAGGATTACTTTTTTTCTTTTTCTCGCTTCATGAAGAAGTCTCTGGGGGATCATTTCCAAGCAATTGAATTTAGTTACTTCATACAATGGCAGGTGAAATTAGTGCAAAGTAACAGGAGCTAGATTAATGTGATTTCAGGAAATAATCCATAAAAATCTTATGAGGCCTTTAGCAGGTTGTAAATTGGATTTTAGGCACGGGGAGAAAGAAAGAAAACTTAAAATCCTGAGGAAAATAATCAGTCAGTAATGAGAAGTGCTAACATTTTAACACTTTATGCTGAAATAAAATGCTTGAGAAAAAAACCCATAAAAATGACTAACAGTGACTTTTTAAATGAGATGAATGATTAAAATTGTGATTATAAATGTAAATATATGCCTCCTGCTTTTCTTACCAAACAATTGATCCATTTATCATGAAAGAGCTGCAAATCAATAAGAAAAAATTGAGATGGAAAGAAAAGAAAAATATGTCTCAAATAGTTGCCCATCCCATGCTTGCAATGGGGAACTGATTTTTTCTTAGACTAGTAATTAATTTTCATCATGTATTGATAAAGATTTGTGAGTGGGGAGCAATAGGTCTGATGCCTTCAGTTTGAGGAGTGACCAGACTGTCTTCTTTAAAAGGACTTATTTTCAAGTATTTTCCACATTCTTTGTAACCTCTTTAGTCCTTCTTTCACTGGAAATGGGAAATAAAGTTTGAAAAATTGTGTTCAATCCTGTTTTAGTTGTTTTAAATCTAGGTCATGACAGAATAAGAAATGTCTGGATAAACTTGGGATTTTGATCAAGGCACATCTTTTGTGATATACTCCAGACAACTTTCTTATCTAGAAAAATTTCTCAGTATCTTAGGGAAAGTATCTCACCAGAGAAGTAAGAGAACGGATGGCTGAATTTCTCCCTCTCAGCACAGGCATTTAAGAAAGGAAAGGTCCTGCTTTAGAATGTGTGTCACTTCTCCAAGCAGGGACAGGGCAGATCCCTGTCCCACAGTCACAGCATCCACAGGAAAACAGAGAGAGAAGGAACTCTTCATTAGCAAATTAGACAGACCATGGGCTGCTGGCCACTTTTTGTGTCATGCATGCAACCATATGCCTAAATTATCTTTCTTCTTCTCCCTAAAAAGCCTGGCCATATCCCTATTGCTTTTTGGGGCTGATGCTTGACCTGTGCTATCCCTAACAATGTGCTGGCATTGATGGTGAAGTGGTGGCTGGTACAGGTCAGATCTGTGCCAGGGTACACATGAACAGTGGTGCTGGTCTTGAACCAGAGCTCTGGAATCTCTTATTTTGCTGTCATATATGCCTGATATAACTACTCTGTCCTAATTGTAGAATGTGAGCTGTCTAAGGCTTAGCACTTCACTGTAGAGCCCTTTTTACACAAAACTGCTTATTTGGAGATGGATCTCTTCCATAGATGTGTAACTGAAGAAGATGAAAAGGACTATCCTTTCTCTCCTTTGACTATACAGAAGTTTAATATGCCTAACTTAGTTTTAGGCATCTGACTTTATCTGCCTTGCAATGCAGGAGATGAACCCCAGTATAGCTGTCCTGAAATGCAATTTCTTGAAATTTCATGGGCCATGAAAATTAGCTGAAACCCAAGGTATTTTGTGATTTGCAAAAATCAGTGGTTTTGTCATTGTCCTTTATTCAAGAAGGTTGGTCTTTAGAAAGGCAAGTGTTTCACAGAGGCCCTGAGCTGCTTTTTTCAGCCCTGTAGGGGTTAGAACTGGAACAGAGAGAAGCAGCTTTTATTTGATGTAGAAGCCATGCCAAGCAAAAACAGGGAAGAGGAGCTGGTGGCATAGACCTCAGGGCAGCCTGCTGAGCCCCTGCCCCGGGGAGGTTCAGAGCAGGGCTGTGCTTGGACTGAGGGCTAGAATACACATAAATCCCACCTACTCCTGAGAGCAGATTCCACCTGCAGCAAACAGCAAACATTTGGGCTTGGTGGTGATACAGAGTGTCAGGAAGGTTTACTTATTTCTCATTTGGCCTCTTTTTTCCACCAGGGGTTTACTGGTGCATGATTCATCTGGGAAGGATGGTTTTATTATATAGAGAGTCATTCAGTAAACACCTTGGGGAGAATTTGATTGTAAGGGTATAAAATTGGTTTCCTTTCCCACAGAGAAATAACTTCGTACGTATAAAGATATTAGATGTACACTTTCTGTCAAAATAAGTATAGCTGTACCAGAGGAGGGAAGGAGGGGTTAAGCAGCTCATTTGCTAGGTTAGTATAGCCTGAACAAAATTTCCCTTAATCTCCAGGTGTTTATGGATTTACCTTTCAGAAAGAATGATATTATTAATATTAGAATGTCTGTTGGAGAAGAAAGAGAATGAGCAGAGAAGGTGTGAAAGGGAAGGGCTGAGCCCTTGTAAGACTTGCACATTGCAGGGGTGACATTGTGCTAATGAGGGAAAAGTGCTCAGCACTTCACTGAAAGTTTTTTGTAACCAAAAGCATCCCAGTACAGGAAGGTAAATAAACTAGGTGAGGATTACAGTAATGGACATAAATGCTAGCTGGTTGTTTAATGGAGTTTTATGAAATTATTAGACTAATCCTTTCCTTTCATCCCTCTGTATTGGAGGAGATTGGGATTTAGGTAAAAGCTAGGAAACTGATTTTCCAAGCCCCTCTACTGCTCTCCACTTTTCTGAATGAGAAATAGTTTTTTTTGAGGATCAAGGACATAGAAAACATCACTGGGCCAGAGCTGAGCCCCAAAACCAGGATCTTCTTGTCAAAATCCATATCCCTGCCAGCCAGGTGGAGCATTGCACTGGGGACCATCTCCTGGAGGGTCCTCACTGATTGCAAGGGCCCTGTTGAAGACCAAAAAGGGGATTTGGATGCATATAAGAAAGGAAGGAGAGAGGAACAGAATGTGATCTTACGGAAATGAGCGTAGGTAGGAGGCACAAGTGAAGATGTCAAATAAACTGACTGCTGTGAAAAGGTAACAAAATTTAATCCCAAGAGATTATGGAAGGAAGACTACGGCAAGCTTCACTAAAACCAAGAAGAACAGCAGCCACATTTTTCTGAGTCACAGGGATCTGGGATACAAAGCTGAAAGCATTAAGACCAGCACCATACCCTCAGCTGTCTCTTCCATTTCTGATTCTGTTTCAGAACTGCTAACTGTTCATGTAAATTATTTTCTTGAGAGGTAGGAGTTTACCTTTCAAAAAAACTGTTTAACTGCAAAATGTAGGAGGCCAGATAACTGAATTTTCCAGTTTAGATTTGATCTAATTGTCTCTGTTGGTTATAATGTGAAATGGAAGAAATTTCCAGAAGACAAAAAAGAAGCTTTTGTACTAAAAGCAAACTCTGAAGACTTTTGTGGGCATTGCTATTTTGAGGAAAGAATAAAAAATAATCTACAGGAAATGTTTTTTGGTTGTTTTTTTTTTTTTTTTTAAATAAAAAGGTAGAGACTCCAGTGTGCAAATAAAAGAAACTATGCAAGAACACTGGAGCCATAAGTCCATGAGTTATTGTAGCTGGCATATTTTGTGATGCCCTTATTTTCCAAGGGGAGAAAGAGTAGCAGAGTTCTTCCTTTCATTTGTACCGCTCCAATGAGCAACCTTAAGCTGTGGACTTTTTCAGAATAACACACATTTTCTACGGAGCAGACATTGCATGGGCAGAGCACTTCTGTCCATGTAGTTTATATGAGACTGGAATTTATTAGCACAGTGTTTTTAAAGTGCAATAAAATGCAGCACTCACATCTCTCTGGGGATCTGTATTATGTAGAGTGTTGTGACTTAAAAAGAAGAAGTGCTGTCATATTGTGCTCTACCACCCAACTTGCAGGAGCAGCCACGGTTAGGTATTTGAAGGAAATACATTGGTATTTTCAGCAGGGCTGAAAGAGAGTTCTTCCACACCAGGGCAGTGATCCATCTGCCTGAAATGCTTGACATTCCCCAGCCACGTGGCAAAAGTTCTCTTCTCTAAAAGTACAGGGGAGAAGGAAATAACACAGGCAACTCCTCTCTATTAGCAGCACTTCAGCTACCCAAAGGTAGACGCGTGCAGTGCCCGTCGAATGAGAACTGTCCTGAACTTTCCTTCCCACCTCAAGGGTGCATTATCTGGATGGCTCGCCCTGGTCAGCTGCTAGGCGTGCTGCTGGAAGCCATATCACACTGCTGGCTTCTCAGTCAGTCCCTGGGGCTCTGTGACAAACTGGTGGCATGTTCCTCCTCTCTCCCACATCAGAAAAAAAAGGTCTTTGGATATAAACCCATGAGCAAAAACGTAGTTGAGGTTTAAGAACCACTTTAGAATTCAGTGGTGTTGTGTCTACTGGAATGACATTCATGTGCTGGAGAATTTTTTAGCTCATGCACAATTTATCTGCCCTGGATGACTCAGTATTGGGCTCAGGGCTGGGCTTTCAAAGTGTTGTGGTGACTTTGCCTTCAGTTCCACCTTCCTGGTTTTAGCTTTACCTGAATAGAAGTAAACTATTATTAAGAAAGGAAAAATTGTGTTTAGAGAATTCTAGTCTAAAGAATTTCAATGAGTATAAAAATATAGGGATGCTATTTGGAGAAAATCTATTTGTGAGCTGGTTCTCCCACTGTAATTGCCCTTAAATAGGTAGAACTTACTACTGTTGCAGGTTCTGTTTGGAGATGAAAAATTATTTTTGGTCTGAAGCAGAACAGTTTCTTCCTTTTTTCATTTTTCTTTTATAAGTATTGAAGTAGTTAGCTCAACTGTTTCTCTTGTGAAGATTGAATCGTTTCATTTTTTACAGTTTTACTACTGTGACATTCTAATATAAATACACACACACACACACACACATATATATACTTATATGTACTAGTAGCTGACCTTGATGAAATGAAGCTAAAGCCAAGAGATTATTCAGGTTTGCTTTGCTTCAGCTGTGTCTGCTTTGGTAGATTTGGCTTTAGTTTTTGATGAAGATGCTAAAGAAATGAGATAATGGCTTATTTTCTTATTAAAATTGTAGTAGAAGAAATGAACTTTCTTCTCATTTACCTCCTCCCTGAGAAAGTGAATATTCCTATATAAACTTCTCAGCAGGAAAGCAGTTAGAAAACTCTGTCCTGGACCCTTGTTTTTATTTGTTAAGGAACCCTGAAGATTTCATTTAACTTCATCTCTATTGCTTCCTACCCTTCTGTCCCTCACCTGTTTCACTGAGTTGTCCAAGTAGAGAGTATCTGCCAGAATGCAGTGCATATCCAGCATATATTGTTGTCCTAATTAGTGTATTCTTGCTTTTCCCTTTAGCAAATATCTGTCAGAAAAAAGGCACAAGTTTTCTTTCATTGGTGACTCCGTGACTGTTTTGGTGTCACTACGGACTGTGATTCAAGATCCTTGGAAAATTTAGCTGTAGCAACTGAAGAACAGGTGCTCATATCAGTTTGTCCTCTCAACCTGCTGAGCCCTAAGCTCTGAAGTCATGGGAGATCAAGGAATCCAATGCTTTTAATGGTGACCTAAGTTAGTGTGCATCCACTGTAGGGGAATTCCAGAAATCCTCATTTTGCAAGGATTTTTACTAGGATTCTAGTTTTGTTGCATGCAAACATGACGGAGACAGTTGTTTTTCTGTGCTTACATCCCGGTGTGTCCTGGAGAGCACAGAACACTAAAGCAAACAAAGTGTTTTATACAAATTCCTTCTCCCGTCTCTGTCAGCTCCAGAAGATGAGCAGGTATGAGGACATTTTGCTCACTACACTGCAAGCCCAACCATCCAGTCAAGCTGTTGTCAGTTTTCAAGCTCCTATGAACTGTCAAATGCTGGGCATCATAAGATACTGGCTATGAAGGGCAATGGCTGTAAAAGTTTTATCTTCTTAAATTAATCTTAGTTATCCCTACTGGGGTAGAGTAGTGAAATAAATGAATAATGTTACAGTGTCAGCACATCAAGATTTTTGTGCTCAGTTGAACTCAGATATTTTAATTGTCATCAACATGGTCTATTATAATACCTGTTCAAGGATGAATGAGTAGGTATCAATAATTTCAATATTCTATTAATATATTAGGCTATTAATAATATATTCAGAACACATACACACAAAACCCAAACCCATAACCGTAAAGACTGTACAGTTAATATGCAAGCATGTCAGGAAGCAAAAATAAAGATAAGAATTCAGCAGTAGTGCAAAGCTGTCCATAAGGAAGAAAAATCTTAACAATATGTGGCTTCACCAGCTGTTCCTTTAATTACAACATGGAATTTAACATACATTAATTGTAAGGTTTTAATCGTCTAACCAGAGAAATAGAAAACACTATGGACATGACTATTTTTATACAGAATCAAAAATGAAATTGTCTCAAACTTATTTAACCTCCCCTTCTCTGCCAACAGCAACAATAACAGAAAATCATCTGTGTCCTGAGGTTAAATACTCAGTCTTTCAGCCTGAAATGTGAATGCTTTGGCAGTGCTGAAAGTCTATTAAAGGAGAAGTTTTGTTTGAGATTGTTTTGGAACCAAAGCTATTTGGAGCTCTATTAGACCCCGTTATAATGGAGGAGTGCGTGGGCAGACGCTCAAAAGCAACAAGGTTGCCACATCTTACCAGGGTGTTGCTCATCAGCTGAGCAATGGTTACTGGCTAGTTGCACAAACTTACCCTCCCTGGTTGTAAAGTAAAACCTAATAGCTTAACTAATGAGTCATTAAACCAAAGTAACTCAGTGCTTTTGCTTGTATGCCCACAATCAGAGAGTGCATTGGAGCCAAAGTTTTAGTGCCAGGCACTATGGGTAAGTTTTGAAGTGATTTTGGAGTGATTTAGCTCCTGAAGTCACATTTTCAAAGGTGGCAGGGGGGTTTCACGAGCTCAGAGGCTTAGCTCCCCTGTGTCTTAGTGCCCACACCATATTTGAAGAGAGTCTTTCTCAAGAGGGAGCTCAAGTCACTCAGGCCAGGAGGAAAGTGATGAGAAAAAGCCCTGAGGTTTCTTGCAGGGAAGGGAAGAAGTGGAGGAAATGATGCAGAGGATCCTGACCAGCTTGTGTGGTTGGTGAACTTTGTGGAAGGACCTGGGGAGTCTCTAGTTTCTTATGCAAGGGAGAAATTCACCCAACATTTCCCCTGCTTTGTTATACCACAGCTTGGTTTCTAAATCATTCAGACACTTTGGAAAATGCTGTCCTAAATGTCCACTCCTACTCATTAAAATCAGTGGGTATCAAAGATTTTTGGTGGGAATGGCAGAGAGGGCCCTTACGAAGTTGCACTCCCCTTGCTTGTGACATGAACAGAGCCTGTTGTGTGAATGTGGTGTTGTGTTCATTCCAGGGCCATCTATTATTCTCTGGGTAACAGAAAATACCATTTATTTCCATTTATGCAGACCATAAATCAACATGATATTAGCAGCATGTGATCTAATGCTGCACAGTGTGCATCAGCATGAGAAGAACAAATCTGTTCAAAGTTCTGGAACACTTAAATGTCCCTTTTTCACTCCCTTTTTCTCCTTCCCATTGTTTTAAAACCATTTAAATAAGACCTTCTACAATCATTACAGGGTGGGCTTTTTCTCTCTGGGGAAGAAGAAGCATTGCTGGAAACTGCTCTCTTCTAGTTTGCAGGGGAGGAAGCTTTTTAACATCTTTCTGGTTTTCTATTATCAGGAGAACAAGCATGTTGCAAATCAACCTCCCAGATGTGGCAAAAAAAAGGATGACATTTAATAACAAATCACTGCATCCAGACTGGGACGTTTTCAGTTATATCCTGGTTTTAATACTGTGAATCCATCTGTTACAAAACAGGAGAGAATAATATCTCATCATTGGTGTCATTCATAGATTACTAGCTGCTGTTGCTTAAAGAGACACATACTTGGATGCCAATGAGATAAAAGGACATAAAATGAGCACCCTTGTGAGATGACATAGTGCCTGCTTCAGGTTGTACCTACCCAATGGCTCCGGTGAGCCAGATTGCTACTGCCATCCCAAAATTAGCAGGCTTGGTGGAGGTGCAGGATGATTTGAAAGTTCACTAACTCCAAATGGGTGTGAGCTCAGATGCAGCATGTACTAGCAGGGCTAAGACCAGGTCAGTGTTCAGAATGAGCTTCTCCTTCCCTTACTGCTCGTGGAACCACACATGCCTGCCTGGCTTCATGGCTTTCTGCCTGGGTGGAGAGTTCTTAAAGGAAGCAAAACTCAAATCTTGACTTAATGCTGGAAATCTCATTAAGAGTTTTGAAGGAAATCTACTTAAAACATTAATTGGAGTATAAGGAGGTGCTTAGTGCACACCCAGTAGATGGGGAATTGTACAGCAGAGGGGCAGTGGGGAGGAAAGAGCAATGGAATCTTGTAGGTGTCTGCATAGGCAGAATATCATAGTGCACGTAATTCTCTGTCCATGGCGTGGAGAGGTAGAACAGTGCTATCCATTTGCAAATTTCCCTCCTCAATGGAAGTGTTGTGACACACTTAAGGGTTAAAAAAAAGACTCCTTCAGAAGGACTGAACTGGAAGCTCCTTGATTCTCTCCAGGCAGCTTATCACTTGATTGCTCTCCATTTCTAGATGACATGGGTAATGCTAGACTCTTTTCTTGCAGCATTCATGTACCTGACAACATCATTTTGTCAAATGAGGTTAAAAAATGTTTTTTGACTGCTTTCAGGTGGATGATGATTTCAAAGAGGTTACGGAGTCTCCCTCACTAGGGATATTAAAAAACCATCTGAAAGGTCTCATGGTTTAGGAATGGTATTCTCCAATTTGGTTTTCCCACTGAAACCACTCCAAGCCATACACTGCCTGCTTGTTCCCTCCTTTCACTTCTTCCCTGCAGTGGGATGAAAAGGAGAATTGGAGGCACAAAGGGTGAAGATCATGGGTTGAAATAAGGGCAGTTTACTGGAAACAGCAATGAGATAAGGAAAATAGTAAGAGCAGCAATGAGAGAGGGTACAAGAAAAGAAACATCATTGCTCACTGTGGAAAGCCCCAGCAATAGAAAACACCCAACCACTCCCTCTGCCATGCTACCCCACTGCTCCCAGCTCAGATCCAGCTTTATCCAGCCACTTCCTCTGGCTCAGAACTGCTGTTACCCAGCAGGTCTATCCAGCTGGGAACCAGGGCCCCCTTACCACTCCCTCTGCCATGCTTACTTGACTGGAAGGAGTCCTTTCTCCTCAGAAGAGACTCCCTTCAGCCCACCCTTGGAAAATGACATGAGGTGGCATAGAATAACCTCTGGGTTCTGACTGTGCCCCTCCTGGCCATGGCAAAAATTGACCCTGTGCTGTCTGGAGTCAGGATAAATGCAAACCTGTGCAACATGCTCTCGGATAACCCTGCTTGAGCAGGGAGATTGGACCAGATGACCCACGATGGTCCCTTAAACATTGTGTGATTGTGTGATAGTTAGGTATTTCATCATGCATAAGAGTAGTTTTATTAATGATCTTTATGTGAGTTTGAGAGTACCAGTTAATAAAAAGTCCTGATGTACCAGGAGCTGTACACATGATGAGGTATCTTACCAAATATACAAATGCATAAATTTACTGCAGTCCCTAAATACACTTCCTGAATCTCCCTGAAATGCAGTGTATCAAGACACACTAAAAAGACCTCTATTGTCCTCTATTTCTGTCTAATAAAGTCCACTTTACTTCTCTGGTAATGCTGTCTATTTCAATCCCCAGCATTCTTTAATATTCACAGCAGGGTGAGGGGTTCATATCGTTGTTTCAGTTAATTGGTACTGCAATAAAAGAATATGAAACATAAAAAGATCCTAGAGGAGAATGTTATAAAAAGCATCAGGGCAAAGTGTCTAAATGGGCATGTCTGGTATAGAACACCTGTAGCCTTTAATTTAGAGCCTCTCCAGTGCCTCTGGGGTGCTCCTAGGAGAGATTTAAAACATCCTCATCACACTTGGCTGTGGACAACTTTTCCTCCTTGTGCTTAGTGCACATCAAATACAGCTAAACAGATATTCAATGATTTTACGAGATGCATGGGGAAGGAGGAGGTCCTGACTTTGCACCTTGCTCTTCTTTCCTGATTAGAAAAGATTTTCTCAACCGATCTCACAGGAAAAAAAAAAACACTGAAAATCTTGGTGCTAACTTAGTTTTGAATCTGGTTGCTGTGTGTCTCTGACAGGCACAGAGGAGGCTGCAACAGTAAGAGGGCTGACAAAAAACAGTCAGTTCTTCATGATTCTTTATCCTTGCTGATGTTTGGCTTCCAAATAGCCATAAGCCTTTTCCTGATATTTCCAAGCACAGAAATCTTGTCTGGCAAGAGTCTGAGAATTCTGAAAATTTATCTGTAATTTTCTTGGGTACTCTTTGTCCATGCAAGTCATGCATGGTGAGTCTGACACGCACTGATCTCATGGCATGTGGTCACATACTTTAGTCTAGAAATTTTGTACATAACTAGATTAGGGAAAGCACCAAATCCTGATTTTTTAATCTTTCTTCTAGTGGTGTTTCCACTAGAAACTAGTTAGGGCACTAGTGACCTGAAGTACCCTGGAAGCTGAGCTAATCATGAGCTTTGAGCCACAGTGGCTGGATGGCACAGCTGAGGTCCACAAGTAAAACAAAGCTTTTAATCCAGGCAGTCATGAACTGTCAAAAAACTTCTAATCTAGATGTTCACTATTACTNAAAGAGAGCGAACTCTGGGAAATCTCTGCTTTTAACCCCGTGTGTCTTCAGAGGTGACTCACGGCTTCAGTGGTCACACCAGGTGTCAATATTCGAATCTGACCACTGATTGGTTTAACTAAAACTTCCCAAAAAACTCACTTCCTCCCAAACGGAGACATCCAGGCAGTCATGAACTGTCAAAAAACATCTAATCTAGATGTTCACTATTACTGTTATAAACTGTGAAAATATTTAAAACATAGAGAGAAGAGCAGTATCACCTTTCTCCGTGTTGAAAAATGTAAGTCTTGTCTCTCAGTTCTATGTTGTCTTTTTTTAAAGTAATTTGATCTTCCAGTTGGAAAAATTGGTGTTTTCTAATAGTAAACTTACTTGTAGCTTTCGAGAATTTCTAAATGCAAGTGATACCAGCAAGCTTAACTACAGGTGGTGCAACTGTCTTTGCCTACTCATATGCATAATTTGTTTCTCCCTCTTTTACTAAAAAGCAGGTATGTTTTGCCTGCACAGACAGGGAGAATAGTAAAAAAAAATAAAAATTTAGTCTGGATTCCTGAGATCTGCTTTCAGTTAAAATTCTGAGGAATGCCCAAACTGAAACAGGCACCAGTTTGGTGCCATTGGTTCTCTTATAGTTTGGATATAAACATGTATGTCTCATTTCCTTATAGAAAAATGCAGATTAGAATATTTGAAGAGTATATTACACAGTTGCAGGGTGTTTTGATATGCATTTGTAATGAGGGGAATAGGAAGAGCTAATGGCAGCTGAATAATCACCTCAGAGTCTCGAGATGACTCGCACTGCTGCTTCTCTGCAGCTCTTGCTGCTCTCCCCAAAGGACAGGAATGAATCACCTCTGGGAGGACATGCACCATGTTTTCTGTGACAAAGCCTGCATTTCCCATCGTGTTACCACACTGAAGCAAAATGACCTCTCCAAAGCTGCCTCAAATGCATTCTCGCTCCTGACAGGTGCAAGCAAGGCAATAGGGCCTTTTTAGGAAATGGTGAGACAAATAAGGTTGCTTGTGTTGGTGGTAAACAAGGACGAGTAACAATATGTTTTATGCATGTGGAGCTGGACTGTGCAACTTTCTTTCCTGGGGTATTTCTCAGACTAAAGATTGAGCAAACTCAGGAAAGACTGGATATTTATGTGGATGAGAAGGTCATCCTGAGCTGCAGTAGAACCAGCATGAAAAGAACACAGGCTGGAGGTAATTCACCAGATAAAGCAATTTATAACGGTATTAAGGTTTTAAACTTTGTGGGAATTGAGTTTTCTGTGTATGCTAGGGATTTTCTCACATCTTCTTGCAAAACAGAGCATTGACTTCTGTTTCACTTCATTGCACTAGTCTGACAGTTGCTTCTACGGTTTCATACCTTTAAATTTTGGGTGTTGAAGAAAGTAGTTTTACAGACATCCAAAGGAGCTCAGATACTAAAGAGCTTTTGTGTAGACATGGCAAACCTGTGACTTAAATCATGTGGTTGAAATTTCCAATAGGCATCAGATATCTGTTGTGATCTGGCACAGAGTTGCCAGGAAAGTGGGCAGAAGGAGGTGTGAAACAACAGTTGTGAAACAAAGAGGTTAATTCTGAGAGTATTTTAACAGCTTTTCTGCTAAAGAAAATTGCTGATGTTAAAATCAAGTGGGAAATCTTATAAAATGGTAATAACTATGTCACACTGTTGTTCATAAAAAGATACATACATTGCTGTAATTAGGGATTTATTCTTCATATTCTTGAAATCTCAGACAAGCAGTGTATACAAATAGTAAATACTCCCATAATTTCTGATACAAGTTGCATGAAAATAGTCGCATCTTCTCTTGAAATAAGCAAAACTTAGGAATGAACATGGCAGTTGGAACAAAACTGTTTTTTGCCAAATGATGAAAGAAAAACACTGCTTGATTAATGCAATAATTTGTGCTCTGTGAAGGGATACCTCTCATTTAGGAATTCATTTGTTAAATATTTTACTAAACATTGCCACTCAACAGACTTTAAACAGGCAAAGAAACTGATAAAATGTAGAATCTGAGAATATTATAATGAGTGGGGTGGAGGTCTGGGAGGAGAAGGGAGTGGAAGTGTGGTGTTGGTGCTCCTTGTCTTCAGAAGCAGGAGGAAGGTGGGGTGAGGCAGCCCTTGGGCTAGAAGTGTGAGTCTAATGTGTGTTTGTGCCTAGAGACAGAGCAGGGAGGCAGGCTTAACCTTGAAGAGCTGAAGGCTTGAACTTCAAGAAAATGCAGGCTTCTTAAAGGAAGTTTTAACAATCAACCATCCACAGTAAGACTCAAGGCAGTTAGGTAGCACTGGAAGGCCTTTCAGCATGTAGAAGAGAGGGACACCCACATCTTAACCTCTCTTTGGGGTGTCCAAGTACCAAATGTAATGACCAGCACGTGCTTCATGCTGCTTGTTGCTATAGTTTCTCCAGATTCTCTGAAACTGATTTGTAAGCCTAAACTTCACACAATCTCCAAACCCTCAACTTTCCATACCTGTCACACAAATTGAGCTGTGAGTATCTTGGCTCCCGTGGCTTGCCTTGCTGCACTGGGCCCAGCGTGAAGCAGCTGTACAAGGTTCATACCCACCATGTGTTTGCCAGTAATAAACCTTCTCTTGAAGCTCAGGGCTCTCATTGCTTCCCAATAATCAATAACTGCTGGGGAGCAGGGGGAAAAGATGTTTGGGATGGTTTAGCAACTGCCATAAAAGTACCTGTGAATTGCACTGGGACCATTAAAGACCCTTTGTCCAGAATTCCTGAAGATATTTCCAGAGCTAAAAAAGCACAAATGTGTGTTAAAGCCTCCTCTGTATTTTGTGATACAAGTTTCTCTGGATGCAAGTAAGAATTAATTTCTTAGTATGACCTATGAAAAGGTGCTTTTAAAAGGCAAAGAAATACAATAATGCAGGAAACACCACAAGCTGTGATCATAATCTCGTTTCATTTTGCCTTTATGCACAACTATTTTTCCTCCAGCTTAAAACTTTGGCATTTCCTAGTCATGGACTTTGGAGCCAAACTTTGCTAGTGTGAACCTATCTCTAGGTTGAGATATTTATGGTGATGTTGAAATCTTTCTGTACTAGTGAATGAACGGTAGCGTATTTTGCGGGAATAATGAAATCTCAGCAACATGAGACCTCAATAAAGCACATTGTTGCTAAATCTTTGCTGACTGCTGTTTTTACGTGTGAATTATAAGGTGTGTGGATAAGCAAAGTGCGAATTAATGAGGTTTTGCTGTGCTGAAATGAAACTGGGGTGGGACATGAGCTAAGAAATATGGTGTTACTTAGTATTTTGTATTAAAGAAATTATGTTTTTTGAGCAGCTGCCAGTCAGAGCATGGGTGGCTGCACTGAGGGAATCTTTACAACCATCATTTTGTATGTATATTCTTGGGGGAGATTTTCATCCATCAGTTTTATTTCCATTAACCAAAGAGAAGGTTGAACAAACTAAATCTCTATTAAGGCCTAAGAGGAATGGACCTGTGAGCAGGAAGCTTTCAAGAAAACCTTATCTGTTTTCAAGAAGCCATTATCTGTGTACTCAACTAAAGAGTAGAGAGGACCTACTCTCTTTTCCACGTTCCTTCTGTGGTTTGTCATGCAGTGTCACCTCTATTCCTTTCATTGCTCAGCCTGCTGCTGGCTGGTGGTGCTGTGGAGTGGGCAGGAATACCTCGTGTGAGGCAATCTGATCTGCAGTTTTCTCAGCACCTCCTGAGCTGTCACTGGGATGCACTGCATTATTTGGGTTAGTAGGTGGTGGAAAAGCTCACGACCACAAATGTAGAGTTCCTGTCTGTGTGAGTGGTTGTGGGCAGGGCTCAGCCTCTGGATGGGAAAGCTCTTTCCAGGTGAACACAGAGGTTTAGTAGGAAGTAATGGATGCTGTTGCATTCTTGTACAACGTGGAGGTGGATTTGCAGGGTAGCTGTTTCCCTGTCTTCTCCTCCAGGCTTTCAGTGCTGCTTATGCTTACGGAGGTGTCTGATAGCTGCTGTGGTGACAGCCAGCATCACATCAGCTTGCTCCTGTAGGTAGAGAATTCAGAGGAAATTCAGGACCAGGTCATGAGCAGCTTTCTCACCCTACCTCAATCCATCCTCTGTTCACAGTTTTGCCTTTCTCTGCCTCTCCTTATCTGTGGTAAAGCCAGTCATCATGTTACTCTGCCAATCCTCCATTGCTGTCCTTACCACTTCAGCACCTGGAGACATTTGCCTGAGCTGCTGTGGGAGCTTGTAGATTCATTTGGCACAGAATGCTTTGCATCTTACGAGCAATCTGCAGCTCCTTTCTTCCAGACTGTGTATGTGGAGTGAAACAGAGCCAGGACCAGAGCAGCTGAAGTACATCAGCACTTGCTTAAATATGCTGGCTTAACTTTTATTTACCTATTTGCTTCTTTACTGTGGGACGACCTTACACAGCTGGAATTTTAGGTGAAGTGGGGCATGAAGCATGGGAGATGACATGAATGCTTCTGTAGAAGAACATGGGCTGAAGGAACATTCCTTCCCCAGGAAATCTTAGGGAGGAACTAATTTCTAGTTAAAAGTTTTCCAACATCACATTTTGCAACATTTCTTACAATATAGTGAGCCTTTGTGCAGAACTGTACAGGTTAGGCTTTAAAGGAATCATATGATATTTTACATATGTATTTCTTTGGTTTGGACATGAGCTGAGGGACAGTGTGGCAAATGGCTGAGGAAGCGCTGACAGCTCATCCATCCTGTACAAGCATCCCTGAGAAGATTAGTGATCATCAGCTGTGTAATTGCCATTTTGAGCTCTTCTCACCTTCCCACAAAGTGCACATGCATGAATATATTCTTCCATGATAAATCCTACAAACTTCATTTGAAAAGTAATTTCTCTGAGTATTTCTATCTGAGGGTTGTTGTTTCCTGTGGCAGCCAAGGGCTGGAGGAACCTTGGTTCTGTAGCAGGAATGGGACTGTGTGAATGACCTTGCATCTGCATTGGTGCCAATGGGTAGCTGCACAGTTCAGCTGGCATATGTCTTTGGCATATGTATGGAGTAAGCTTGCAAGCAGATCAGCTTTTGCATATGCTTTTACTGGAATAAATGCCATCTTTGAACAAATGCCGTCTTCCTTTTTTTTTTCCATGCTTGTTTATATGATCTTCTCTTTTGTTTCCTCAGCTGACAGTGGAGAACCAGTCCTCAGTTTCCTATGCAGTTTTCTGCTCTCCTGTGTAGACATGGTACTGCCTTCTAGGCAAGGCTATCTGGCTTTAAGATAAACACAGAAGACAAGATGTTTTTAGGACTTAGTTAAGTTAGGCACAACACAGTTTGCTGGTTGTGTTTGTCACAGCTTTTGAAGTTCAGCTGATTCTAGACAACATCCAAAACAATTCTTTACTTCAAAACTGAACTACATCTACTTCTATCAGTGTGGTCTTTTCTCACTGCTCTGCTCTGTTGCTACACTGGTGAGTCCCACTTACTCTGTATTTGGATTTTGGGTGAAGCAGTGTTGCTTGAAAGCAGTTGCTTGAAGCAGTCAAAGTGAGCTCTGCTGAAAGGCGATTTTCCTACCCTTCTCCCACACCACGTTCCCATCCCATCACATCCTGTTTCACGATGTGAGCACTCTTTTTTTTCCAAGCTTCTTCTGTGCACTAGATAGGTGACAGAACATTTCACACATGCTTTGGCTGCCATTGGTCTGTACCCTCAGAAAACAGCCAGATGCTGGGGCAGATTGAGCCCAAGACCATCCCTATGCATTTCCGATCTGAACACCAAGCCAGTGCTTGAAGTACCAGAAACCTCTCAGGAAAGAATATTACTCTTTTCCACCTTAGAATTTCCTTCCCCAAACTATGAATGAGTTGGTACACAGCACATCACCCTTTTTGCCATCCCTTGACAAGTCTTTTTCCTGAATGATGCAGGTGCCTGTGTTGCAGAGTGCTCTCACCATGGTACACTCACCCTGTAGCAGGTAGCACCCAAACAGGTAAAGATACATTTGACAGAGGTTGCAGGATGAAACAGATGTGGTCTTGCAACATCCCAAAGCAATGAAACTGCTGCAAAGTTTGCCAGCCTGCCAGCACTAAATTACTTCCAATTAATTGCACAGAGCTGCAGCAGAAACAGTGAACTCCTCATACACTTTTCCTTCTCAGAGACCTCAGCTGACATGCCTTAGACAATGCTAATCAGGCATCAAAAGGCATGAGCTAAAGCCATAGAGCTTTACCAGGACCAGTGCTTTCAAACAAGCATGACTCACTTGTCAAGCATGGCTCTCAGCCTGTGGAAAATCCTTCTCAGGGAAGCAGAAGCAACACCGCTTAGGAGACACTTAAAGTGTTCCCCAGAGACATTTAAAACTAGACTGGACAAAGCAGTAGAAAGTGTACTGCAGGGAACAATCCTGCATTGGCATGGGGTTTTGGTCTAAATGACCTAATAGATCTTTTCTGCCTCTAATTTCTATGATTTTATGACTGGAAATAACTTCTAACTTAAGAGGATTTAGATGGCAGGCATGGGCATGCATTATTTACAGCTGAACCTTAAGTTACTGCTATATTATGGAGTGTGTGAGCAGCAGTGGTGAGTGAGGATTGAGCAGGTAAATGTTGAGAGGAATGCATGGGATTAGGCAGCAGTGGTAGAGTTGGAATAATGAGAATAGATTTCTTTGCAAAAGGGGTACTTCTAATTGGAAGACGTGTAAGAGCCCTACAACAGGTACCTTTCTATATATTTTACAGTAATTTGCTAAATTGTTGGCTTTTAAAATATTTTTGGACACTGGCAGTGGTTGTTTTGAAGGCAATAGAAAAACATGTTTAATTCTACTTTTTCTGAGAGAATGTTGCAGGGCTTCCTCTGATAGAAGCTGAACTCCCATAGCTCATAAGCTCATTTTGCATATTTGGGAGGAACTTCTAGTTAAATAGAAACTGTTGTGCCAAACTGCGACCTACTGATCATACTGTGCCCAAACCAGCTTGCAAATGCACACAGAGAATGGTTTCCTCTTCTGTGCTTGTCTTCTCAGTTATTATCAGCCATTCTTGACATTTACAAGTAATTTTCTCCCAGACCCACTCACAGAGCAAAATTATTTATGAATGTTTCTTTCCTGTGTGCACAGGAGTTCAGGACAGGGGGACTGCCACAATGAAGAAAATCTGTATGTGGCACAGATGCATGCATGGTCTGATCTAAGGGATGTGCCCTGACTTTGTGATTATGGGGCCAGAGCAATTACATAGCTTATTTAATCAAGTAGCCTTCACTCCAGTGTCTTGATTTTCTTTATTAAAAAAGAAAAAAAGACATCTCTAATTATCAGCTAGACATGTGGAGCTAATTACGGTGACTTTGATGTTCTGTTTTTTACTTCCTGACTTTTATTTTATCCCTTTAAATGATTTTGCTCAAAATGCACTTTTTATATATGTGTGGAACTGGGAAACTTTGTAATAGTTAATTGAAAAGGGAAGTATTTTGTTTTCCTGTCTATTTGGGTGCACATCCACTGAGACACTCCAGTACAAGGATCCTTAAACTGTACAAGGATTAACTTCAACCTTCTTCAACTTCCCCCTTTTTCTTTGCAAGGGGAGGGAGTGTGGGATCAGAATTTCATGAATGGGACTAGAACTCCAGGAGTGTAGATTGTAGCTTGGACTCTACTGCAATCTTGGGTAAGTCATTTAACATCTATCTGCCTTGGTTTCTCTTTTTGGGGAAAAAAAAAAAAATGCAATCTCTTCTTCAGGCAACTGATGTGATGCCTAATTTGTGTGTGTAGTTCCTATAAATCCTTAATTTAGGAAAGGAACAGAAGAATATGTAGCCATTAATACTAGTCTCACCAGAATAGGTGTGTTAGCTTGCTCCTAGAATTCCCTGAAATGTTGGATTTTCCATATGTTGCAGTTTTATTGAATAGCCAATCCTCCTCTCCTTTCCTACAGCTTCATTAACCTGTTCTGAAAGAGGAGAACAAAGAATCAATTGAAAAATGTAAGGCTGGAAAGTTTAACATACTACAGCACTTAACTACAGTCTGCAGAATATTTAAAGTGTGGTTCCACTCTGAAGTTGGCAAGCTGAGGCAATACCTATGTGGAGAATTAAAGCCATTGGATGCTGCATTTATTCTGTAGAAATAGGATTTGCAATGCTCAATATTTATTGCCTCTCCGTGATTTTTGTATGAAATTTGCTCAGCTGATAAATAAAAGGAGGTAAGTGCCCAAATGTCAGCTATGTCAGCTTGTCCTGAGACTCCAAGCATGAGCTGAGTCTATTCTGTGCATTGACAGCAGGGGTGGATATTCTGATATTTGTGTTCATTCCTTTCCCAGAGATTCTCTACCTACCTGTCTTCAAATGCAGTTCCTCTTCTGACTGCCTTCACTGGGTCTGTGCAAGGGTAAATGAACATAGCATAGTGAGCATCTGTGTGGATGAGACATAAGTGGAAATTGTGTTCAAAATGCACATTTCTGGTCAGACCAAACAGAAACCATACCTTACCTATTACAACAGAAATATGTAATTTTTATTGTTATTTGCTTGACCCTGCAAGTTTAATGAAAATTTTGTGCTTCTGCTTTTTTCTACTCAGCTCAGTTTTTTTGAATTTTGTCCCATTCATCTGCAGGGCTGTTGCCTTTTTTTTTTTACTGCTTGTAATTCATAATCCCTCCCAGAGGTTTTGCCCGCAAAGAAAGGACCAGACATACCTGCACTGGGGATATACTGAGTTTCAGTCAGTCTTCCAATGTGTTTTCATTGTTCAGCTACTGTCAGCTGTAGGCAGCAACAGTGGAAGGGGCACATTCATAAAAGCTATTAGAATAATTCTCTTATTGCCTTTTCTTTCTTTTCTTCTTGGTTTGTACAGTTTGGAAATCATTATAAGCCACTCTACATGTTTATATACCTACACATTCACATTTTTTATTGGATACATAAAACCTTTCTCCCCTATGTGCATGAATCCATAAAAGCACCATAAGGAGTGGAAAACATGACAGGTCTGGAGAATTTATGCGTATAAGAATGCTGCAGCCTGGGAAAGGGAAAGAATACACAAATGCTTCTTTCACAATACATTCCATCTATCCAGTAATCTTGATTATAGCACACACAAGAATTGGGTGACAGCTGCTTGTCCCCCAT
Organism: Promerops cafer; assembly: GCA_013398275.1. Taxonomy (NCBI): domain Eukaryota; kingdom Metazoa; phylum Chordata; class Aves; order Passeriformes; family Nectariniidae; genus Promerops; species Promerops cafer. Next base: position 2,619,155 of record VZSE01014922.1, on the reverse strand, counting down.
CATTCTTCAAATAGTCCACCCCATCCTCTGCCACATGGTGTGTTTATCTTGGCCACCTACCCACCTCTTCAGTATTATTAGCAGTGTGATAATTTATACTGTAAACTGAAAACATTTCAATCAAAGAGAGGATCGAGTGCTATTGAAACATGTTTTGACATCCATACCCAGGTCAGGCCAAAATATATATTTTATTTTTTCCTTGAAAATAATCTGGAACTCTTTTTTTTTTTTTACTGGTTGACGGTAGCTTACACGACACAGTTGTCTGTGGATTAACAACCTTGCATTTCACTGAAAACCTGACATCATCTACTGCCAAACCTGGGATTTTCAGTAGATCACAAATGGTTTTAAATCAAAAACTCATTTCTTCAGTGGTAAAAAGAAAAAAAAAAGAAAAAATAGAAACATCTGTGTTACTCATGATTGTTTGAACCTTAATATAGGCAGTTATGTTTCTATAGGTTACAGCAATTGAGAGCTACTGTTTAGTATTGAATAATTTCAAAATTATCTACTGTAGGAGACACCAGTACCACTTAGAATTTTGTTTACAGTAGTGGAAGCAATTGTGTTTATAATCTCAGAAAAAGAAGGAGATGAGTTTGGAAGTTAGATGTCCATCATTTCGGATTCCAGCTCTTGCCACTGAGGAGTTCTCTGGTAGGAAATATTGGATGAATCACTTTGCCTATCACTGGGCTGCCTCATGGCTGCTCAGCAGTGTAGAAAAATGGTACTTTGTGGGCTTGAAGAAGAGGCAAAGGTTATTTTTCAGGGCATGACAGTAGCCTAATACCTGGTTTGGATGTTTTACAGTTTCCTCCTGTGGTCTTATTCAGTGTCCTTTGGTCCTTAGTCTTAAGAAATTAATCAGTCAGCCTTACTGCTTTGAAATTCTTTTTTCCAGTGACAAAATAAGAACAGCAACTGTTGCCTAAATGTCTTTGAAATGCTCCTGCAGTCCTCTCAAGGAGATAGTCACATTCAACATTGCATTATTCCGGTAAATTCTGTGCAAATATGCCTCAATGTTCAAGAATAAACATCTTTGAAGATTTAGGTTTAGTTATCTTGATTGACAAAGTGATCAAGATCCACACAGATATGATGCTGTGACTATGCTACAGGGTCCTGAGGGGTAAATCCCTTCCTTAAAATGCTAATTGTTCTTCTGGTATGGGACTATACAAAGAACAATAGCTTATCTTCTGATGGAAAAAGCAGCTTTCATATCAAATAACATCCCAGAAGCTGAATACAGAACCCAGGACAAACTCTTTGGCGAGAACTCACATGTTCTTGTATTCTTCCTTAAGGAAGTCAGGTTTTCTGGCTTCAACACTTTCTCCTTCCAAATTTCCAGACTCAATACTATGGTTCTGAATATTCCAGATCATCTGGAATAGGTTTAAAGAACAGATTGAGGAATGGAGCAGATTAGGACAAGCAATCTCTTATCCCACAGAACAACCTCTAAGTATTCTCTGTTTCTGAAGCTGTTCAACACACAAAGAGTTGCATCAGTTTAACTGTTTTCAGCCTAACACAGTAGAAAAAGTTGTAATGTTGTGAAGTCCTTGGCAGGCAGATTCTAAGAGTTCCAAGAATGGTTCATATTAATAGAATTAATATATATAAAATCTGGTTGGTTTTGCTTACCTATTAAAAAAAGAAAGAAATTAGGCATACAATGTGTGTGTGTGTGTGTGTGTGTGTGTATTTTGAAATTATTAATGCTTTGCTAAATTGTCTAAAATAAAGCAGCTTAGTGGGTTTAGATGTTGCATAAATAAACTAAAATTTTTAGGTAGACAAGTTTTAAAATAAGACAAATACAAACTCTTAAAGGAGCCCCCAAACCATTTAAAAATTTTTCCTTCCTCCATGTTGCTTTTCTATGTCTCTGCTTTTTAAAGGATCTTAAATGCGAAAGGTACCTTTTTTTGCAGTAATCTATTCTGAATAAAGACATTATCTTCTTGGAAGATTTTAATTGAAAGATGGGTTAATCATAAGTTTTTCAAATGATTCATCCAAGCTTCGTTCTATTGTCAGATGTGGTTTGGAAAATTCCCACCTCTGCTTATGATATATTTCTGAACCAGAGGCAACCAACCAAACATCATAGGAAATTCAAATTAACTACAGTATTAATTTCATGCTTCTGAGAGACAGCTGGAGATTGGAAAGAAGAAAATTTTCTTTTAGTGTTGAATCTGTTATTGTACTATCAAGCGTTTTGGTTTCAAAGGGAGGAATGGAAGGAGGAACACATTTCTTTGCACTTGAGCTCCCTTAATAACAATAATAATAATAATAGTAATAGTAATATTTGAAGTCCCTTTCATTACATACCAGTGAAGGTGAAATTAAAGAGACAAGTATAAACACTGTGCTGTAGGTATCTGATGTAGATTTGCTGAGAGAGTTGCTGAGTAGTCACTCCCTTGCTGGCATTGGCCAAGGTGATACTGGCTGCAGGAGTATGGAACATGGTTTTAGCCATATAAGCCCCATGTCTCCCTTCCTACACCATTTCTGAGTTTCCATTTTGTCTGGGATGGGTCTGCCTCAGCTCATCACTCACTGTGGGGAGAACTACCTTGCATTTCAGACCCCCACTCTGTAAATGGATTTTCATTGTGTGAGAGAAAGAGAGGAAGAAATACATGTGCATGTTCAGCCCATGTTGATTGATTGTTACTTAGCTATGAAACAATTTTCTGTACCAATTATGTCTTTGCAGATGACAGGAGCCATTTAGTCTAATGACCATAATAATTAATTTTCATTATAAATCAGATTAGTTAATGATGCTGAAGTCTACATTCTTCACAGAACTAAAGCACAGTATCTTACATGAGCTCTCAGGACATATAATTTTCTATATAAGGCACCGCTTTAGAGATTTCTGAGTCAATAAGAGTAGCATTGACTGTCTTTGACCTCGAGATTCAGTGGGAACACCTACTGTCCTGATGTCAGGTCCTTGCTAGTAGCTTTCCATTTACAGCCATGGGCACAAAGCACCCAAGGCTGAAGATTCACCCTTTTCATAGCATATTCGTGGGCAAAATTACTTAAGCCATTGGGTTTTTTTCCTTCACTGTAAAAAGTTATGACAGAGCAAGCAGTATTCTGGGAACAACATGGTGCTTTTTTGTTTTATTTCCAGAATAATATTCTTGCTGAATTTTTCTAAACTTCTGGTCCTGTGGTCACTTTAATACACATGAAGACCATCTGTAAAATATCTAAATGACTAGTGAGCAAACAATCAAAACTTATATTAAATTATATTTGTATTTTTACCATTTAATCTTTTTCAGTAGACAACCTATGAACTTTCTTCAGAAAATTCACAAGCTTCTTGAATAAAGAAAGGTAAGAGATGTTCTCTACAACAATTCTGCAGAAAAGCTGTATTTATTATTTCAGGCCATAAAACTACTAAAACTAGTCAAATACCTCAACGATGTATTTAATTTTCCCCATTCTTAAAGTCTGTGTGTTGAGATGACTTGACTGTTTTTATTAATGATAAGTATGCAATGAAGAATGTGAATAATCGCTGTGCAGCTTGTGGCTTTTGATGATTTTAATTTCGGATATTAAACCATCCATTATTTTTGGTGTGAAATGGGCCACCATGTCATGTGATGCTGTTCTCTAACTAAATGCTTCTAGTCATCCAAAGCATTGTCAAAGCATAGATTAACCAATGAATATACAGTAAATGATCTGGTTTGCACCTAAGTGCAGGGGAAGCAAAGCTTTGTACATGCAGCCAAAGCCAGTGTGCTGGCCTTGCCTTTCTGGTGGGCTCAATAAACACTCTTTGGGGGGCCATTCTGTTTGCTGGCTTCACCAAAGGAATTGTATTGGGTCAAAATAAAACAAAATAAAAGCAAAAGAGTTAGAAAGGAGAGAGAGGAAACAGAAAGCGAAGATCTGTAAGAAAGTTAACAGCACTTCACTGATAAACTCACATTTTTGACTATTGTTACCAGAAAGGTAAAAAAAGAGACGAAGAAGTAGATACCCAAATTGGAAACTAGACAAGGAAGAACAAGAAGGCAGAGTGGGGATTGCATAGCCAATATGAAGAGGAGTTAAGAATCATTTATACTAGAGAGGATGCAGATACTTGAGGTATAGAGATGACCTGGAAAATCCGTGTCTGACCAAGGAAAGCTGGAAAGTATTATTTCATTAAATTGTGTCTCATTTCTATTCTCGTCATTAGAACATAACTGATTAAAATAATGTTATATGAGCTGGCACAGCCTTGTCAGTTCCTCTTTGTACAATATTGTTAAATGCAGTGCTCTTCTCCAGCAATAACTTAGTCATATCCAGCTCCTAGGTTAATTTATAGACTTAATTTTTAATCCATGTATTCCATTAAAACAGAATTTGTTAAAAGAACATCCCTGTCAGGATGGTGGTATATTTCCTATGTTACAGCACTGCATTTAGACTGAAAATATTGGACTACTTAGGTGTCCTATTGTCTCAGATATCTTCAAAAAGGGAGAAGAGTTAAAATACTACCACGCTGCTGATCCACAAAGGTCGATGGTACTGTGCCATGAAAGAGCTGCAGGGAAAGCAAACGTTTTCCAGCCTGGGCACAACGTGGCTGCAGCACTGCTGGCTCGGCTGCGCAGAGCTCTTGCCCCTCCTGGGGCAGCAGGAGCAGCACTTGGGAGCAGAGACTCCTGCAGGTGCAGCCAGCCCTGGGGACTGCACAGGTATGCGTCTGCCCAGGCAGTCTGGAAAACCTCCTCTTACCTTTTGACTAAATGCGTCTTTTATATAAAAAAAAATTGGTTTCAAGTTGTTAATTTTAGCCCCCAAATATTTTGCTGGCCTGCAGTTGGGAAGTGGTTTCTTAATTAAAATTAAAAAAAATAAAGTGAGGAATGTGATGACATAAAGGGAACATGATTGATTTTACCAATGTTTAGTTTCTAATAACAGTAAAGGCCCTGACATAACTACAAAAGAAGATACAGCTTTTGAGTAATCTACTTTTAAGTTTGTGTCTGAAGGAACTTTAAGTTTATTTGATAATCTCTCTCTGTGTTCTAAATAAAGGACTTCTGGAGGGGATTCCACCCCACTTCCTGGGGTGGAATAACTGAATGTAGAGCGCACATTTTTGCTGTAGGGGACAAGCAAAACCTGTAAAGCCCGCTTTTACTTATTCCATTTCAAAACTCTGAATCTCGTTTCTGTGTCTATTTGCTTCAAATACAAGCCAAGGAGTTTTCAGTTTCCTTTCCCTTTCTTCAGTAAGAAGTCAAATGTAAATTTTTTTGGTTTTTTAAAGAAAAAAATGCAGTTTTTTATAAAGAAAACTTACACAGTGTTTGCAAGTAGGAAGAAGGTCCTTAATTCTGAGCACTATAAAATCAAAGGGAGGCTGAAGCTCAAGTCAGTGCATTCAGTATTTTGGGTTTATTTCATCTGTGGCCATTGAAGGGGTGAAATATTCCCTCTTCCCCCAGGATTTCCCCCTCTCTGCTGCACTCATTGAGGAACACTGTAACCACTAAAACATCCTTTGCTGTGCTTTGGAAATGAGGCATACACAAAAAGGATGTTTTAACTGAGAAGGTGGAATCAAATTCTACAGGAACAAGTGACAGCTTGATCTGTCTGTAGCTTAGTTACCTCATCTGTAAAGTACTCTTTTATATTAACTTTATACCACAGCCATTGCTACTGGAACTGAATGTCTGCCAACCGTACATTAAGTTATATGACTATGCATCATTGAAATTATTTGGTTCTTTCATCCTTTTCTTATAGGAGAATATGTGCATACAGTTTGGGGATTTGGGGTTGCCATTTGCCAAAGTTTCCAGTTGACCAGTCTGATTTTGGGCTTGCTATTGCTGTTAGCACTGCCAGGCCTGCTCAGATGGATCCGCAACACAAAGCACCCCGCTGTAGGTTCAGAGATGGCACCACTGCCTGGGTTTAATCAGTATTTTAAGATGTGGGTTTTTTCAGATAGATATCTCTTTATATTTATGGGAGAGAAGGCAGGACAAAGATCTGAGGCTTGTGTTTCAAACAGGGGGTGGTTAGACTTGTCATGGTCTTTATTTTATTGAAGGATTTATTTTTTTTCCGATTTAACTTAAAATATTAATTTCTTATTATTTTTTTTTAAATTTCTGTACCCAGAAAGTCCTTGCTTGCCAAAAGAGTTGTATTGTCCTTTAGGGAAAGAACTGCATTGCTCCAGGGAGCAGGGAGTGACGATCTGGACCACACTTCACATCTTTGAGGTTTGGACAGTAATTCTGAGCCCAGCAGCTCAGAATTGCATGCCCAGACCCACCTCAAGGCAATGCTGCATTGATAACATCCTTTAGTGACTGTAGGAGGTCCAGACACTGAAAAAAAGGTCTAAGATGGACAGACATGTTTTTATTTGAAGGGAGTCTCCAAATACAAGCAACCTGTGATCAAACCATGCAGGACAAGTTTGATGAAGTACCAGGAGGCAGAGGAGAATTAGGAGTGAGGTGACAGCCTGAATAGCTTTGCTTTTACTCATATGTGTTTCAACATGAATGTTATTTTAACATACACACACACACACAGAGACACACAGACACACACACACACACAGACACAGACTCTAACTTACTCTCCCTTTATAAAAAACTCTAGGCATTGCTCCAAACCGTTACACCACAGTCTACTCTCAGGCAAAATTGCCAATTTCTGCAACGGGTGCTTTTATGGAGCTGAATTTTAAGACTGAGCTGCTACACAGTATCTCTTTTTTGGTTTTTCTTCTGTAACGGAACATCCTTATTTGCCTATCTGGCATAGCTATTGTGAGTTATATTTACTGACTGGAAACTTGGCAAGTCCAATATTTGTTCTTGGTAACAAGATACTGCCCACAGTTTTTACTTACCAGGCTCTGCAGCAGCCAGGTGGAACATACATCATTAGTTTACTGAATAATGAATATACTTTAAATCACATTCAAAAATGCTCAGTTACAGTATATTAAATTAGAAAAAAAATTAAATTAATGTAAAACTGGCTTTCCTTAGTAGAATTAGCAAAATCAAAATGGACTTTTTTATCAACTTTATTGAAACTAATTCAACTTTCCAAGAACTAAAAATTGGTTTCCTGTCTTGACTGTTTTGGAATTACTTACTGTCATCTGTTTCAGACGTTAAAGGATATGATTTAATATCAGCAATAAGGCCTCTGTTCCTACTTTGGCAGGTGTTAATTATTTAAACACTACTCATTTAAATTTGCTTCCAATCACTCTTTTGAGTGATTTGCTTTACATGTTTCTTCATATGCATTTTCTGCACACACGAATAAAATAGGGGGAAAAGTCCCCCAATCAGTAGCTCTATTTCTTCACTTTTCAGCCTTTCTTTAGATAGCGAGGTAGAAACAGAGGGATATTTCATGGGTGATGGTTTTCAATGATGGAATATAATATATAAAATATATCATTTTTATCTCCTTTGTAATAATAAAAAGTTGTTCTCTTAGGGAGAGTGCTGTGGTTTCTGCATGCTAATGGCTGTACTCTGTGTGAATGAATTGTGAAATGGGTCACAGTTCCTGAAGCATTCATGGAGGCTGGAACAATATAGACAGAATTTTTGGTGAAAAACATGGGGAAAGAAATCTCTAAAATAACTACAGTCATTCCTCCACACCTGCAGTTCCACCAGTCTACTTGCAGTGACAAAAAAAGCACGGTTGTAAGAATATTGTCTGGTTCTATACAGCTACTTATTCATAAGATGAGAAATGTCTCTCTTGCTCTATGTGCCTGAATTATCATCTACCATCATGTTAGAGTTGTCCTATCTTTTTCTTTTACTTTACTTTTGCCTTGCTTTACAGTAGTGCACCAGAGAAAAAGGAACTCTTAGCTCTGTACAACAGACCTCTGTCTGGTGTGAAATTCTCATTCTGCAACAGATAACTTGTAATTTAATACATAATTCTTGTCAGTAGAATAACATAAGGGAAAGCTAGACCAGAGGGAAAGGCAGCCATAAGAGAGGGAATTTTATGCACCACTGGGAAACGAGAAGCTGACAACTATAGGTATTTCAGTTCTATAAGGCAAGTCATTTCATCCTGGTAATAAATGGAAAAGGTGGGTGTTTGTTTAGATTTAGGCCACTTGGTAATGATTTTAACACTCAGCTAAGCTTCTTGCCAAGACAAGCACTCCAAGGCCAAAATCTATAATGAACTCTCATCCTCTCAATTATAGATTCAGCCCCGACCAAAGTGATATCCAATATTCCCCTCCCCACTCCACAAGTGCAGAGACGTGCTGATGGACGTGCGAGCAGCCAGGTTCTGCATGGCTCCTGCAGTTCCCCAGGACCCCACAGCCCACCCAGCTGCCACGCTGGGGCACCAGCACCCGCCACCTCCCCTCTCCCCTTCTCCTACCCCCGCCCCCGCCAAATGGTTCATGGAAAGAGTGAGCGCAGAGAGAGAGAAATAGTGCCAGTGATGATGGGAGGAGGAGAAGGAGAGGATGAAGGGACTGTCTTCCCTCCACCTCCAGGATCCTCCCAGACCCTTCCAGTGGGTGGGAGACTGAATCAGTGGAACCAGCTCGTGCTTGTGTTGGCAGGTCTCTGCCGGCTGGCCGAGCGTGCCATGGCTTCTGAAGCACTGGGACAGTGGGCAAGGGATACATGGCTCTGCAGCACCCTGCTGCTCTTAGTCCGTGTCCATCTCCTTCTTGCTGCTACTTCAAGTGGTCTCTAGTATCTCCTCCTCACTTGCTCTTGTCACCAAGCTCACTCTTTCTGATGCTTGTCCAGCAAAAAAACACAGAAGGTAATTTTTTTCCAAAGACTTTCATTTTGTAATTTATCCTCCTGGCCTCATTCACTAGCTTGTTTTCTTCTGCCTTTTCCCGTTCCTTTGCTTGTTTTTCCTTGTATGTTTTCATACATTATAGTATATTTGTCTTTTTATCCATATTGAAATGAAGACATCTTGACCCCACCTGCCTACTGGCTGGTACAACTCTGTCTTTGTTCCCTCTTACAATTCCATAAACAATCACCTGTCTCATGCCAGCTCCCACTAACCCTACACTCACTCGTAAAACTGTGGTACGTGTTTAAAAGGTGGAGACAATAATATTCAAAATTATTTTTTGTTTGGAGGAATGTATATGTGTCTACATTGGGGATAAAAATGCACCCATAACTGTGGGGTTTACAGAGCAGAAGAAACTGATGCATTTCTTGCAGGGTGATCTGCTTTGTGCAAAGAGGCACAGCCAGGGGCTCTACACTGCTGCTGTGGATGCTTGCTTTTTCCAGCAACTTGTGGTCTGTTGCTGAGTTAAATGGATCACTAACTCCTTTTCAGTGGACTTTTCAGCTCTTTGTCCGCCTTCAGAAGGTGAGGAGTAAAGAGAAGGATTACAAGATATGTAGGAAAGAGCAAATTATTTGCCATACAGAAAGAGCAAAAGAATGTCTTTCCACCATGGAGGCAGAGACTGTGATTAATTCAGAAAATAACAGTGGAAAATAATAAATAAATGAGGGAATCAAAGCCAAAAAACCACAATCCCAGACTAGGTCTGTGTTATTCAGAAGTTCTGACTTTTGCTCAGAACAATGAGTCTGTTTCAGCAAGAAAGCCTTCCTTAGTCCTTTGTGCTTCCTTAAATAGTAAAATCTCCCTTTATATGGTTTTGTGTTCTTCATTTATACTGTGTTACATTTTTTCCTTTTTCTTTCTTTTTTTTTTTTTGGTTACTGTTCAGCAGCTGGCAGGGGGTGACAGAATTTTAGAGGGTAAGTGCTATACACAATACATAACCCAGTCAGTCTTGTCTTCCAGTTGTCAATCATGGGTACTCAGGCTTTATATCTCTACTTATGAGTTCAGTGTGACTTCTGAGCAGCTAAGAACCAGAAGTTTTAGTCTCCTGTTCATTAAAAAAATGTAAAATATGTTGGGCAAAAGCCTAGATGAAAAATTAGAAGAATTATTATGATAACTGTTATTCATATTCTCAGATTAAATCTGGTTTTAGTTCTTTCTTCTTCCAGTGACTTGATTGTGTACAGCAATCTTGACAGAAGGCATTAAATCATATGTGGGTTAATCACTTAATGTTCCTGAATTGCTTTGAACATGAAGTGTGTGCCAAGTACTACTAATATTATGTGCGACAACATTAAGATAAGCTAGGAGTTTCATCTTCAGCCTCTTTTATCAATCAGTAATACTTAATCTTTGGTGCTATATGTAGATTGTAAATAAAATTATTTGAATTCACTGCAGATTGAATTCCATTCTCTCCCTCCACTGTAAAAGAAGAGAGACATAATATGTAAAGAAAGCAACATTTAGAGAGAAGAGCTTTCTTACCATGACCCAGGACTGAAAGGGATGTGTTGGGATCCCTAAGCCCAGGGAAGAGTAGTGCAGTCATTTAAGCAGAAAATAAATTAGTCTGTTTTAGGAAAAAAAATATAGTAATTATAATAAATTATAATATGTTTTATTGTTCTAGAAATATCAAATTCTCCTCCTAGTGAGCTGATCAACAATTTGATTATTGTCATTGCTTGGAAGTGGTGTTTTCATTTTGTGTAAGCTCAAGTTCTGAATGTTGTGTTTTCAGAAGTAAAGTTAAATTTACCTTGTTACTTCCCTTGTCTAATTAATTCTGTTTATTATTTAAATAACACTTTGAAGACTCCTAGATGTGAATCACTAAGGTCTGCATTTTGGAAAAAAAAAAAAATTAATTTTCTGGGCAATCAAGTATCCTCAGTAACACAGACAGCAATTTTCCCTTCCAAAGCAATACATGACATTGATATGACTTACAGCTTAGTTGCAGATTGAACCTGTTAAAATTATTTGCCTTTTCCACATAATTTACAGATTAATCAACAACCACTAGCAGTAGACCTGTACTTGCCTGTGTATTTTCAACTCCTAATGTCTTGGGTGAGTTTAGGAACTTCTATGTATCCTTGGAGGTGCATAAGATGCTTTTATTGTGGCAGTGGTCAGACTGCTATAATGATATGCCCCATTTATTTAGTAGTAGGAAATAGAAGTGGTCATTCTAATTTCATTGAAGCTGCTTTGAGGCTTGGATATGTTCCATTTCAGTAGTGTACATTTTATAATCTAAATAAATATTATTTCTCTTTTTATTCCCAGGTCTTACACCTTTCATGTGACAAACCTGTCTATGTAGCTGCAGACTACAGAGTGAGGGCATTTCCTGGTAGGCTGGAATTCAGGGTACACATACTCTGTCCAAAGGTATTGGTTGCATATTCTGATGGTCTGCTTCATGGAATAAAATTGGTTTGAGTTTTTTCCAAGCAAACCATATTTTTAATCAGTCATGTTTTCTTTCCATGAAAACACTGACTTTTTTGTCAGAATTAAGGAAAATAACTCTCTGAAAAACTTTTTGAAAACTTATTAATTTTTTTCAAAATATTTTCATAGGCATGGTCCTTCTTTTTTTATCAATATTAATATTAAGTTTAATGTCTAGTTTCAGAAGACCAAAAAGGTCGAGCATGTGTCTAGCAGACTAATAATGTCTGTGCAAGTATAATTGCTTCCCTAATCAAGCTCTGAAAATGAAGGCCTATGTGTTTTCTGCATCTCACACAAGGAGGAACTTTAGGACTTAAAAAGAAATCAAGCTATATAGTAGGTTGACCAAGTGTATTGAAACAAAAATACACATGTGAAACCCCAACACATCATAAATAAAATGAAATGTATCCAAAACCAATTAAAATGCAAATCATTAATTAAAAAAAACCACAACAAAAACAAAACACAAAGCTCCCACCTTATCTTATTAACTTAAAACCCATCTCTGGCAAAGTCGTTTCTACTCCTTTGGTTTCCATGAACACAAGATTTTATGAGTACTAATATCGAATTACTACATATTATCTGAAAGTGCAACATAAGATCTGTCTGAGAAGTCAGTAAGATGTCATTCATTATTGTTTCACCTTGGGGAATGGATATTCAATCTGAAGAAATAAACACTCAATGTATGCTCCATCCATGGGACAGGGCCATCTGTTACAGCTTCCTTTCTGACATACAGCTCCTACCTGATACCAGATAATGGAAACCCTATCAGATCACCTATGTTGTAACTTACTTCTGAAATACCCAAAATATTTCATTCCCTTGAGCTGTTCATTAAAAAGAAAAAGATTAAAAGCATGTTTTCTGTTAAGTATTGATATGTGAAATGCTGCTCCTATTTTGAAAGCTCAGTAAATGTTTAATGTCAGTTTTTTCTGATCTTGTGTGTTTATAAATTGAGTTCTGTTGATTCATTTCCTCTGGCAGCGCTGCAAAGTTTTGCTACCAATGGGATGAAAGAGGTCAAATTTTAGTTCCTTGGCAATTTCCCTTCTTGCCTATCACCTTCACAGGCTTTTACAATGTCACGAGTTGCCCATGTTTTAACTGACTTCCTGCTTATGTATTAAGAGATTCAGCCAGCTCTCAAAGCTTTACTGATTGGTTCATGTTAGGAAGGTGTTTCCAGAATAGCAGCTACACCTGAAAAGGTCAAATGACCTTTCTTCTTTTCCCTGCTTTTGGAGAGGTGGTAGTTCAGACCAAAAGAAATCTCTCTTTCCCTTGCTTGTTTGAGAATTATGTATGTTGGGTCCCCTGCAGCACAGACTGCTGGAGAAGAGGAAATATTTACCTAAGGAGAACAAAGCTATACACCTGGTCTTTACTTTCAGCCCTATGAAAGAGTGCTCTGGTCCATGGAAAAGTAATGGAGATGCAGCTGAGCTGCATGCCAGTTCCCATGCCAGAAATGACAGATCAGGCCATCCTCTTACCTGAACGGAGCTGGTGTCCTGAAACCAAACAACATGAAACATGGCAGAGGTCTCATCCAGAAAACCCTGCCTTGATATATAGTCATTTAGCCAAAAAAAGACCTTAATATTTATGGGAGCATTTGCATTATACTTTAAACAAACTGGCGCTGTTAGTTTGAAGTTGGACTCACACCCAAAGAAGTATTTATGTTCTGAATTTCTTGGCAGGTTCTTTGCTTGGTCACGTCAATCCTCCCTCCCATATCTTTCTTCTCCACTCAGGTACCACCAACATGGATAAATACTGCCCAGGAAAGGGACTTCATAAAGGAAAATTCACAAAAGAAAAAGGTTAAAATTCCAGGGCTGTTTGAGACAAAGAGAGAAGAACTTAAACCAATATAATTGGCAAGACATTAATGGAATTTAGATAGACTTTTTAGAGAAGCTAATTGAATGGCATAAAATACAAGTGACAGTACACTTAAAAAATATTTAAACATTTTTCATTTTTTAGAAATAGTAACACACCAATTTTTTGAGCCAAATAAAGTGAGTGATCTAAAAATAATGGAAAAATGCTTATTATTTCCCCAATCAGCTATTGCTTCACACTATCCAGGCAATTAAGATTAGAAGTTCTAACAAAGAGGATGTTATCAGTGTATTTGGGGGTATGGAACATGGTAATAAACTAAACTAAACCATTTAGGCTGGTTTTGCTTTAAATCTAGTACAAAATGCAGAAATTTTCCATGAGATTTTTTAAAATTGAACAGAGAAAGTCCTCAAAAAACAGGCCTGTATTTTAGATTTTGTGCTGCTAAACAGGGTGAGAATCACCATGTTTGTACACAAACCTCAATGTGATTTGTAGTGCAAGTGAGAAACTCCACATGAAAATGCCTTGCATTAAATTCCTATTAAACTAGCTATTAATTTAATGCAACAAATTAAAAGCCATTATAAGCAGGTAGAAAACCCCAATGGCACTGCATCTGTGCACAATTTACTTCAGCCTAATACACTGTCTGAAAATTTTAGACTGAGTTACTAGCAACAAATTTTTGAGATTTTGAAGCAGTTGCAGATAGTTAGTTGCCTGACACCAGGAAAAGACAGACACTGGAGTAGTAGGGCTTTTGAAATATAAAGTCAGAAGGGAGGCTAATAAAGTGATTGTAAATGGTCTATTTAGTGAGGTGAGCAAAACCAGGGATGGAGTGGGAGATTGAAAAGCACATCTTACTCTTGGTTTTTTTTCCTCTCACGACTGAAAAAGACATAAACATATCTATCAAAATAAGAGGAAGGAGTTCATTAAGATAAATTAACCAAAATTTCAAAATATAGCCTTGGCCATTTTTCTGTGAAATATGCTAAATATGATCAAATACTTAATATTTGATCTTGGAATTATATTTCAGTTGAGGGCAACATAGGTATGAATTTAAATTAACATCTTCTCCTGACATCCTCTGACAGTAGGCTTACCTCCCTTCCAACCAGTGCTTTGAAGGGCACCTTTCTGCAAAAAGAAAAAAGAAGTGGTGCAGGAGCATTAAATTCCAAATATAATTTATCTTATTTACATGTACACAGTAGTTCTGGGAGAGGAGAAGTGACACTGTACGGGGGTAAATGCTTCTTCCAGAGCAACCTGCCAGTGTGAGCACAAGGTATCTTAAGAGCCAAGACTTTGCCAGAGTATCCCACCCTGCCTTCATTACTGTCCCTGCAAATATCACCAAGGACTGGTATTTTAAATAGAAAAGCATAACTATAATACAGAATATTTGCTTGTACTCCTAGGTGATCATGCCATTTGGTGATATTATTTATAAGTACCTTCGTGCAGCACTTCAGTCCACAACATTCCTCTGAATTTCCTGGAAACATTTTCACCAGAATATTAAAGGAAAAAAAAGAACAAAATAGAGACATAAATGCCTTGTGTAAAGTTTTTGCATTCTTTTTTCCAGTTAGATTTCAGGTGCTTTATGAGAAGAAATAAGCAGTAAAGAAATGTTTGGTAAAAAGAAGTTGTAGTGTATTGGAAGGAAGGATGTGGTTAAAGCAAATGCCTAGAAAGCAGCAGATAACAGTTCTGTTCCCAGATCTGGCATAAATGCTCTTTTTGACCTTTCACCGAAGTATTTCTGTGCTTTGGAACCAGTTTCTCTGTAAAATGGGGGTGATAACAGTGCTTAACTATTCTTTCTGACAGAGCAACTGGGAAGTTTTTATTTATGCTTGTTGCAAGATTGAGAACCTGAGAACAATTAAAACAGGATCAGTTTAGACACGCAGGTTTAAGTCTTTCCTTCAAATAAAACATTTAATTTATACTATTAGGTTCATTTTATGCTAGTTAGGTGAATTATGAAAAAAAATTCATCATCCTATGAGGATTTGCTCAGTCCTGCAAATAATTAGCTAAGAGCATTACTTGAAAATTCAATTTTCTTTTCCTACAGTCAACCAAAAAGAAAAAAAAAAGAGGAAAGGAGAAATAGTAATTATTCTTGTGTCTTGTATATGACCAAGAATTTTAATTTCTGATAGAAGATTTTAGCACTAATAGTGTGATTTTGGTTGGCTGCTAGAGAGAATTGGAGGAAAACAAAGACTCTTTTTGCACCTTCTAAAATAACTTAGAGGAATGCTTTGATTGCTTTTTAGAATTAAACACACATAAAATTTCCCTATTTCTTTTCCAATGAGTTCTGGAGTTGAGAAATCCCCTGGGCAAGACTTTCAACTTGTTTTCCTTCTATTGTGGAGCAGAGCAGCATTGCTGAGGCCTGTAGAGTCTTCCCGCTTGTTTGAAGAAGAAGGAGAAAATTTTCTACTGTGATTCAGCACCCACTGAACAAACTATCTCACCTCTTTCTGTCTTTTTAAATGGGAGGTTTTAGCCCTTTTCCTTGAAACCATGTCTCAAACAGGTCACAGGCTTAAGAGTCTGGCCCAGCAATACCCACCCTTAACTGAAGCAATGTTTACACATAATATCGCTTAAATTGTGAAATGCTGATCGGGAAAACAATAGACATATTCAGTCATCATATCCCAGAACAAATGAGAGAAATATTCCAGAGCTCCTATCAGAGCTTAATAGGTATAATTTTTCTTGTGATATGGTAACACACAGCAGCTTTCCCTGGACGGCTGTGTAAAACAAAGAACTGGTTGTCAGCCCTTCAGAATCAGATGTTAATGATATTTCATGTCTTTGTTGAGTCTGTGGAAAGCAGCTACTGCACCTAAAAGGGAAATGACTTCCATACCAACCTCCCCCAGCCAAAGTCGTTCAGATTGGGAAAACTGGATGAAGTCCATATTTATACTTCAGAAAGAGGTGTAAAAGAAGATTTCAAGACAGTATGGACTGAGCTGTCACTCAGTCTCTTTACCCAAAGTTATATCTTATCATTGTGATGAAAGTTTTTAGTTCAATGTATTACAGTCTCTTTCCCTCCTCCTTCCCTTATTTTTTTTTTTCAAACATATACGAGGAAAGAATGTAATGTAAGCAAAACTCCAATGTGTTTCTGGCAAATGAGGAGTGTTTTCTACATTTCATGTATTTTTGGAAGCATTTGAATCCAGAAGTAATACATCTTCCAAATCGGGAAGAAGGCTTTTTATGAGACTGATGCCTGCACACAGCAGAGAAGGGCTGTCTGCCCCAGCACTGCAGCAAGCAGGGACTGATGCTTTGTCTGAGCTAGTCTGGAAGATTGGAGCCAGTCAAAAGAAGGGTTTCTGTAGCTTTATTGCTGCAACTTCATTTTGCTCTACTACTGTATGTCTTCACTTCTGCAAACTTTTTTCATTTGTTTTAAGAAGAGGTCTTAATTCCAGTGCAAAATCAATCCAGAAAGGAGGGCCCCTCAGCACTGTATTCCAGCTGGTGGGGATTAGCTCAGTCCTTTTACCGGATATGTATCATTTTAATCTTAAGCCTTTAGACACTGTACAACATACTATTAAGTCTGTTACCAAATAAAACACTAAAAGGCTGATTCACTAAGGGTTACACACCCTTTGCAGGGAAAAAGCTAACATTTACAAAAGGATGACTGCCAAAAATCACTTAAATTTCATGTCTTTCCTATTTATTAAATCCCAAATACACCATGTGTACAGTAACTTCCTTGGGATATGCCTCTGGGAGAAGTGCAAGTCAAAATAAAGGAGCAAATGCTCCCCTAAAACATGTCCCTGGTTCTAAAGAGTGATTTACATTGGTTCACATCAGAAAATCTGAAAAGTTAAAGTTATGTTATTCAAGAATAAAATGAAACCTTCCAGAAAGTGTGAATCATGTACTCAACTATGATAACGAGTAATACACTTCCTACAGGAATTAGTGGTTAGGGTATGAACCCAGGGCATTAGCAGACTAAAGCAGTCATTTGCTAATGATCTTGTGCCAGCAACTTTGGCTGCAGTTTGTGACTTGGGTGCTTAAACTGCAGCAACATCGCAGCGCTTGGTTATTTAGGGAAATGTGGGGGGCAGAGTCATTGGACCTTGAACCACTCACTTGTATTGTTAATAGCAAATGCAGATGCCTGACTTTGCTCCCTGTGGAGCTTCTTAAACCATGCTTTATCTGTCTGTCTGGGGTGAGACAAAAAAAATCTCTGATATTTATAACGTGCTCTGGATAAAGGGAGTGATCTAAATGCAAACTGTGATAGCCAGTGTTTATTGGCTAGCCTGTTGTTCTGACACAGGCTCAGAAGCATCTCACCATGTTATTTCAGCCAGTCATTTGAAGTTAATCACTGTAGTTCCTCATACTAAATTAATGCCTATGCTTATGGTACCATCTTAGGGCATGAAGATCATCTCAGGAGGTCATTAGGTGTGGCTCTGGCAACAGCACTGTGAATGAAACTGCACTGATAATCTGTGTCCTGCTGTCTGACTAATACAAATGATTTAACTTTTCTTCCAGGGGATTGGGTTGTTATTGTTGTTTTCAGTAAGAAATAACTCATCTGTTTTAGAAAACATTGTTTAATGTATAATGGAATATTCCACTAGCACTGACAGGCAGAGCTGCACCATGCCAGCCAGCCAGCCCTGGGAATGACTGCAAATCAGGGAGCAGGCACCCCACTGAGGCTGGGTTCTGTCCCCCCCTCGCTGTTATTTTCTACAGAAAAAGCCCTGTTCTAAGGCATGTTGGTTAGAAAAATTAAAAACCTGAATGTATGCTATGACCGAGTTTTTTGTTAGGGGATAAACCAGCATACAATAATGCTATATAGAATTTGCAAAGTCTTTTTGCATTCAAGATATTTGAGTAAGATAAATGGTAAAATCACCATATTCATTAAGCCCTGGGATAAAGTACTATTAGTCCTGCTGTGCAGATGTAGAAGTTGAACTAGAGGCAAAGATTTTTGTCTGGGAACTGAGGTAAAGATTTTTGTCTGGGAATTGAGGTAAAGATTTTTGTCTCAGACAGGTTTATAATTCAAAGATTTTATTCAGTTGCCCTATGCTCAGACCGTGCAATTCTCCCTAGCTCCATTTTATTGCAAGGATCTTGGTGTCTTCATTAAAGACCTAGTTTGAGGGTTCATACGATTTTTGTTAAAATGTCAGTGTTCATATATCAAAGAAAAATGTTTCAAGGACATATATTGTGGGAAAAGTCTGGAAATAAAAAGTATCACTCATATGTAGCCCTAAGGCTGAAAGGACCACTAGACAATGTAAAAACAATCAAAACCAAAATGTGCTTGTTTACGTAACTGTCATGATTTTAAAGAGAATTTTGTGATTTGTAAGGGATCCAACTCATGATTTTTCAGTGCTTGGCTAGCCTGTAGTGGAGGATTTACATCTGATGACCAAGTTCCCCTGTCCCTTCACATACAGTCAGTTTATTTTGGAGGATCATCAGACACAAACTCTGTTACATGTTAACAGCATTGCCAAGCTCAAGGATTCAGAAAATCATGAGCTTGTTTATTCTACATGGCAAAGCGATTAGTGAGAGAAAATGCAACAACAACAACAGCCCAACAAATGCTCTTAATATTTGCTCCGTTGTCTTCTCTCTTTGAGGCCTTCAGCAGTGCCATGGTTCAGTACCACCACCAGAACCAGCCTATTTATCTTTAAGGATGAGAGGGATTTCTGATGTTTAATGACAAAAATATGGGTCTTGATCCGTATTATCCATAAACTGTTTTCAGGGGGAATGCGGCGGGAGACTTTTACAGACGGAGCTGGTCTGAACAGCCTTTGTTGCTGCAGAAATTGGGGGACCAGCACCTGGGACCCCCGTCCGTGCGTTTCCATTTGCAGAACACCATCAGGGGGAGCTCCGTCACAGACTTAGCGCCCGTGCTCCACAGCTGCCTCACCTGGAAAAACACCTCCACCTCTTCCTTTGAGTAGTAAACAAATGCATCGAGTACATTAGTCTTTGTGGTACTTCCACCGTGTTCATCTCACTATCATCGAAGCTGGCAGACAGTGTAGAGGTGAAAATTTCCAGAAAGACCAATGAAGAACAGAATGGCCAGTGTCAAAATAAATAGGGTCAATCGTGCAGTCTCAGATGGAAATTGCTGTGATTACTTGTGTGGTTCTGCTGCTTTCTTTGATAGTCCCATTCAATTGCAGAGTCTTGTTGTAAGTTGTTGTGACCCTTAAATGAGGTACCATATCGAGGAAACCTTTCCTTTATCACCAAAATCTGTTTCTATAGGGGTCCTGGTGTGACCTTCTCAAGGAGCCATCCATTCAGCTGAAGCCCCTCTGCTCTGCAATGTCTTCTGTTGAATCCTATTATTTGAAAGAGAATGGGCCAAGGAATTGCACTGTATGTGATACATCATGTGATCTAGGATGCAATATGGTACACCAGTTACAGAAACAGCAGTCAGATGCTTTCTTTTTTCATATAAGAAAGGAATGTTCTTATTTTTAGAAAGTTAGAGTGTTTTATTTTTTTAATTCTGTGAAGTACAGAACTTAGAGATTGTGACTTGATCTCCCCATGACCTGAAAGTCTTCAATAAAGACTGAAGACCCATAGTGTCTTTCTTTAGTAAGATGCAATGATGGATAACAATAAAATAGAGGGTTAGGATGATCTCCATTTCATCTATATGCAGGAATAAATCCCATGCAGTTATGCAAGATGCTATGAATACTGGAAAATGTTGAGTTTTTCTTAAGGATAACTAGGGAATAATTAGTTAAGGAAAAGAAAACTTTACCCTAAAATCCAAACAACAGTTTGGCACAATAAACCCAAATTCATTGCTAAGGTTAATTCTGTTTAAGGTAAAAATTGCTTTCATTTTTAATTTGGCATATCATTCTTATAGCTGAGAATATGCAAGAACCTAGGAATTAACTCTTTATACTTCTTTTCATGCTGATTGAGGCATTTCTTAAGTAGTTTTAAAAATTTGCAGAAAATTTCCTCCATTGCTTAAATTATGCTGTGAGTGAACCCTGATGAATTCATTCCCAAAGAAATAGATTCAAGTAATTGCTGTACTATTGCCAGCATCTGTAAAACTGCCTGGCAAAAAGCATGGAAACAGTTCATGCAACATTGCTCTGGCCATTTGTACAACAATGCTCACATTTAAAATAGCAACCTCATTCTCCTTTGTAACGGGACAAAGCAGAGGGAATGAAGTTACAATCATGTGAATATTACCAGAACACCTTCTGAGAACATCTTTTTACTGTGGTGAGGCTTTAAGGATTTGGATGGCCTCCGCTCTATTGATCCCAGGACATCAAGGTCCCACGCAAAAAATGAGTTTCCATGAGAATTTACAAGAAGATGGTTACTAGAACCTCTCATTTCCAAAGTAATTTCCAAAACATAAAAAGCAGCATAAGCATTCTACCTGGTCTTTTTGCTGGATGTGAAGTTATTCCTGATGTGTAACAGCTTCATTTTTTTGATGTCTCTTCTTCTTTCTCTCCAGCCCCTCACTACCTTCAGCACAGTTTTTGAAATACTAGATCGTGAGGTCCTTGTGGCAGGGAATCTTTTTTCTCCATTTGTATTTTAGCTGCTAAGAGAGCCCATGGATGCCACACAAAAGTGGTAATGAACATTACAAGACTACTGAAGTACATTTTGCATTGTGAAGGGAATGACACTTGCCTTCTTCTAATAAATCTTGAACCCTTTGTGGCAGCATTAAATATGTTGTATCCCACCTACAAGAGAACTGCTGCAGGAAGCATTTCCAGCCCTGGAGAAATCCTGGTATTTCTCTCTTGAACTTTCTCTTTGCCTCATGCAGACAATAGTGTACAATAAAACTATTGCAAAACTGTGAAATCACAATAAACCAACCCAAACTACTAGAGCAAACAAACTTCTATTCCAGTGATGCCAGGACTCTCTGCAGCCTCAAGGATGGGACTGACTGCGTTGAATGGGGTAGGAATTGAATCCTGACTGCAGCTCTGATGCATACAATCATGTTCTTACATTAAATTTGCTGAAAGCAGTCACTTCTTGGTACTTTGAACTGTCATGTTTCAAGGCTTCACCAAAGTCCAATGACTTTATTTCTTTGGGACTAGAGGATATTGTCAGATGATCAAGAATTCCTTAGAATGTTAGCTGTGTTTGTCAACACAGAAATCTGCAAGACTAGGATATCTGAAATACTTGTCAATTTATTTGTAAGATTTCAGGGCGTGAGTCCTGGCAGTACGCTTAAAAGTATAGCAGAAAGCAGTGCCTTGATGCATCTCACCTATGTGGAGGAGTGTGTTGATTTATCCAGAAAAATTTCAGTATGCAACTATTTGGTTTTGTGCAATGCAGATAATCCTGGAGAGGCAACATCCAGCCTGTTATGCATAACCTAGCATGCTCAAGACCTTACTTGCCTACTTTACTTTGAGGTTAAGGTAAATGTCAGAATAGATCAGATGCTCTGATTTCAAAAGTATATGGGACCTGAAACGGAGCCAATCATGATTCTTCTTGAAAGGCATGAGGACCTCTTTGAAAACCATGGGAGCCTGAGTTGAAGACTTGTCTGTAATGGTCTTGGAGTCCATTCCTCACCACAAATAAAATAGTGAGGAAGGACAGCAAAATAGGTGAAGGCATTGAACAGAGTTTCATTTCCTACTGTTGGAACCGTGAACCATCAGAGAAGAAAGACAGACGGAGTGACACAGAGAGATAACTGATGCAGTGAGCAAGTCTTGGGACACATAGCCTTCCTATGTCACTAACACAGAATGCTGAGGAGAAGCACACCAAAAAGCATTGAACAGGCAGTAGCTTACATGCTGACCCAGAAACTAAAAGACATGAGAGATGGATGTGATGATGGCAACTTCAGGGGCTGTGGTTAAGAGGTGAAAGTGCCTCAAGCTGAATTGGGATGTGCAGTAAGAGAATTGAATACAGGAACCTCTTGAGATCTCTATCAATGAATGCTGTCAGTAAAGAATTTGTGGCCAGTAGAACAGGGAGACCATTTTGGAAGGTGTGTGATGGTTCTGCCAGATCCAGTTCCTCAAAAATTGACCTTAGGGAGTATTTGCCTTAGGTCTCTCAAGGTAGGTATGACCATCTGTGAACAGGTCAGTAACAAAATTCAGGACCTATTAGTTTCTACAAAAAAAATGAAATAACTTCATTGCTTTCTGCCTCTGTCCAAAATACACTTGAGAGTTTTGAATAACTTTTTCTATTCCACTTCCAGATTCTTCTAGGAGGACCTCTGAACTGCTTGATTATAATTTATTTGTTCCTTACACACACTGTGGTAAAGGGTTTCAGGACTAAATGATCTCTAAGATAATAGGAATCCCTGTTCCTCCAGCTTTTTCCTGCTTCTGTCTATTGACAATCAAAGGTCTTGAATCCATGTTGATCCACTTATGAGAAAGAAATGGAATATTTTGAAGCTAAAATTTAAAAAAAGATGAGACATGGCAAGTGGAATCTCAGATTATTCATATCTTAATCACCAATACAACCTTGGCAAACAGAACTTCAGAAAAACACAGAATATGGATTCAGGCTAGAATTTAAGCCAGCTGCTGGTACAGGGTAAATTGAAGCCGACGAAAGGCACAAAAAGAGAAGGCTGCACGATTAGAAAATTATTATGACAAACTTTCTTTTTTGAGGAATGAGAGATGAACAAATATTACAAAAAAATGTGTGATCAAGGTTGACCGAGAAGTGAAGTACTTGTTTTGAGTGAAAAAAATTACGTCAACAGAATTCCTATAGAACTCTTTAATGGAAATTGAAATTGCTGTGATGTCAACACCACCCACTTTCCCCTGGGAGATTTCCACTCCACAGAATGGGCTGGGAGGTCCTTTTTCATGTGTCCTTGTACTATGTACAATGAATCTAGTTTCTGTTGTATAAAGACCACAATACTTATTTCAAAAATGAAACAGCCTTTGAGGTAGTTATGGGAGAAATTCCACAAAACTGGTTCAGATGAAATATATTGATGCTCTTAGAAAGATCCTTTCACTAGGTTTTGAAAGTATGGTCAGTGTTTCTATTAACAGAAGCAATTAATTAATTGAAAGCAGTGGCTAAACATTTTTATTTTTGTGGAATTTGACATGGGATTTTTGTGGAATTTGACATGGGATTTTTGTGGGATTCATAGCTAGTCTAAATCTCACTGCATGCAAATAGGTTTCTTTTGTATATGATTTGCATGTGGCATAACTGCTATGTGCAGACATGCTTAAAAATTCACCAGTACTAACATTCCTTCTAGACATTAAAAATCCCAAACAATTCCAACCACAGCTGTCTCATCAGTGTTAGTTTAAAATTCAGTACTTTCTACATACAGTAGAAATACTGTTTCTAGGTATATTTTTGCAGACATAAATCTATAAACTTCTCTTACAATTCAAAGACTTTAATGAGTTTCAAATATTTATATAAAAAAGGTCCATCAAATAATGTGGAACAATACTGGTGAAAATTTGAAGACTTTCAATGTGATTCATGAGTAACATTTATTTTAATCTTTCCTATCAAATTTTAAAAAATTAGAATTATCAGAAAATGCTTGCCAAGCTCTGAGTCTATTTTGCAGTTATGGATCCAATGAGTAAAGTTTCTTGGTTTTTTTAAGAAAGTAAAAATGCAGAACTTCATCATACTTCTACAGGACTGCTTCTTCTACTTTGTAAAATCACACTATTCACTGATACACTTTTAAAGATAATTACAGTTGTAATAAATGTAATGAAACTTGCCAGCAACCTTCTGTTATGTCAGTAAAAATAAACCACCAGTCCCATTCATTTTTAACTTCAAATGTCAAAATTAAGAGTGTATTGTGATCTGGAAATAATATGTTTTTCATGTAAAGATTATTTTTATACCACAATGTTTACTACTTGAATAAAATAATGCAAAAACATTTCACAAAATACAATTTCAAAGTTTTGTGTTCTCTCTTCCTTGTGTGTAAAGCAAAAAAAGCCTGTATGCTTTTCCATTCCACTGCACCCTCAGTAGGGATAAATAAATCAAGAAAACTTTGAATGCCAGCAAACCTTTAGGGGACAGAGCTGTTGTATTCCATTTATTGGTAGGTGCAGGCAGTGAGATCTAACTTTTAGAATTGTTTGACTCATGATTTTTATATGGCTGTCCTCTGTCTTTCAGAGAGGAGAATTCATTGTCAGGGGAGAATAATTTGTCAGGGGAAAGAGATATCAAGCATGACTTTCTGTACCATCATCTCAGAAAGGTTTGATGTGTTATTGATTGAATTTATATGGGATTTGCTGGGAAGTGAAGCTTTATTCACCTGGCAAGGCACAACATCAGATGATCTCGGGTTGTGTAAGTCATGATTGGCAGAAACTTTCCTTAATTCTTGGACTTTTGCATGCATGTTTCTAACTTGTGGCAAAAAAAGTCGAGGGCCATTCAATAACGAGGACCCTGCTCATACTCAGACATACTTTCGTGGAAAAATACTCCTAAAAATGGACTAGTATTAAATCTAAGATGAATGTCTGGTGGTAGATGGATAGAGGTATTGATAAAGGTAGGCTGCTAGAAGCCAGGTCTGAAATGATTTTGATATTATTTTAATTTCCTGCCCTGGCCTAAATAATCTCTCCTTTTCCTTTCTCTTCCTCTTTTGTCCCAAATATCTCACGTACATGGATTTTACATCAATGTAATTGGCTTTGGTGGCCTAAGCTCTCCGGTGGCTGTAAATTTAGTTCAAGATTTATGAGGTTGCAACTAAGATTAGAAACTGGATTTGAGAACAGCATATATCATGCAGAGATATGAATGGATTAATTTCTCAAGAAAATTAGATGGGTGAATTGAAAATGTTTTCTTCTGCTAGAGTAATAGAGAAAGGGGGTTGGTATGCTCAGTCAAAATTATGGCCTCTGAATCAAATCTTTAATATATTTTTCAATACATGATAATTTTCTCTGTCATCACTATCAAATAGCTGTAATATTATTCACTTAACATCATTCTAGAAACAACTTAACTAATGTCTCTGACAGAGAATTTGTCTTCTGTTATTTCTCCAGCTGTATTTTCCTTCTTACAATCCCCAAAATGACTCTAGCACTGACTCCTCCTCCTAAATTACAATATCCAAACAATTTAAATTAGTATGTCATGAGATTGGAGTCATTTTGTGTTTGACCTAATTATTAAAATTACTTTCTGAGAACTAATGGCATAATTACTCTTATAATTAGTAAAATAAAGAACCTGTAACTGCTCAGACTGGGAGCAGCTGATATGATCAAGCTTTAAATTGAAAAAATCCAAAATTTTCTTGCCCGTCGTCTGTAGCTCAGTACATTTCAAAGGGAAGGCTGATACATGCCTGCAATGACTGTGTTTAAACAACTAAATCTTGTCTCCACCTTAGCATTTGATTCATTACTCACTGATGAACCTTTGTCCCTACTTGCCTGTTACTGGGAAAACATACAGCAGCGTCTACTACAGATACCAAAACATACTTGCCACGGCACTGGTGATACTGCCCTGTGATAAAACAGGAATGGGAGGCTGAGTGAAACTGAAAAAAGGGCTCAAGTTAGAGGCTGACCTTCCCAGAGTACAGGTCTGCTAAGCTCACTGCCCAGTGGAGCCCTGGGGCATCCATGTCAGGCATCACTTCCATCACCGTTGCAATTTGCTATGGGTGTAAAGCTGGGACCAAGGGGATTAGGAGTCTTTGCTGGCTATTCTTTTTCTCTCTTCTTTTTCCTTTCACTTTCTGTACCATCAGAGGGTTGCCCACCTTGCTGATGCTTACTGGGACATTTGTGAACAAAGAGACCCTGGGATACACTGTTTGGAATACGATCTACACATATCGAGTGCACCTTATGCCCTGTTGTACAATTTCCCTCCTGAGAAAATATATGCCTGGCATAATTTTTTTGGCTATTTCGACTGTAGATGACACAGGCATGTTTGTCTCTCATATTAGACCTCCTATGGAAAAGTACATATCCGTTTCACTAACTGTGTATGATACCTGTTCTAGAAAACCTTTAATGATTATTTGGAGTATAATGCAATACATGGATTTTTTTATTATTGGATGAATGGTGGAACCCCCTTCTGCCTGGGTTACATTTCTAACCTTTTATTTTGTTAAGCAATCAGCCAGTGAGATGTTTCTATCTCTCATTTTGATGCTAAAGATTCGGAGACCTTCAAATGGATGATATTATGTTTTACTGAAGTTTTCTCTTGATTTGCAGCCCCAAAATGCCAGAAAATGTATTTTGAATGTTCAGTTACGTTTCAGCAGGAAGGAAGAACACCAAGACATTGCATCAGTGTTCAATTAGAGTCAACAAAATAACTGCTCATAAACATTCTAGAGTGCTTATATTTTCGGCTCAATACTCACTGATCATGAAAGTTATGTGCATCTTTGCTTTAAACACATGACCAGACAAATCCATAATTAATGATGTGGAATTATGCTGTGCCCTACAGAAGTATCTTACACATCTCAATTTGTACACAAATGCAAAGTGCAAAAAAGGATATAAATTCATCAAACAAGAGAGGAAAAATTCTTTAAATACACTTTCTTTTCTGTTAATAATACTGAAAATGTTTACCATAAGGGTGTGTGTAACTCAAAATTGGCTTAGATCCTTCTAAATCTACAATAGAGCTTTTTCTCCTGTAACTGATTTAATTCAAACATAAAATCACTGACAAATGAGATTTTTTACCCACATTATCGTTTAAAGGAAGAATGAATAACAAATGTACAAATAAGTTGCTATTTTGCGTTTTCTTTCCATACTGACATCTTGAATAAGACATACAAAGTTAAATGTTTCTCAAAATTCAAACGATGAAGGAATTGTTACCCTAATTATTAATTAAAATACTTTCTACATTCAAAATATGCAACAGAAGATGTTGAGGCCTGCACCATCATAAACAGGCATGAAATTCTCTTACACACAAAAGCTAAGATGGGCTGCCATGACTCTGAGTCTGAGAGTCTCCAAAATATACAAAGATACCTGTGCTTGAACAGACCAGACAGGGTAGGTTGGTTCTCCAGCACAGCACAAGGCAGTGATTGGAAGAGCAATGAGGACACAGGCTGCTTGTCTTCCAAGGTTCTGTGTAGCCATCACAAGTGTAATGTGCCCTAAAGAACTATTTATGGTTCTTGCTAATGGGTCATCCTTTGCTATGAGTACTTGGATCTTGGCCCCGTGTGACTACTAAAATTTGCCCTTGGTAGTTTTTGTAAAGATGGAAAACTATGTGCAAAAAGATAACTCCCTGGACTGTACCATGGAATTCCATTAATTCTAGCCTTTTCTGTAAAGTGGTTCATCTCTGAGATGAGGACAGGACATTCATACATTGGCCTGAATTGAGCTATTGTAAAGTTGATATATCTGCTGCATTTTCATTCATTTAGTGGGCATAGGACATATTTTAAATGGAAAACATTACTTAAATAGATGCTAAATTTCTACACAGAGTGAGATTTGTATTTTTAGGAGCAAATTACAATGGATACCTGGAAAGGAGAGCTTTGTCATATTTGGTGTTTTGCTTAACACCTTAAGTACATTTGTTTTTGCTGCATTAAGCTGAATTAAAATCTTACATAAATCCATAATCATATAATACAATTGTAAACTTAAAAAGTACCAGTTCTATTTCATGTTGTTGCATACTTTAAAAATTACCACTGATACTAGGTGTTGGGTTGTAACACATTACAGGGTCCAAGGAGAATTCACTTGGGACTTCAGTGCAGCATTAGCTTACCAGAGACATGTATAAATGATTTCACTAAGAAGGTAGCCCTTAAAGTCAGGCATGGAAATAGAACTTAATAAGCAAAATAAAGTAAAGACTGCAGCAGTCTCGTTTTTTAAACAAAATCCAGGTAGCCCTATCAAGAGGCCATCAAAGCTATAGGTACTCCTTTTTAAACTATCTTGAACTTTAGACTTTTAATTAAGATCAATCTCACTGATTACAGTAATAAAGTGAAAGGAAGACAAACAGCACTTAAATAACAGTGCTTCCGACTTTCAACTGGAGCAGTAAATACATATAAACAGCATATTAAAACTGCAGATACTAGACATGCACTGATGTCAGATAATGCTTAAGACCTATTCCTTCAAGAACTTGCTGTGAAGGTTAGGAAACATGCCACTGCCCATCCTGTTCCATGCCACCTCCACTCTCTGCTTCAGGCTATGTTTCCAGGAATATATACCTATGTGAATAAGGTATATCAGTATTTGTCCCCAAAAGACTTGTGGGTTTTAACTTCAAGCAAGATTTAAGCAATTGTTATACTGCAGGCATGTAGAAGCCATGTTTTTGAGGTTCACCAGTAATAAGAAGGATTAAGTGAGCTTTTATAACTAGGATGATAATGTTTGTTTTACGTGGTCTTTTTACAGCATCTTTCCCTTGACAGCTGAACATTTCCAATAATTTAAAATGGATCTCATGCTTCCTTTCCTTCCTATCCTCTTTCATTTTCAACAAAGAAGTCCCTTGTTGTTTCTGTGCCTGTTTCTCTCTGCATGTAAAGGAGTGGAAATGTTGTGTGCCTCCAACCTGTCAGAAAAGTTTGCGTGATCAAAAAAATTTTGACATTTTGATCCCAAAGAGACTGCATCTCCAGTCATGTCTTGTAGAAAGGAGGCCCATTGTCTGTGACCAGCTCCTGCACATCTCCCCACTCAGGGTATTCCTTCTGTTCCTCTAAAGCTGAATTTAGAACAGTTCACCTGGGAAAACACAGTCCCAAAAAGGCGAGCTACCCCAGCTGCCCCGAGCCATTGAAAGGGAACGTTTCAGTATCTTCCTCAGCAATGCTTCAAGCTTCCCGTGCATGACTCTGCTACATAAGAGAGATCTTAGGGACCCTATTAAGTAAAAGAGTGGTATTATCACCTATGTGATGGCCAGATACAGCAGCACCATTTGCTTCCAGGGGAGCCAAAGAGCCATGCAGAGCTGCTGTTACTAGCAGAGGATGGTGAGGATAGGTAGGCCAGGGAGAAAAGCCAGGGAGAATTACTGACAGTTCTCTTTCAGGTGTTATTAATGAGAAATTAATTCGTGGCTTCAGGTATAGTATAGCACAATTTTTTTCCATACAGTGAAATCCCTCAAGTAGATTACATTTTAAACTCAGTACATTGAATCCTCTTCAGGGTATAGAATAGAATTTCAGAGGCTATTGAAACAAAGTTTGCTAGTTTAAAAAATATTCTGTTTTGTAATCACTAGGGAAGAAATCAACTGTTTCCAAATGGAAAATGTATGCAAATGTCCATTTGGAAAGTTATTTCAAATAATTTGGAATTATTCAGAGCATCAGAAAGACAACAAAGAGTTAAAAATACAGAAGATTTATCCACAATGAAAGATAATGAAAACCAAAAATATGGGCAGAGAGTAGGGCTCAATACTCCTCTCTCCATTCTGTGGACATAAAAGAGAGTCAGAATGAGTTTTTTGTATTACTTCTTTCCATCTCTAGATTTGTCTAAAAGCCACACAAGGAAGATTTTACGTGGGAGCTTGTTGGCAACTTAGAGCTTCTATAGGTCTTGGAGAAGTGAAAGCTTCCAAACATGGCAGAGGAGATAGGATGAGTTTGGTATCACTGTGAATGCTTTCTGAGCATTCTTATCAAACACAGCCTGACAGGTTTCATAAGCTGCAGCATGCAGGGCACCAGAATTGTTATCATGTGGTTCTGAAACAGAGAGAAACTGAGCTCTCTTACTAAACCTTTTCCCTTTTGAATTTCTCATTAGTTTTGCATGTAGAAAAACATGTTAAAAAAGATAATATACTTGATTACAGATGTATTTAACCAACACTTAATATTATTGCATAGACAGATTAGATACTCTTGCATAGACAGGACACTTCCACCTCAATCTAAAATCTGTGTTAGATGCACAGTTTGCTTCCAGTACTTCAAAATATGCTGACAATTAAGCATTTAAAATGTACCTTTGTCACTCATGCAGATGGAGTTTTGCATTAGCCATGATGTACTTAAAATGCATAGGCAGCTCTGACTCTACACAAGTTTGCCAGGAACTGAAGGTTTGGACATATGAACTTTCCTCCCTATCCACGTGGAGAGCAAATCCCATTTTCCCAGTGGAAGGATCAGGCGAAAATTCCATAAGCACAATCTCACGTATACCCTGTGCAGAAATAATCCACAGAGAGGACTGTTTGGCTCTTGCTTCATTCTTAGCTGGTCAATCACAATAGCGCCAAAGATTTCTTTCCAACTCTCACACACTTCTCTGACACAGTCTCTTTCACATTCTTGCTCACTTTCTTCTTATCTTCTATCTAAAAACCTTAAGGAAACTCACAGAGGGGAAAAAAAACTTTCTATATTTACTTAAATAATATTAAAGAAAGGATATAAAATGCCAAGCCTGGGCTGCAGCTTCAACAAGGCAAAGGACTATTTAAGACAGCTGGGAAAGCCTCAGCAGTTCTTCAATTCAGTTCCCGGCTGTCTTACAGTGTCCCTTCCAAACTGACTNACACTTCTCTGACACAGTCTCTTTCACATTCTTGCTCACTTTCTTCTTATCTTCTATCTAAAAACCTTAAGGAAACTCACAGAGGGGAAAAAAAACTTTCTATATTTACTTAAATAATATTAAAGAAAGGATATAAAATGCCAAGCCTGGGCTGCAGCTTCAACAAGGCAAAGGACTATTTAAGACAGCTGGGAAAGCCTCAGCAGTTCTTCAATTCAGTTCCCTTCCAAACTGACTATGATTCACCCCTTATTTTCTAGCTCCTCAGAAGTCCTCTGCCATACTCCCACAGGATCATAGAGATGTCTATAAAAAAGTGTATTTTAAACATATTTTCATAGACTTGTTAATTCATATTTAGTTATTATTCAAAGTAGCAGCCAAATTATCCTTGACTACTTTCCATCTTGTAATCACCCCATGCTTTGCATACTCTGGCTGTAAGCTTAACAGGGGTCAGTTCAAAAGGTTTCTCCTATTGATTTGAGAACTGGATTGCCTTTGTTTGGTTTCATATTACATCAGAAAAAGTCCTTTGAAATCTGTGGTGCCAGCCTGATTTAAGCTGGTATGAGAGCCCTTGGGAGCCATCACTGATAGTCAGAATTCTTCCTCCTGCCCCTTGCAAGTGCCAATAGTCTGATCTCAGGCATTTAACTGCCTTGGCCATCCTTCTCCTCTGACTGAAAGCCCAGCTCAGGTATGTGTTTCATGTGGCTGTGGTGTGTCCACTGAGCTGCATTCCAGGGCAGTGGAGTGCTTCCATACAGTGATGATGAGGATAGAATGGGTGGGTCCCGAAGATCAGATCATCGCAGTCTATAAACAATGCACACAAGGCTCTCAACGCCCCAACCCATGCATAAACTCTGGCTTCTGGAACAAATGACCCCTTCAGGGACTGATACTGTGGAGGAGGGATATAAAGTGTGCAGGATCTGGGCTGGCCGGGACCTGGGCTTGTAATAAAGATGCTTTTGCAACATTAATATATGCCTGTTTTCTTGCCAGCTTTGCAGAGTGCCAAAATTTGGCCCTAAACATTTAATGAAACCATTGAGATTTAGAATCAGACAAAGCAGAAAAGAAAATAGGAAAGAGAGGAGGGAAGAGGAAGAGAGAAAACTGTACAAAAGACATCTGATTAAACCAGTGATAATTACTGATATTGTTCCTCTCTGAGCTAGGATCACACTTCAAAATAAAAAAGTGGAAGATAATTTTGTTAATAATTTTAATCAGCTTCCTTTTCATGAAGGATCAGAGAACACTAATAGGCAGCTTTCCAAAAGACAGATGATTTGTAACACCATCAACTCAATAACTGAAACAAGAGACCTATTCTCTCTTCCATTTGTCTGAAGTAACGGGTTCCTCCATTGGAGGAAAAATAGAGAGAGATTGAAAAGCCTTGATTTGACCTAAATGAAATACATTCAATTCTAGCAGATGCTTTATCCTGTAGTTTATTTTTCTCTCTCCCCGCAATGAGCACAACTGTGTTGTCCTGTTTGTTTTCAATCTTTGTTCCCTTTCCTGATACCAGGTTGAAGCCTGTCTGGCTTAAGCAGTTCAGGGTATTATCTGAGAAGAATTTGCTCAAGTTTCCTTGGCAACAGGAGCCGAAAGAAGCTCAGTAAGGCACATTTTTGAGAGAGGCTTTTTGTTTTCCCTTTAATCATTCTTGGTGGGCATCAAGGAGAGAGGAGCTGGTTAGTTTTGGATTAATCAGGTGAATGGTGGTGAACAGAAAGCAGTAATGTTTGGCTCAGTTCTGAATCTGGCAAACAATGTGAAGTTGCCACCGCTGTTAGCATCCCTGCTGTTTGCCTAGGAAGTATCAATAATCTTTATACCTAACAAGAGTTGAAAAATGAGTGATTACAGTAATTATATGATCTGCATGATTTGATTTAACTTTTATATAGGAACTAATGCCTCCTGGTTTTAAAGGCTACATGACTTATATTAGTGGGCCTTTCTATCTAATTGCTTCCGGCCACTGTTTTCTGTTATTGAGAAAAGTCGTGTAATGCCATTGCAGATGTGCTACCAGCTTGGAGTAAACACGGTACTCTAAATCATGCACAGTACAATAAATCATACTCCTGCCATTATGTTAATGCTGTGCAAATCTTTGCGTTTGTTTTTCTCTGGAGTTGGAGGAAACACAGTAGGAAGCAATGTTGTGAAATCCTGAAGAATTTCATTGTCAGTAGAGCTGCTTGAGAAATTATGCTCCTCCTCTTTCAGAATAACTCAATACAAAAGGAAACATTAATTTGTTTAAATTTTGTTGTTTAAAAAGCTTTCATTTGAAACCTAAATGTTCCATTTCCTCATTGAAAGTTCCTATGCAAAAACAGGTTTTTTTCCTTTCACCTCATTTTTCAATTTGAACACCTTGGAAAAAACCCTGAACAATGATACACTAAAAACCCCATAATAATCAACCAATGGTAGCCTCTGTTTGTAAGAAGAGCTCCTCCTCTCTCTTCCTGCTACTGCCATCCCAGTAATTTCTCTGTTTTCTGCTACAGCAAGTTTTGGATAACAATGTTTTTCGAGTTGCTGAATGCAGTTTGGAATACTAGTTGTTATTCTCCTCCTTCAAATATGCAAATTCCAGATTCCACAAGAGAATCCTTTTTTTGTTTTTTTGGTGGGGGTGTGTGTGTGTTTGTAATTGAAAACTTTATGGAACAAAGTCCTTTTGTGTAAACTTTCCATCACTGGTGTCAGATAGACGCAGGGGGACTTTTGTTTATCTTAAAAGCATGAACAAAGTTTCGTCCATCTTTCTAGAGGTTCTCATGGTTTATAAGCAGAATTAAAATAAAGAAATAAACCACCCCAGCTTTTCCTTTAAATTCTCATCAGAACTATTTTACTTGACACTGAGACAAAATTTTGGCTTTGCAGTCTATGCTTTTCTATCTTGGAATGTGAGGACTGGGAGACAAAATGCTTATTCCTTCTTGGCTCCTCAGTGAAATCTGATTGTTTTGACTTAGTTTGAATTCTTTAGCATTTGAAGAATCTTACTAATCTTATTGTATTATAAAACTAGGAACACTGGTGAATGGGTTTGCTGTCTCGTGCCTTGCAGATTGTCCCACCACTGAGTGCACTTCCCAGAACTTGCTGCTTCCTGGCATCGACACTCCTGCTATGGATATGGGGAGATGAGCTTCACGATTATGAGCAGAGGCTGCACAGTGTATGTTGTGTGTGTCTAATAATAGTAGGCAATTGCTGTTATATAATTTAGATTTTTCTATTTTTCTAGTGATCATTTATCCAAATGCAAAAAATTGGCATATTTTGTACTTGCTGAGACATAGCTCATTTGTAGCTCATTCAGCAGTAGAGAGCTCTTAGATGATGCCCAGATGCCTATTTTTAAAGCAAATGTTTTTATTACATTTCAGATCCCTGTCCCAGGAGTTTTTGCTGGACTTAAAAACTGATCTGCCTCAGGTCAGAGCCTGATATATCCTATTAAGGACACTCAGCTAAAGAGAATACTTCTCGCTGACACAGAGGCTTAACAGATTAATGAATTAGTCTGTAATACCTTCTCCTTCTAAGGGCTGGTTCAAGTTCTGCTGCTGTTACTTTGATTAGCACTATCTCCTCTGGTGCTGAGCCAGGCAATTCTGTATATTGACTGTGCTGGCATTTCTTACTGCTTTGAGAGAAGCAGAGAAAGAGTCCTGCGCTATGAAGTTTGCATTGATCCAAAAGTAAAATTGTAAACATAACCAAAAGAGCTGTATTCTGGAAGGAAAAATGGGGTTGTTAATGGTGTGAAAGAACTTGTATTGTATCCAGCCCATCCTTCTTCCTTTAAATATATAACATTGCTAGTATAAATTGTTGAATATACTTTATATCAGCAGTAATCCTTCGAAAGTTGGTCATTTCATGGTATTATTGATATTACAATCCACAGTGGTTTATGTTATTAACTGCCCTTTGTTTACCTCAGGTTGTTAATCAGAGGGCCAGCCATTAAGTCCTGGCAACACATGATTTCTCTAGGATTATTGCTTACATTTCTGCTGCAGTCAGGAGGGTTTTTCTGGCTTACCTCAGCAATGAGGAAGTCTATAGCTGATCAAATGTGCTCTTGCATGCAACTGTCACTGCAACTGATGGGAATTAATATGAAAGGTAAAATCTAATACAGAAAACCTTGCTTTAAATCCACTCTTCAATCCAACACTAAATATTGAAAAAGAAAAAACAACCCACCCCAGGAATCTAGAGTACACAGCTCTGATTATGACTGACCTACTCAAGATTATAAAGGACAAGCCGGGCAATATAATGTCCCATTCTGCCTCACTTGTGTTGTCGTCTTTAATTAGGGAAGTTCTATGTCCCACATGACATTTCTCAGCAAAATGTCTGTAAGAGTCTTGGGGAAGGGAGGGAGAGGAAGACTGAGAGCAATGTTTTGGCTGTCTATTTGCTGGTTTCCCCATACAGATTTAAGTGGTCAGTGTTGCAGCATTTAGAGATTGGCCCAAGAAATTCTCTTGTGCATTAGCTGATCTTAGCTTCAATACCAGGGTTTTGTGAATGCTTTAAGCAGACTTCCACTAAGGAGGCAGTCTGTGCCCTGTACAGTCACTCTCAAAATCAGTCATTGAAAGCAGGCCCTGAAAGCAGGATGTTATTGAGAGATTTTTTATTTAGTATTGAGAGTATTTGTATTTATTGCTGGGATGTAACCTACTGTTATCCCCATTTTGCAGTTAATTTTGGGCCATAATAACCATCATTCAATGAAATAATTCAGAATCACAGAATCACAGGATATGCTTAGCTAGAAGGGACCGCAAAGATCATCAAGTCCAACTCCTGCCCTGCACAGCACCATCCCCAAGAGTCACACTGTGTGCCTGAGAGCATTGTCCAATCACTGCTTGAGCTCAGTCAGGCTTAGTGCTGTGATCACTTCCCTGGGCAACATGTTCCAGTGCCCAACCACCCCCTGGGTGAGGAGCCTTTTCCTACCTATGCCTCCCCTGACACAACTTCAGGCCATTCCCTCAGGTCCTGTCTCTGGTCACCAGGCAGAGAAGAGATCAGTGCCTGCCCCTCCTCTTCTCCTCACAAGGAAGTGTCTTTGCATGCCTAGAGTTCTGTTAAGCAATGTATCAGGAGCCTTAATCCTAAGTAGTGTTTTTTGGGAAACCCTATCTAATGTGTGGAGACATCTCAAATGTCTTTGGCATACACAGTTTCAGGTGGAAATGCTGTAATGGAGTGTGAGTGTGCTCCTGGTGATTGCTTACCTCCTATCAGAGACTTTTTGAAGCTCAGAGAAGAAATACCTCTGTATTTCAGTCCTCTGTGGAGCTTGCAGTGCTGAATATGCTCAGAGCAAGCCTTACTCGTTATGTAAGACCATGGTGGTTCCTACTGCTACATCCATGAATCAGTGATTGGATGAGTCATCTACAACTTTGGTTCCCTGGAGTCTGTTTGGCGTGAGGGGCCCTCCAGACACACCATCCATGACTATTTCCCACAGCAAGGCTGCCCTCAGTGCAGGTGGAGCCCACCCCTCATGTTGAACATCAGCCACTATATAGGAATGCATTAGACACAAGCGTTCACAAAACAGATCATGGAGATGTAATGAACTTTCCCCAGGTACTCACTTACCTCTGAATTCTTCTATTTCTTTGCTATTAATCAAGACAGTAAAAACTAAACTAAAATCTCCAATTTCATCTGCATTAAACATGGAAGAATCTCTTCCATTGCATCAGTCAATCCACGTCACTTAAATTTTCTTATAGAAATTAGTCAAGTACACAATTGGAAAGAACATGATGAAAGACAGCAGAATATGACAGGTCTCTGATGTAAAACACTCCACTGAGAAGAACCTTGGTTTTTCCCCAGGACTGGTGTGACTGATGGCACTGTAAGGTCATACTCTTTGCTTGCTTGGAGGAAGACATGGCTGTATTTTAAAAGATGAAGCTTTGGTCTAACTTTGCTCCAGCAGAAGTCAAATCACACTTATATTCGTGATGCACAAGGGTGAGCAAGGGATGGGAATGCCTGTCACATGAGGAGAGACTGAAGGAGCTGAGACTGTAGAGCGCTGAGAAAAGAAGGCTCAGGGGATGTTACCAATGTGCATAAAGACCTAATGGGGAAGGGAGGTGGGCTGAAGAGGGAGCCAAGCTCTTTCCAGTGATGCACAGTGACAGGACAAGAGGTAATTTGGCACAGCTGAAAAAACCAAAAAACTACATTTAAATGAAGGAAAAGGTTTTTCTGTGTGGGCAGTTGAACACAGGAACAAGTTGTCCAGAGAGATTGCAAAGGTATTCAGAAGCCATCTGGGGATGGTCCATGCTCAGTAGAAGCATAGAGCATAGAACTCACCCTGCTCTAGCTGACACTGCTCAGAGTGATGCCTTGAGATGGGATGTTAGATTAAGTGATCTCCTGAAGTACTTAACCAGACTCAAACGTTCTATAATTCTATCATCTCAAAATATGGTTCTGGGATATAAGTTCATATTTTCAATTATTTTACACATTTTTACATTGCTATATTGAAGTAAACTGCATACAGATAGACTTTTGCTTTCCAAAAATGACTCTCAATAGTCATGTATTCACAGACACTTTATTTACAGTTAGTTACCTTTTATTTAGTTATACTTATTACATACTTTTATTTAGAACTGCAATTTTTTAGACATATCTAAATGTACAAAACCTCAGAATAAAATTAGTCTTAGCTAATAAAAAAATTCCTTAAAATTTGGATCTCTTTCTTTCACCAATTCTTTAAAAAACAGTTTTTCAAACAAACAAAACATTATGTTCCCCTCCTAAGGAACCATTCTTTTATGCTTCACCTGCTTTTCTTTTTCATCTTCTTTCTTCTTCACCTTGACATTCATCTCACTTCATCCAAGAGCTTTGATTTTCATATCCTGCATTTCCTGATACATTTTTAAGTTTTCCCTTCTTGACTGGGCTACTGCATTTATGTGTTTGTAGCCCATACTGAAAAACCGTGATTTTAGCACACAATATTTAATCACAACTGGATTAGAGGAAAAAGTGAATACATTTTTTTGGTTCCAGAACTAAATAGTGGCAGGGTACCAAATTAATGTCCTGGCACACACTTTGAGAGAGCAAAAGTGATCACCCTCCTCTCCTCTATGTGAAAAGAACAACAGCAATGCAGAGCCCATGTAGAAAAAATCTCTATCTGTGCTCTGTCTTATGCTGCTGCCAGTCCCAGGGGCTGTGTGGGTCTCAAGGGTTTTGGCATTGCACCTCCCCTTTACCTTGGAGCACACACAACTTTTTAACAGCCTGTGCAGAGTGAGAAAGATTT
Source organism: Promerops cafer (assembly GCA_013398275.1). Classification (NCBI taxonomy): domain Eukaryota; kingdom Metazoa; phylum Chordata; class Aves; order Passeriformes; family Nectariniidae; genus Promerops; species Promerops cafer. Next base: position 2,580,761 of record VZSE01014922.1, on the reverse strand, counting down.
GATAAGGTTGGGGTTTTTTTCCCGTCCTTGTTTTTTTTTTTTTTTTTTTTCCCCTTTCTTTTATAGTCGGGGCAGCAAAACCTTGAATAAAAAATCAACTGAGAAAAAGGCTCATAGGGTATTTATGATAAGGTTTTATTTCATCCATATTATTAATCTTACCTGTATTCATAGGGTGTTTTAGAACACAAAAAATTTTGCCTAACAGCTAGATTGTTTTCCCTCTATATTATAGCAGTAGTTCAACACTTTTGCTAGTATATATTTCTAGATTCTGTGATGTAGTTTCTGTTCATGTCACTCAGCTGTTGTGGAGATAGCCATATTTGTTTTCTGTCTTAACACAGTCTACTTGCTCTGTGTTGCTTAATATAGTTCTCCAGCTTGTCATATTTCCTGTCTTCTGCCATGATTATTTGAATGGTCTTTACTTCTCATCCGTCTCAAACCCATCAACTAGAAATGTAAGGTGTTGACAACATTTTCAGTTACCCTCTTAAAGAATATTAAATCTTTTCATAAGCTGATCTGCTTCAAAAGCAGGCTGTTGGAAAACAAGCTATTACACATCTAGAACTTGGCTTTAATTTTCTTTCCATCATTTTTCTGGTTAAGTCATTCTCTTCATTAATGCACTCAAATAAAATTGGAAATAAAATAAATTACACTGCAGATAAAATCACTGCTATAGATCTCATCTGTTCTCCAAAAGGATCATTCAGTAAATGGTGATATTTTTTTTTACTTTCCAGTTAATTTTAGAAAAAAACACCCACTAAAAGTTTCTAAAACACTGTTGAAAAATATGCTCATTCACAACCCAAAATACAAAATATCAGCAGATTTTATATTTGGTATTCGTGTTTTGAATCTTCAATATATGTCTGAAAGACATAGACTGTTAAACATAGGCCCTTAGGAAATTACGGATATTGTCAGTATAATTCTCCCTTTTAAGGACCTGTTCTGCCAAGCTCAGTTCATCTCTGATATTTATATGCTTTTCTGTCCCATCCATTCCTGTAATTTCCAAGTTATATATGTTTCAAATCTTTCACTGCCTTGATTTCAGAAAATGTTTAAGGCCAAGATTAGTGTCCTTATTCAGAGGTTGTTCAGACAGGTTCAAAAAGTGTCTCTGCAAGTGTGTTTTAAAACAGAATTTTGTTAACAAGCACTCTGGTGTTTGCTGCCTAATATAGTAAGTCACATGCTTCTTACAGTGCTGGGCTGGGTCCATGAATATTCTTATGCTCCCAGAACCAGTTCACCCAGCCATCATCTTCTAAAACTTGTGTTCCATCACAGTTCTTTACAACTCCTCATCTTTAAACTATGGAGAGGTTTATGGTAAATTGAAGTATAGGCAAGTTTGGATAAATTATTTTTTTATCTTCCCTTTTGTCTCACTTTAATTATGTCTGGTATTAGATAGAAGATTTTCAGAGTAGGGTGGTCTTTTTGTATATTCCTTTACAGTTTCAGTTTCTCAGAAAAGCTGTGACAATTCCTTTCCCCTTTTTATCTAATTTTGCTGTTTTAAAATTGGACTTGAGTATTTTTTTTATTTTTCCATATGGGCTAAAATTTTATAAGAGTTCATATGTTGACCTTATTGGCAACCTGGAGACACAGTAGGGTGTGTTCTCGGTTAGGAATGGAAGTAATGCTTTTTTAGGAAGGACAGGCAAGAAGGAGTGTCACCCTTTGCATCAATGACCAGCTGGAGTGCATGGAGCTCCATTTTGGAATGGATGAGGAGAATATATGGGTCAGGATTAAAGGAAAAGTAAGGACAGGTGACATTATAGTGGGGTCTGCTACAGACCACACAACCATGAACACCAAGAAGATGAGGCCCTATAGAGACAGATTGGAGCAACCTCACTTTCACAAGCCCAGAGCCTTGTGGGGGGCTTCAAACATCCAGTATCTGTGGGAGGAACAATTCAGGAAGTTCCTGGAATGCATTGATGGTAAATTCCTTCTCTAAGGGATACAGGAGTCAGCAATGGGAGGTGCTATGCTGGACCTGGTTCTCATCAACAAGTAGGAGCTGGTGGGGAGTGTGAAGCTCAGGGACAGCCTGGGCTGCATTGACAACGAAATGGTGGAGTTCAAGATCCTGAGGGCAACAACAAGGATGCCCAACAAGCTCACTACCCTGGACTTCAGCAGAACAGACTTTAGCCTCTTTGGTGATCCGCTTGGTGGAGTAGCATGGGATAGAGCCCTGGGGGGAAGAGGAGTCCTTAGAAGCTGGTAAATATTCAAGGATCACCTCCTCCAAGCTCAGGAGTGGCACAGCACAACAAAGACGAAGTCAGGATGCCTGCATGAATGAACAAGGAGTTTTTGGACAAATTCAAGCCTACAGAAGGCGGAAGCAAGGACTTGTGTCTTGGGAGAAATACAGACCGATTGTCCAAGCAGTCAGGAATCAGGTTAGGGAAGTTAAAGGTCTGATAGAATTATATCTGGCCAGGGACATCAAGGCTAGCACTAAAGCTTCTGTAAATAAATCAGTGCTAAAAGAAAGACTAGCCCTTCTCCAGAAGGAAACAGGAGATGTGGTTACGTGGGATATGGAGAAGGCTGAGGTACTCACTGACTTTTTTGCCTTGGTCTTCACCAGAAAGTGCTCCAGCCACACCAAGCTGCAGAAGGAGAGGCAGGGACTGGTAGGATGGAAAACCACTCCCACTGTAGGACATCAGTTTGAGACCATCTAAGGAACCTGCAGCACAAGTCTATGAGACATGGATTTGCCACAAACACAGCCTTTTCCAATGCCTGACTCTCTTCATGGGGAAACAGATTATTCTTATATCCAGCCTGAACCTATTTAGCTTCAGTTCATGCCTGCTCTCTCATCCTCCAGCTATTCATCCCTGTGAAAAGTCAGGTTTCACTTTCTTGGTAATGTCCCTGCAGGCACTGGAGGATGCTGTTAGGCCCATCCCAAAGCCATGCCCTCTCTCCAGGGTGCAGCAGCTCAGCTTGTTCAACCTCTCCTTGGAGGGCAAGTATGCTCACCTGTCGCGTCGGCCTGCCTGAACAGCCCGGAAGGGCAGGCACGCGTTATCTCGGTGAGCGAACAAGCTCCCTGAGGCGCAGCAGCGCAGTATCGACGGCACGGGTGGCAAAGAGAGACGGACCTCTGTGCGGCTCTTTGGCTGGACAAGGTTTATTGAGGGAAGGGAGTGAGGAGGAGTTACGGAGCCAAGGGATGCCGCAACAAAAGGCAGAGAGTTTGAGGGTGCACAGGGTTTTAAAGTGAGGGTCCAGGGGCGGAGCTGAGGGTCAGAGTCCAATGAGTCTGAGGGTTACATAATGAGGGACCAATAAGGGAAGAGGGGTGTTAACTGCGGCAAAATTAAACCAATGGGGGTATAGGACTGGAGGAAACTTCTGGAAGTATTACAAATGAACCATGACAGACAGGCCAACGGGGCCAATAGGAATACAACATTAACACATTCATAACCTATATAACTTAAACCTTGAACCGGGTCCATGGCCGCGGAACCCTGGGGGACTGATGCGTCCCCACACTCACCCTGAATATCTTGGTGGTCCTTTGCTCATTTCAATATCCCCATGTCTTAATCAAAATTGCTATCGTTTTTGTTCTTAAGTTTTGGGTACCTTTATGGCTTCCTGGCTTCTTCTTGGGACAGCAGGAAGAAGAACGGCACAGTTGAAAGGCTGCAACCTCACGTTCTCTCCTGCTATCACTGTGCAGGTCTCTGACAGGTAACTCATTTGTGCTGTGGCCTCACTGGAGTATAGGCCTTTCTGGAAATACCAGAAAGGTACATCTTCATGGAAATACATCTTCATGGAAATACCAGGTTCCTCCAGGTTTATTGGTCTAACTAATGTCAGGCATAGCCTTGGATATCAAGGTATGCCATTCACTGTAGTATATTTTGGTGCTTTCCACACAGGTATTTCCATTCATACTTCATTCATATCAGACTTTGTATTTCCATCACAGAGCTCTATGTTATAAGCATTGGCATATATATCACCCAAGAATTAAGCAAAAAAAGGGTCAGTTCCTTAGTCCACAAAATGTAGGGAATGGTAGACTTGTGTCTTGTTTGTATGTATGAGATCTCGATTCCCCTTTTTTGTCTTGATGCTTGTATAAAGTGTTGAAACTTCCCCCTTGGGAGCAATGGAGAATTGCCTCCTAGCAATCCTAATGTGACCAGTCCAGTGGGTGCAGGAGATTGAACCAGATTCATGGCATTGATAGGACTGCAGAAAGGATGTGATAAAATAAAACATTCATATTTGAGGTTCCACTATAGCTTAAGAAAGGGCATGACCTTGAGGTCAATTTTTTGAAAGAAGGGGGAGCCTGATCCTCTTCACAGAGACTCAAGTGCTCTGCTTACCAGTCTTTCCGATGCAGTTTGTAGTACGCATTGTTACTCTCTGACTTCTCAACTGTAAGTGAAAAAGTAATTGCTTAAATATATTAACTTTATAAATCTGATCATATGGATAGACAAGCAGAATAGTTCTAATTTAATAATGTTGGTGCATATCTGTTGGATTTCTTTATCTTTGCTTTGACTTTTTTCTTCCTCATACTGAGGTACGCAGAAACAAGCTGAAAGTCTGAGCTCATGAGGCATCAGTTCCTAATTTGCCGATATGAATTTGAATAACTTTCAGAAACTTTGGCTGTTTATGCAAAGTGAACTTTTAATACATTTCAGTTTAATTTGGTGTTATTGTGTGTCATCTTCCTGATTTTGAGACTGTTTTCAATGTTCATGATAAAGTATATTTGCCTGATGAAAATATTGGGAAATTCTCATTCTGTTTTCAATTAGAGATAAACAGGAATCAAACCTCTGTATCTCAATATTTGAGGAAACTTAAGTCAGAGCTGAAGTCTGAAGCTCTCTCTTTTGTTCGAATCTTTACTGTGTAAATCATACAGTCCTGCTTTTCAAAGAGATGATTGTCAGTGTGATTCCTATCAGTAGAAATAAGAGAGACAAATTCTGGTGTTTTCCCCTGAAAAATGAGCGTGGTTTTTTTTTTTTTTTAATTATTTTATATTAAAGTTTTGGTTAGGAAGTCATCACACAGAGAGAGCTTCTAAGTAACATCGGAATTTATTTCCAGAATTTTTAGAAGAGATGAAGTTTGTGAAAAGTACTTTTGTTCATTGTCTCACCTACATTTTCTGCAAAAAATATAGATGCCTTTTCATCATACTCAGCAATAGGGAAGGGTTAGTGCAGTGGAAATGATACAGGTAAAATTTCTCCCTTAGATTAATTGCAACTGTATGTTGAATCAGGTGAGCCAGTTTTGAAGAGGTCAATCAGAAACTGAAAATCAAGGTCAGATACAGAGAACATTTTCTAGTATGAGAACATGCACATTCTGTTTCCATAGAGTTCTACTGGATCTGGCCACCAGCATACACAAGATTGTCTTTCACATTTGTCTGTAGACTTTCCCTACTAGGAAAATAAGTGGAAACTGTGTAACAGGGTTATTTCCAGAGCACACAAATACACACCTATATAAAGAAGAAACCATTTTCAGTGTACAACTATCCTGCAAAAATTAGGGATTATGCTATGTATTTTTGAGAGTTGTCTCCCAGTATGCAAGTTATTGCCTGACTGTTCACATATAAGCTCTACAGTACTCCTGTAACCTTAAAGGCATCTGAAGAAAAGACTCATACCCTACGATTCCTCTCTTTTTGAAATAGTAAGGAAAACTGATATTAGAAAAATGGCTATAACACTTCCATGCCAACTCAAATTCTGTGGGATTTAAAATTTTGTCATTTTTAAGGCCTGGTCAAATCAAAGGTTATGCAAATTAAACCTCATGTCTCCTTTCACAAATCAGAACAAGAACTAAGAAAGTTTTCCTGTATTCTGCCCAAAACTTAACTGTTTTTAAACATATTGAATTTGATTGCAGCTGAAGATATTGCCTGAAAAATCTTCAGCTTCAATCTTTACTGAAGTGTTTCATGTCAAAGGAATGGATGATAGATAGTGTCCCTCAGACAAGGAGGTCATTTTGGGGCACAAACTCATTAACATAGTAAAAAGAGCTTTAAATGAGTTTCGAAAGCCCACAGGGCAAAAGTCCAAAGGCAAATTAAAACCCAAACAGCAGCAACAACAATTATTGATTTAGTAATTTGGATGGAATTTGAAGATGAGCAGAAATCAGACGTGCTGCTGAAGACACATAAATGAAAATACCAGGGCAAACTGCTGAGAGAATCTATATGCAAGATTCAAGTATTCAGTGGCTTGAAGATTCAACAAAGATGACATGAGTGGCTGAAGATGAAACATAACATCAAATTACAATAGTGGTGGCAGAAGACCACAGCCTGTATACAAATCAAGAGAGGGAAAAAAATTAATAAGTGCTATTATATACATTAAAGGTAGTCATGGAGACTGAATTGTATGGTCATTTAAGGTTTTTCCAGCTATATTACTTTTTGGATTTTGTGCTTCTGTAAATCCACTTGAGCCATTAGACTTTGGTGAAAGAATAAATTCATATGCTTTTTATATCTAACCATGTGAGCTTTTCTCTTTTTTTTTTTTTTAATTTGAGGAAAATTTCTTCAAGTAATTTTATCAGCCCCATGAGATAAATGACCAGGCTGTTTTGATGTGCTCCAGTAGAGGGCAATGACACCTATACTCAATGGCTGTGCTGGTCCACCCTGAATAAACACTCTCTAAGTTATAGTGAGAATAACCACATCACCCCCTCCCCCCCCACCTTAACCTTTCAGACATCAGGTTAATTAGAACTCCAGTTCATACATACTATCCCTAGGGAACATGTTACTGTATATTTTCCTTTTTGATGTACAGCTGCAGTACTAAGTCAGGCATGATTTACATATATGATAGGTGATAATTAGGCCTAGGAGCCTCAGTGAGCCCATATACTGTGGATAACTGGTTTAGCTTGAATAAGATAAGCTTGAAAGTATTACATGAATATCACTTCTATGATTGAAAACATTATAAATATTGCATATTGATGGAAATATTACCCTGTGACTGAGACAGTGGCAGCCTTCATCATCTAATTCTCTCCAGTGAAGATTTATTTTCCTCTGAAGACAGGCTGAGAGACTCGTGGTTGCTCAGCCTGGAAAAAAGAAGGCTCCAAGAAGATATTATAGCACTTTCCAGTACCTTAAAGTGATTACAAGAAAGCTAGAGAGGGATTTTTGACAAGGGTATGAAGTGATTGGACAAAGTGTAATGGCTTCAAAGTGAAAGAGGGCAGATTCAGGCCACCTGTGAGGAAGAAATTATTTAGTGTGAAGGTGGTGAGACACTGGCACAGGTTGCTCAGAGAAGCTGTGGGTACCCCATTCCTGGAAGTGTTCAAAGCCAGGTTGGATGGAGCTCTGAGCAACCTGGTCAAGTGAAAGGTGTCTCTGCCCATGGTAGGGGGGTTGGAACTGGATGACCTTCAAGGTCCTTTCCTACATAAACCATTCTATGATTTTAGGATTTATTGCTTTTTTTTTTAGCACTTACTTAGCATGGTCTGTGTCCTAAAGATTTCACCATCTAAATCAGTCATAGTTAAGTGAGTATTAGGTAGGAACTATTTGAAGTAAGGCAGACTGATAATATTTGTCTAAGTAGGTCATAAAATGTTCATTTTGGAAATATTTCCTTTAATATTTAAAAAAAACTTCCACTCATATTCACCCATATCTTATCTCTACTATTCTTGTTCACATAGGCTAGGTTCATTCTCCATATTATTCTCTCTACTGTCTATTAAGGCAATAAACAAGATATTGCCCTAATCAAAGGTACATTTTATAATTAAAGCCATTGTCCTCTAATGCACCTTCACTTTGTCTTTCCTTGCTGTGTTTAATCCAAGATAAAGTATGAGTTTTTCAGAGTATATCAGAGTAGATCCTTCCATAATACCTTGATGAAAGTCATTATGGAAATTTATGTATTTTATGTTGCTTGAAACTTTAGCAAAGTTATCAAGAGATTTTATATAGGAAGCTAAAAGTTCATCTAAATTCTCAAAGGTGTAAATTATGTATTGATACTTACATTACGATATACATGGATTATTATTCAAGATCTGTGTTAAGAAGCCTGTACTCCATTCCACTACAATGTCTGGACAAATGAGTTTAGGAGGGCTCATTATTCAGTGATTATAGCTGATGAGTGTGCTTAACTCTTAACTTTTTACAGAAGTGGATAAAAGGACAAAATCCCTGACCTGAGGATTTTGCTACCTATTATTAGACAAATATGATGATCAGATGGAAAAAGGGAATAGACAGAGGGCTTATGGGGAAAACTACAGAGGGGTTGTCAATGATCTAATGATATGGTGACACATTCTAATCATGTGCATGTGTTGACACTTCTTAGTAAAAAAAAGTTTATATTTGGGAGGGAGCTTGAGCTGTTTCAACTGAAATGGGTCTTGGCAAGGATTGAATAAAGTCAGTTTCTGAGAGAATATAATTAACAGTTCAAGGTATAGGTGAAAGATCTGGGGAGGGAAGCAGGAATTAATAGGATGGGCATCATTTGCAAAGTAGAAAGGAAAATGGAAAGTTAATATGAGGGAAGATCATGGATTTACCTAAGATTCATTCAGTTATGTTAGTTATCTCAGGTTATCGTTGCATTGGGACAAACCTGCCTCTCCTCCATCTCACAGAATTTGAATTATAACACGTATACAAACAATGAGAAAAAAGCAGAGGCATTAAAATGGGTTTTACTTGAGGTTACCTCAATAAAAAATGATTTGTCATACTTAACAAATAATTCCTTATTATTAGCTGTGTGGTACTTTTAATGCTATTCAAGTAACTTGGGGCTTTGGTGGTGGTGGTGTTTTATTTTTCTTGCTTTTCTACTGTGAATATATTGAGGTCAATTTTGAAAGGTTGAAGATGCCTGTGAAATACAGTTTCTAGAGTAGTCTGCTTTTGTTTGAAATGGGTAATATATACTTTAGTGTTTAAAATAGAAATGAGTCAAGCAAATCATATGTTTACTATTTCCAGAAACCTTTTTAAAGGTTTGAGGGTTTTTTTTTTTTCTGTCTAAAGTTATATTAGACAGAATTTCCACACAGCTACTGCAAACCTGAATAAAATCTGTAATGTCTCATCTAAATTTATCATGAGTTTTTAACTATTTCATAGAAATCCAGACATATTTTTTAGCAATGAAAACAGAGTTATGGCTTGGGATTTAGAGTACTCTAAGAAATTATTGAATTATTAATGAATTCAAGATGGTGTGAATGTACCTATATGCTATTCAAAACCCAACCTTTTGAAAAAAGTCCATAATGCTCCATGACATAACCATAATTAGTAATTTAGAGGATGATAGGTCCTTGACTGTGGAATGCTCCAGTAGTGATGCAGCAGGCTGGCTTTTGTGTTACGCTTAATATAACACACCGGGACAAGTTAGTCATGTCCAGATATGGAAAATTATGGCAACTGAGATGTGGTCCATTTTCTCTAAATTAGATATTGTTCTTCAGATTTCTGCATAGTGTCTTGCCAATAAACCAAGCCTGGTCGTCTCTGATTTAAGTAGTGACATATTGAAAACCTTGTGGGCTTGTGATAATGACAATACTGGCTTTTTGGCACACTGGGTTTGCTTTTGTTCTTATTTTAGCATGCATTTTTTATGTTATGACTGTGCGTATTCCTTTTCAGTGTAGATGTGGAGCATCTCTAAGTGTCTTAATGTGCTGAGATAAAGAAATGTGTTCCAGAAATGGCATTTTGAATCATGGTTTGCTCATTTTGAGTATGAAATTGAGTACTTTGGTGCCTGAAAATTTGTTGGTTTATTCAGAGTTGTCAAGTTAGTGATAACATAAATGTTTGCTTCATGTTGGATTTATGTTTTCTTAAAACAGTCACATTGTTCTGTCAATCCAAATACTGTGTGGGAAATATTGACTCGATTTATCTTTTCTGATCTATTTTTAGACTTCCACAGATTAGATTATGAGATGAATGACATGAAACAAAAAGGGTACAGTCTGTCCTAGCTCAGTTTATACCTTTTCATGTTGTTTTCTGGGAAATATCCCTATTGTCTCAAGTGTCGTCCTATATGACTTCCAGTTTTGGAAACTCCATTCTCATTCTCTTTGTTTTGCTGTGCATTAAGGGTTCCAAAGGCATGGCTCAGATTTCTAAGTCTTGTAGGACAAATATTGAATTCAGATTTTTCCAAGTATAAAGCCCTTAACATTTATTTATTTGTATGTTTAAATAAACACATATTTTGTTAATCAGCTGGGATTTTGGTTTTTATTTGCAAAATTTGTACAATTGAACCTTCATATAAAATCCCAAAATATGTGACTGTTTTTTAAAATTATTAGTTTTTTATAAATCTATAAAACTTTTTGTTATAAACTTTATTAACAAAAGCAGTAGTTAACAGATATAAAAATAAGCAAGTTACATAACCATGGCAGGCTCCTGCAGTCTTTAGCTTTTCCCCACAAATGACATACACAACATTCTTGGCTGGAGCTTTATTCAAAACACATTTCAAAGACACAACTGTAAAACATTAGACCCTTCCAAAGAGCAAATTGACTAATGGGAAGAAACAAGACAGACCTGCTATGTAAGGCAAAAGAAGTCTCCACCTAACCAAAATTTGTTTCCAAGAAAGCTATCACCTATAGAAGTCAGAAAGAGAGAATTCTTCCTGTAAATTCACCTTCTAGCTTGAGATAACCACAAATGGCTTTATACAGTCTCCTTGCTTATATCCCTCCTTTCATTTGCTGCATTCATGTCTCTGCTGAATATCTTCCCAAGATACGACATCAGTGAAGATTATAGTCAGCCTACAATTCAACTGCTGAATGAAATCATGGTCATCTTCTAGTCTAAAGATCATGTCCACACCCAGGAATACGGGCAAATTGATGTTCTAGCATGAGGCAGACCACCAGTTTCTTAGGTTTTAATGCCTTCATATTTACTTTAGATCTGAGGTTAAATATTGGTGCACACATATCCATTCACAATTCAAACAGCCTGCATAATAATTCCTAATTTCTTCTCTTTCCTGCCTCTTAATGCTGAGTGATAACTTTTTGTCCAGCTTGTTAGCTTTTTGTTTGACAGAGGTAATACAAATAGTGAGGGAGGGGTGAGGAACTCACAAATCAATCAGTTGAACAAAATACTGAATCTTCTCTACTTCTCTCTAATTTTTCAGACCTTCCACTTGAACTTAATTAGCTTTTGTATTTTTTAATTACATTGTGGCCTTGCTAGAATTCATAAGCATTATCTGAACAGATAAATTTGGAATAGGAAGATTTTCAAAGGAGACATGGGTACTAAAGTGAGATTGGTGTCTTGGTGCTTAAAAACAATCTCTTTAAAGTAGTATTGAACTTTTGCTACTAGAAGGCAAATAAGGGAATATGGTGCTACCATCTTTGTACTTATGTCCATTTACATGAGCATGACCGCTAACAGCAAACTTTGAGATGCACTGAACTCAACTAAGTAGCAATTCTAGCTGAACAACTACTTTGCTATTGATTTTGATGCTTATTTACTTAAATTAATTACTTAAACTCACACTGAAATTTTTGTCAAATGCTGTTGGGAATTTTTCCCCTCCTATAAAATATTATGGGCCACTTTTGTTTACAAAACCTCTGGGTTTAAAATTAAGCTCAAGACTGATGAACTATTGAAGAAAATACATTTATTTGGTAAATACTGTAGAATTGTAGGAGTGTTCTGTATAATCACAGAAGAATGATCTTTGCCTGCACAGCTACCTTCTCTCTTTTGACCTGTTTGTCACCTAACACTGATATACACAATGCAAATTTTCAAAGAATCACAAGGATAAAAGCCACCTTATGATTACCATCTTATTCTAATGATTGTGTCTACTCACATGGAGACAATTAATAACAGTAGGCCACGTGGATCATCGTGCTGGGAAGACGTGTTAATGGAAAATTTCATAAGCCTCAAGGTTTTTGTTTGTTTATTTTTGGGGTGGAATGGAATAAGAGAGGAAACAAGGGGGTATTGTGGAGACAAAAGGCTTTTTATAAAATCAAATACTTTCAATATCTTCAAATCCTGTCAGAAAGAGGTGTAGGACTTATGCGTGTGTATAAGTGACTAAGAAATTAAACGGTTTTGGGGTTTGTTTTTGTCAGATGAAAATGTTAAATGAAGTGTTATCTCTTGAAACGTTTTGATTGTGGTGGTGACATTGTATAAATTAAATACTTCCCAGATATATATTGGAATGTCTTCTCAAATTTAATACTGTTTAGATGTGAAGAGCTGGATTCAGCATATCTCAATCTCTCTGATTTAATTCCCAGAATCAACATTTTTGGACTATAATGATAAATAACAAGCATAATCTGTCTGGTTGCCTTTTTTTCTATTGTGTGCTGTTAAATACTGACATTAATCAGGAAGATTAAGGTCCCCTCACATCTTCTAGGATGACACTGAGACAGTACCACACATTTGTTCACTTTTATAGAGAAAACATTGTTTTGCAGAAATAATGAGATAATGAGAATAAAGTCAGAATAGAAGGGAAGCATGCATGTATTTTACTTCAGCTGTTATCAAATAGTTTTATTGATTTTCCTAGCTGCAGTAGGCACCAAGGTCATCCACAGTTCACAACATCTCTTTCCTGGTTCTAGATGACATTACATCAGAAAGCACATCTAGTCATTTATATTTCATTTCTCTTTAATTATCTTATAAAAATTGCTTCCCAGCATTCTCTTAAACAGAGAATCTCTGACTTGAAGAAGCAGAAGAAAAAGTAGCAACCACTGTAGAACTGCATATGACAATATTGTATGTCAAACTTGCTACTGAAGCAAATAAAAATAAAGGTAGGTCTCTGTCTTACTGATGTTACCTCATTTAAGATAAAGAATAATTGGTATTCATAGATGTGATCAACATTTCCATCCACTGAGTAATGAGCAAATTAACAAGACACATACTGAGTTGTCTTAAGACACTGCATGTAAAAAGAACTAATTATTATTCTCTTTGGAATACAAATCTCCATTCATGGCAAGCTGTGATGCTGACTGTGTAGAAAATGGAGGACAATATCAGGCAGGTGTATTTTTATGAAATGTCTCACCCTTCTTAAAAGCTTTGACCATGACAGTCCTTTAGTGAAGAAGGAAAAGTAGCCTGAAGAGTCTCCACATGTCCCTTCATGTTTGTTGGTGAAATTTCAGTTTTCTTAAAGGTTCATTTATACCATACCCATCAGCATAGCAACTGATCTTATTCCAGTAGTGCATTAGGCAATATGACAAATATCTGTCACATTTTAGTTCCCTCTTCCTCTCCCCGGGGGAGAAAGACTAAATGAATATAGATGTGCAGGGATAAATTCAGACCTGCTGTAAGTAATTGTGATTCCATTGATGTCAGTGGAGTTGCACCCTACCACTTTTGATTTGAAACTGGAACAGAGAGCCGCATTGTTCTTTGCAAAATAAAAATAAACAGTATGTGAAGATGTTTCCAAACATTTCAATAATATTATCTAGGACGGATTCCGCTCCCAGTTATAACTATACAAATCCATTTGAGTTAATGATCTTACACAATTATAAATGGAATCAATCCTATATAAACATACAGCTTACAAATGTCTGTGATTGCTAGATAGGGATTTATAGATGTACAGAGGTCAACATGCAAAACTGCAAGTTTGGCCTTCTGTCTTTTAAAAAATAGGTCAGTGGGATGAAATGCCTTTGGGTAAACCATCCTTCACAGTTTTTGTGTACTCTGTATTTTCAACTGAAAATAGAAATTTAAAAAAAAGTTAAAGTAATTTTTCAGGTAAGCTGCTTAGGATTTACTGTGACCTTATGAGCCACATGTATGCCACTGAATACAGTCTGAGGATTACCAAGATAGGATATCACTTTGATTTGGTTCACATCTTGATGTGATAGACCCTATTTCTAATTTATCCAAGGAAATGATAGATTGAAAATATAAATAATCTATAACAATAATTCTTTGAAGTTAGCATACATATGAAAGTGAAACAGCCTAAGTTTCTTTAAAGTGAGCTTGTAGATTTCCCTGTTGTTTGACTGGGAGCTTCCCCAAAATGATGGGTATGATGATTGCTTACTTTCCTAAGAAGAAGAAGAAAAGTGATGGTACTTTTCAACCCTCTTTTGTGAGGTTTTAACTGAACTGACCAATGTACTGCATTAATGTACTGTATTTAGCAAATAAAAAAGGGTTTCTGTCATGTGTAGCGTAGTCAGTCAAGTAGAACTTTAAGATTTAGAAATATCCATCTTTTAAGTTGATGATGAGAAGAGTCACATATTTATACTTGTTTGTATCTCTACTTTTAAAGAAGTGCATAAGTTATGATTTTGGTTAATTCCCTAGGAGGAAAGGGCAGGCAGTTTCTTTACTCTGTTTCTGTGCTTTCTCTTAGATTCATACACAGAGCCTTCATCAAGCCATATTCCTTTTTATCATGACCACTCACAACTGGCAGGTCTGACTGCTCGTTGGTGGCCAGCACATGAAGCATCTCTCTGGCATGGCACTTGCTGCCCTAAGGAGCCCCTCATTCCAGCAGAGAAGGAAGCCTCCCAGCACTTCTGCATCTGAAGAAGAATTCTTGGTATGGGCCTGGTGGTTGATGAGAGGCTTGTGGTTGGACTAAAACACACTTGAAAACTGCTATCAGCACACTGTTTGATGGAGTCAAGACCTTTTGACCAGAGCTTTCCAGCTCTCAAATGCAAATATGTGTTGTTGTTGGGTTTTTTGTTGTGTTCCATCTCTGTGTAATGGCAAGGCCTAACTATATTATGCTGTTTCTATTGTGTCTCAATGTTTCAGAAACTCAAGATCAAGGTCTAGAGAGAAATGCTCCCACAGGTTTAGAATGTTACGGATTTATTGTGGGTACATCTAGCCATAGCATAAAGATGTAATTAAATTTTCACTGCGGTAAGTGAAAATTTCTGTAATTTTAAAGGCTTTTGGTTTATGAACAGCACTAATTTAACTAGATACAACTGGAACACTGAAAAGTCTATTTGTAATTGTTTTAACACAAAGAATTCATAAGCTCCAATTCCCATTTCTGAGAATGACTTCCTATGGAGATTCAAAAGATTTCTATGGAGGTCTTTTGCAAGAGAAGAAAATTTTTTTCCAGAGCAATACTACATGGACCAGTTATAAATGGGTTTATGTTGGAGAAGAAAAGGCAAATGCTATCAATACAATTGCTGCCTTTTTCATCTTGACTTTTTAAATCTTGGTGATTTGCAAGTAACAAGTTCCTGATTCATATGTCTTGATGTTATCTTTTCATGATTAATGCTACCATGTTTCCTAGAGACAGAAATTTGACATTCTTTTCCCTCACTTGTAGTCTTTGCTGTATGAATATTTTTTTTGTTTCTAATATGTTTTTAGTTACCTAAAGGAGGAATTCTTTGAATCCTATGTTGACCTATTATTGATCATAAGGGGTGGTCCTTTCTCCAGATTCTGGCTCTAGTCCTCTTAGCTGGGAGCAAGGCTTAATAAAACTGAAACAATAAATATCTTATATCTACATAACACTTGAATCCAAAAACAGTTTAAAAAGCAAGGATGAATTCATTTACCACTGAAATGCCAGCCACCTCTGGGGTAGAACACATGGTTCTTATTTTCACAGAGCTAAGCAGCTGTTTAACAGTATGAAACAACAGTACATTATAGTTTAAGTCATGAAATGAAGAATAACCCTGTATCCAACTGAAATGTAAGATTAAACTTAGATGGGGGGGAAATAATTACCCAAATTGGTAAAATGATCAGAACACAAAGACTAACCCCGCTATTTTGGCACAGTGGACCTTCAAAACACTAAGGACTGAGTGTGGTAAGAAATATAATTTTTCCTTACATCTAAGAGCTGCTATCTTCAGTTAGATTGAATTTTCTGCAGCAAAATAATTTCATGTTTAAGATTGAAGGTCCACCAATATCCAGACTTTCTGTGGAAAATACATGTCATTAAGACAGAAAATGTTTTTTTGGAGTCTGTTGTGGAATTTCTGATCAAATAGAGATTGAGCCAGTACCACTAGTAACCTGACTGTTATGCACATCTCCCAGGATGTGGGAGAATGAAATTCAAGTTCCTGTTAAGATTACTTCACAGCATAGACTTGGACCTGGGTTTCCTATGTCCCAGAGGAAAGCCCTTAATCCTGGACTTGCAGCTATTCCAATCATGTTTTCTTCTTATTTTCCCATGGAAAAAAAAAAAAAATAAAAATTGAAAGGTCTTGGGTTTGGCTCAGTGTAGAATGTGAATTTTGCAATTTCAAAAACTTTCCTGGAACAGGAAAGTTATTTTCCACCCAGTTTACCTCCTGCTGCAATATATTCGCTTGCAATATCATGAAAAGTTACTGAATTTACGGCAATGTTATCTTAGAGGGAAAACAATTGTTCTGTAGGATTCATATGGGTTTACATTATACTGTAATGTTTCTATACATTCAACTAAATAGGCTATACATCAGGCTAGGTCATCAGAAAATTTAATCTCAAAGTGGCAATGTATCTAGCAATTGCAGGAATCAACTTTTAAAATATGCGTCCAATAATACTAAAATGAACACACGCCTACCTGCTCTTAAGGTAGAGTTAATAATCCTCTCAAGGAGCTGTTTACAGCTTGTATGTCCCCATTCCTTCCAGGATTTGTAACGTGACCATGCCTGGAAGAGAGACCTTTTCACATTCTTCTCTGTTGGGCAGGTTAAGGAGTCAGAAGATATTTTTGCAGTTAAGGAGTGCTATCGCTTTCTTTTGGTTTTGGCAATCACTTCCAGTCATATTTATGTTCTTGTAGATACCACTCCTGATACTGGTAAAAACCAATACCTTTTGTCTATCAGGAATCCAAAAAATAGATTTAAGACTGTTTACATGTTTCAAATCCCTCCAGGTCAGATGTCAACAAAATTCGACCACTAATGAACAATGTTTGGTTTGACTCCATGATGATTATTCTACTCTGTATCGTTGCACTGAGCCTTCAGGTCTAATGAGGTCTATTGATTGCTGCAGATTTCTAGTATTTATTATTCTGACAAATTCATTAATCACGTTACTGAAAGAGGTGGCACACCATTTTAAAGAAGCATCTGTGACTTTCAGCAATATAATTTCTGCCTGGTATATGGACACTAAAGGTGTTGAGCCCAGGAACTGTGAAGTAAAGAACACATTTCACTGAGATTTGGATGAGCTCAAAATATTTGTGCAACCCCATTGGCACAGAAGTCTAGCATTGAAGAAACTTGAGTCTAAAGATTCCTCAAGTCTCTTGTTCTCTTAAGGCCAACTTTTATGAAAGTCAATGGAAGGCTAGTTTCCAACAAAATTAATGACTGTATATTAATGGTTATTCAGAAAATTGAATTGTTTGGTCTTTGAGGAAAACACTAACCCTTTCTATTGTATTTGGACCACAGGAGGAGTAGTAATGTTTTTAAACAAGGTAGGAATGGTAGTTTGGGGTTAAGGAGAGAAAGACCAACTCCAATAACAAGAAAAAAAATTATCAGAAAGATTAGTCAAAAAACAACAAAAAAGAAATTATAGCATACAGAGCTTCTCAACATAAATCTTATTTCTAGTCTGATGGACTAGATACTGAGGCCTTTATAGTTAAATCAAATTAAACTTCAGTTTTCATGTATATAGTCACATGTATACATAAATGTAACGTGTATAAAAAGTCAACACCAACATAAAAATATATTAGATGTTCTTGTTAAGAATAAACAAACATTGCCTTGTTTGGCAGAATTTTCAAATGCATATTGCTTCCTTTATTTATTTTTTTATTACAATAAAAATGTGTTTTGTATTAAATCTATTGTTATAAAGAAATTAAGCCCTGAAATCTGCCAGCGTGGCTTTTTTTCCATGAAGTGGGGGAAAAAGTCCTCCTGTTTTAGATACTTGAAAACATCAGAAATCTGAAAATGAAAAGACCAGCCTTTGCGTAGCAAATTACTCCATAAAAATAAAAAGAATTCTTCTGTGTGAACTTAAATGGTTTGAAGGCAGAACATAGCAGAAAAGAATAGCGTGCATGGTCATAAAGGAAAACAGAGGGTTTAAGTCAATCTTTACAGATGTATCAGAGCCATTCAGGAAGAAAAATAATAAAAAATACATAAATCAGAGGCTATTTTACAGAGGTTTGGGTCTCATTCCTACTCTGCTGGGGCAAAGATTATTTTCTTAAGCCTGCACTTGTAAAGAAAATTCCAAGAAAATCCTTACAAAAAAGTCTTTTCCTTGATCTCCTTCTTAACTTTCAGCAATATGGACAAAATTTTACAGCCTTTCATCTGTATTAAGGGGTATGACTTGCAAGGCCTAAGCTTTCAAACTTTACTATTCAGGGTACTTAGGTTCGCCTTTCATCCTCTGCTATGATTTAACCTACACTTCATACTACACCTTACAATGCCCTTGTGTGCATCTACATTTTTTTACTGTCACTAATTCTGTGTAGCAGGTTACATATAGCTCAGTGATATCAAGCTGTGCTTATGTTCTGTTCTGCTCTACAAGTTCTTAATACAAGACAACCCTTGCTCCAGAGAGTAAAGCATTAAAAGCAATAGAAGATTGCCTGGAAGCTTGCAATCATACCATTTCTTCTGTCCAAGATCCCAGGATCAGCCAGTGGGAAAACCAGAAACAGTATCTTATCTCCGAGTCCCTGAACACAGCTTGCTGTCTCTTCTTCCTCAATTACTCCTTTCTCTCCCAGGAACTTTCTTAGAGGCTGCTGTAGCTGCCTCTGAACATCCAATTCAGTAAGAGTAAAACATCCAGGTATTATCCAGGTCACTTGTCAAGGTAGAAATGGTCTGAGTGTTCAGAATGATGAGTGTTCAGAGAGTAAAGAGTTGTTGAGAGTAAAAAATTAATATGTTTTGCTTTCTTTTTCATTTGGAGAGGTAATCAGTGATTTGGCTGATAACAGAAAGGGACAGTGTTGAGCATAACTCATTCGGACTTTAGTAAAACCTTTGACAAAATGCTGATCAGAGAGCATGGTGAGGTCCATGATGGCATCAGTATCTGATAGGTGAAAAGACAATAATTAAATGTGTGGCAACATACAGATATTGTAAATCTAAGTGAAGGAAAAACTTCTGGCAGAAATAAAAAAATTAAGGGCTTGTATGACTTGGGATTGG
Organism: Promerops cafer; assembly: GCA_013398275.1. Lineage (NCBI taxonomy): Eukaryota > Metazoa > Chordata > Aves > Passeriformes > Nectariniidae > Promerops > Promerops cafer. The sequence goes on along the minus strand of VZSE01014922.1, from coordinate 2,561,387 downwards.
GACCAGATCTGCTCATTAGCAATGTATAGACTTCGTGCTTGTGTGCATTTCTTGATTGTGAGTTGAATTGCTGCAGTGTCCTGCTTCATCATGAGGCAACTGCACTCAAGTTTAAGCAAAACTGCAAGCCTTCCAATGGATATTAGGAAGAAAATCTAAAAGAAACTCCAACCGATATGAGCACCCACCATATTTAAGGTATTATGTGTCAGCTGTGGTCTGTCTCATGGCTTTTTCATGTATGTTCTGGTAGTTTGAAATGGTTGGAGGTACCACTCAGCAGAGGGGTTACACAATTTTTTATGTTTCAAAAGGTTCTGGACAGGACCCCACCAAAATCTGGGTGATCCTAGCTGGTGTAAGGAAGCTACAGATATCTGAGTAAAATTGTAAGAGACCTGTGGTTGCTTCAGACTGCCAAACCCAGGCTCTACTTTCAGTCCATGATATTTAGTAAGGCAGCATAGTCAAGCTACCACCCATGTGTGAGCAGACATCACATTGTGAGGAGATATTGGCAGTCATTGTATATTATTCTGCTAGCTTAGTAAGTTTGGAAGTCTGTCTGCTTTCAGCTGGTTGTCATCTCATAGCTGAAAGTAGTCTTTGATGTGAGTCTGAAGTGATGCTTGTGGTCACAGCCCTTCATCTGCTGCAAAATGTTTATCTGTGTCCACACTGCAACTGTGCAAATACTGACTTGGAGTTTCTACTGTCACCCTGGACCATGCTATGAAAGAAACACCCACAGGTCCTTATGTTTGAGGAGGTATAGAGATACGTGCAAGGACCTATTAAGGGTTGTCTTCCCACAATAAGGTAAAAGTACGGACTTTTAGAGTCTGTTGACTATGCTGGTGGAAGGTAGCCACCACTGAGATGACCTCAGATGAATGTCTTCCAAGGGAGGAAGCACCAGTGATAGGGAATGCAGATTGACCAAATCAGATGAAGGGACTTTCAGCACAGCCTTGCACATCTGATTATGGGGTAGCACAAATTTGGCATACAACCAAAATTTCCTTTCCTTATGGACAGAGCCTGAGATTGTCCTATCAGTGAGGAGACCATTCCTGAGCAGGATTAGCCTGGCTCTGTTCTCGAACAGTTTTATCCCTGCTAATTTATAGGATGCTCTTTTTTTTGTCTCACATAAGACGTCCACATGTATTATCCTTTGCAAGACAGAAGAGACAAAACTTAAATGAAATCCAGTCTCAAACACAATGGGGATGTTCTAGCGAGCATGGTGGCCCACCCAGATTTTGGAACTCTTTACTTTACAGTCTGAAGAACATACATTGGTGTGGGAAATGTAAATTTGAATTAAATAACTAAGGACAAACACTTGCTTCTATCCAAGTTGATGTAAGGGGCTTGGTAAACTCTTGGTATAGTTTTCATGCAGAAATTGCAAAACCAAAGGTTCAATCTAACTTAATATCTCTCAAAACAGATGACAAAAATCAAAGAGAACAAATGATCTGTTAATTAGGTTAGCTGCTTTGGACTCTGGAAATGGGTTGTATTTAGTTTCCTACACATCTAATGACTTGATTTTCAACCTCTTGCCAGTCATCTAAGGTGTCCTAAGTCACCTTTAGATCACTTATATGTGTACATTCATTATAGATGTCAAAATGTCTTTAAGATGAATTTTCCTTCCTGGCTTAATATTAGGTTAATTCCTAATATTTGCACTAATTTTGACATCCTGATATTGTCACACTCAGAGTGTGTGACTCTACTTCTTTTTCATCCTTGGATATAGGTCAAAAACATGCTGATTTGGTATGGAATTGCTACGATGTGGGAGATGTAGAATTGATTACTTGCTTGCAGGCATTGAACAGGATTTAGGAGGAAAGTGGCTAGTTTGCTATAGGATCCTGATGTGAAGCAACAGAAATACAGAGTAATTTTTAATTAAAGAACACATAGTAAAAAGGTGCTGCTATGATGGACACCACTTCCCCATTTGAGGGCCAAACACCAGGAAGATACATAATTTACTAAAATATGAGACTGGGAACTATCACCGTAGAATTTTAGGCTGTCATTCCTTCTCTGTTGGGACAGGATCCAGAGAGCAGAGGTAGTACTGTCTTTTGTCTGAAGATTTGCAAATTTCTTTTAAAAACTCTTCCAAAATAGCAATTTCACAAATCATCTTAGAAGTGCCACAGATGAACAGAATTATTGACTGTTAGGAACATGATACTTACTTGCTAGGAAAATAACAAAGTGAGAGTACTAGCAATTCTAGTTGAATATTTCTAGTGTATGCTGCTGCCTTCATCAAAACCAGAGAAAGTACTTTGTGGGAAAGAAAAGAAGAAGGATAAGAAACAGCAGAACAAAAAGTTTGGATGTTAATGTGCAGTTTTTCTAGTTTGTTTTCCAAGAGACTCAAGCATGATTAAGCTGAGCAGACATTCCTTGGACAGAAGGCAAACTTTTATAACCAGGCAGGATCCTGACATTCTGAAAGAAGACATTACTTTTGAAAAGAAGTTTTGAGTCTGCATATGACATAACAAATGACATTCAACCCTCCACTGTGACTTTTCAAAGACTGTAACAGGTCAGCATATTTTGAGTTTTGAAAAATCAGTTTGCCATATATATGCACACACAAATACACAGAAACACCTGAACATTCTGGTTTGTGGTACCATTTGTCCTAGCATTAAGTTCTCTGCGTGCTTTGTTTTGTGCCAGACTAAGAATTCTTCACCCAGGGTGTTGAAAATAATTGAAAAAATCTTCCTATGTGCTTTGAATAAGAAAAAATCATGTACAGTCTTTTGTAAAAATGCAGCTATTCTGTAAATCCTATTTTAAAAGGGGGCTGAACCTGCTGAAAACATTGCAAAATTATCCGTCTTTGCTCATACTACAGCTTCAATTCTTTATTCTAAACCAGAGTAAATGGCTTCTACCAAAGAAGGCAAAACTGGTTCAGTCTATTCTCAGATGAATGTTTTTATCTTTATAGACTCCACTGGCAGCAATTAACATAACTAAAAATATTTGCATCCAGGTTATATCTCATTCCCCCAGTCTTCCTGTAGCCAACAGAGAGACAGTTTTTTCTTGTAGGTGTTACAGACCATTTTAGTTTACTGTTTTAGTTTAGTGACTATCAGGGAGTTTAGTGAAACTTACGTCCTTATTTTAGCACAACAGACATATATATGCCTTAATTCCCCAGTGTTTGTGATTTCATTGCAACACATATTTCTTCTTATTTTACCCCCTTTATTTCATACTGAAATATGAAATATTTAGTGGTTAGACCTTAGTGGTTAGACAAATGTAACAGGACCTCATTATGTCCAATTTTCAAGGCTAAGGTATCCATGAAAAGGATGTATCTGGAATATGTAAGAGAGTGTCAAGTTATATTTTTAGAAAGTTACTCATCAGAAAGTGTCAGAGGAGAATGATTGGAGAGAAACAGTCAAAATTCATAGGTTTCATAGTAACTGGTTTATTTTTACTTTGCCAGACATCAGCAGGCTCAGCAGCTATCCACAAAATTTTTGAGAAGCCATCAAAGGCCACCAGACAACTAACCACATCATTCAGATTATCTTCACAACAAGAAAAAAAACAGTGATTGAACCATAGAACTGAGAGTAACTGAGCAAGGATACTGAGGGCATGTAGACAACAAACTAAAACAACACAACTAATTGGTAGCATTGTGAAAACTCAGCTTAAAATAAAACATTATTATTAGCTGAATGCAACTAAATACTTGACTATTTTAGCAAATTCTAGTGAAATAATCATTGATTTAAAAGTTATGTAATATGTCTGTGTTAGAAATAATTTACTCATTATGTTATGCTTAAGAATGACATGAAGAATTGATGGTATGGCTTTTTTTTCCTTCCTAATATTAGAAGTTTTTATGGAGTGCTTAATTTTAAATGAAGCCAAAATATTACATATATGTTCAGTTGTCTTCAGCTTTTCCTAACAAGCTGGTCTGATTTTCAGGTCTGTGGGTAGGACTCATGCAAATCCTGAAGCTCTGAAAATCACACTCCAAAAATATACTGAGTCATTGAGACAGCCAAAAACTGTGGATGACAATTACAAAGACGTGCAGGAACACTTGGAGTGCTTTGTGGAACCATCATTCAAGGAAAGCCAGAGCTCTAACTTTGTTTTGTTAAAAACTCCTTTAGGAGAAGCAGACACCTAGAACTAAGTCTGACACGTGGGTCCCAAAATATCTGAGCTCACCCCACGTATGCTGGCACTTGAACTAGAGTGGGGCTCCCTGTACAGACACACCAGACTGAGAGCACAGCAGGGTGACCTGAACACACAAATGATGTGAACACATCAGCACTGTGCTGTGTCTGCACTAAATTATCAGTGGTCACGGGTCAGTGCAGTTCTGCCAGCTGTGTTGAGACCCTTGACAGATGGGGGCCAGGTCCTCAATTGAAAATGATAACCTGAAAACCTGTCTTGGAGTGAAGACACTCTTCCTTCCTTCCTTCCTTCCTTCCTTCCGTCCTTCCTCCCTTCCCCCCTCCCTCCCTTCCCATGTCTTGCTCATCAGAGCATCAGCCTGACCTCTAGAAGAGCAAGATTAAATTCCTTCTTTTGCCTGAACCTGCCAGTTTCACATTTTATACAACTGCTCAGACTAGGAGGCAACAGAGTGCATTTCAAACAGCTCCTCCAATCCCTCTTCTTGAAACTGTAATGACCAAATATTTGACAAGTGTGTGAGCACCAAACTACACTCTGTTGTTTAAGATGCATGAGCTTTAGCCCGTGATCCAAATCTTAATTTAGAATACTTGAATATTAATTGAAACAAGGACTGGAAAACAGAGCTCTGCTTTGCCAAGTGAGTTTCCTCACGCACACACTAGTCTAATAGAGCCATAATCGTGTATTTCTCTACTCTGTACCAGTGAATATTTAATTATTCCATGCAAGTTTAAAGATTTTGAGCAGAAGAGGGCTGAGGACATCTTGTCACAGACTATTTTATATCTTGGTCACTTACATATTCATTAAGAAGATAGGAAATGCAGTTAGAAGTTTTTCTGGGCAAGTGAAGTCACTGAACTCACATCTTTCACATGTTAAGAAGAATCACTGCCACTAACCTACTCTATAACTTAACACGAGTCCCCAGACATTTTTTTTGTCAAGTTTAAATAATATGTATTCTTTGGGAATATCTTGGCTGCAGACCTTGCATGTTGATCCCTGTTGGATTTTTGTGAATAGCTGCCCAGGGCTCATGCAATTCTAGGTCTATGCAGGTATTTCAATATAGAACTAAGGCACCCACAGACTTACAGTGTCTCATAGGCCAAATATCTGTGCAGAGAGAATTAAAACTGAGTGTGTTTTATGTTGAGTTGATGTAGGTACCAGAGTCTTTTGGCTGTGGGAGTCCTTTAGCTGGTGTCAGCTCACTAAGGTGTGCATTTGACAGCAGATGCTAGAGCTGCACTCCATATTAGTCCTCTGAGAACTGGCACAGAATCAGGCATCAATCTGAAAGTAAAAAATTTTTGTTTCTAATACTGGTTTAATATGATTTATTAAATACAGCAGATGAATGTAGAAAATTAATGTTACAAGGATATAAAAGGTTATTTATCAAACATGGAGTAATGAGAATACAACTCACAAATTAATCTGATCATAAAAGAAAAGCTCAGCACACATACTAATTGCTGTTAGTAAACTGTGATGACCTACGGTCCCACTCAGTCCAGGAGGTGTTTTCAATATAAGAGGAAATAAATTGGGCCTGACTGTGTTTTCACTTACATGTGTGCAAAGAAGGAAACATTCCATTAAAAATGATGAGGCAAAATGAGCAGTGGTTTGAGATCAGAACACAATCCCTGAAGTGTTTTTCTATATCTTAATCAGTCTTTATAAGAGATAAGTGTTAAAAGGATCCCTCTTGAATAATATTATCCTTCATTTCTTCTTCTGCATTAGTGTTCAGATGCTATCAAATGTCAAAAGGGGAGTAAAGAAAAATGTGCCTGCAGGCCTGCACCCATAGGAGGTATTGCATAAATATAGAACACAAACCTGAAAAAAGCTTAAAGTATAATAGAAAGACAGTGATATTCAGAAAAAAATAAATCTCTCTGATTTAGGGACAGGCAGACTAAAATTATTCTTGGATAGAATATAGACCCATATAAAATATAGACCCATCTTTGTCAAATAGAGTAAAAATACTTTACATTTTAAAGACAGATTATTCAACCTCTGTACTATGAAATGAGGATAGTAATCATCTTTGGCTTCAGCAAAAAACTTCAGCCTGAATGAAGGGTGACAAATGCCCCTAGGTTAGAACTTGCCTTTCTAAATGTTCACCAGTGGAGCATAGGAGTTGCTTTGACTTCAAAGATGCTCCTGGCACAGGTACAAGTCTGTCTTCCTCCCTTCAGGAAAGCTTTTCAGATGACAGTTGATTTCTTTGGCAGTGAGCACACAGACAGGATAATGTATCTGACACATGCCTTTTAAATATCAAGTAAAATGCACTTTTTTGACGTATAAAAAAATAGTTGTCTGAGAAACAGGTGGGTGATCAGACATCATTGCTAAAATCTGAAATATCTTCACAATTTGGTTCCAAAACTGGCAAGAATCTACAACTCACAATAATACAAAATGTTTTGAGGACAATTATCTTGTCAAATTTGTCATTATTTTTAGCTAAAAACTCATAAAAAATCTATCTTTAAACTTACTGTATTTTATGGTGAGCTTTTATGGAGGGAGATGCACCTTAAACTGTATGTGTAAGAGTTTCTTGATAGAAAATGATCTTTTCTCTACACAACCTGAAGTACATCAGTAAAGTCCAACCTAGAGTGGACATTGCATCGTGTTATCAGTAACAAGTAGTGAAACACATTGTACAGCATACACACAAGAAAGCAACATCTCTTCCTCAACTCTTTCTGAGTGGTAAACTGTGAATGAAAAGAAAATTTATGGTTTCCTTAGTGTCTAGTTTCTGCATTAAATATATACACTGATTATGAAATCATTTAAATGATAAAACCCAGTTAGGGTGTTATGTTATCTCTTACTAAAATGTGTTTAGCACTGTTTTTGGCACGAATTTAGTTTGCCAAGTAATCTGCTCAAATAATAATATCTGATGTACTATGGACTCTGTAGTGGCTTTGCTTGGGAGAAGCTATAACAAACTTCCCAGGCTTTGATTACGTATTAACCAGTGGCTTGTAGAACAGATACTGATTGAGGTGATGAGAGCTTCTTAAATACAGATGTTTCCAAATACATAAAAATGATCCAATAGTCTGGATATCTCCTGTAACTCCAGAAATATTTTGAAAAGCACAGTGAGACATTTGCCAAAGGTTTAGACATTGACAAATAGTCTCCTTTGAGCATGTGAGTTCACAGCCATTCATCCAAGCCACTGGGAAATGGGGATTGCTCATAAGCACTGGGGGCAATAGAACTGTCAGACTCATTTGGTCACGTTCAGAATGAGATCATGTGGTTTGATCTCATTCAAAATATGATTATTTTTGGTTTGGGTGTGATTCGAGGCTTAAATGTCAGGAAATATGGAAAAATCAAGAGGGTGGAGAAGCAGAAACTAGGAATTTTGAACTAGAATCAGAGAAAGACAAAACAATCCGCACAGATGGCTGTATGTTGGTCTCTACTTGCTGAGTCAAAAGTGAGTCTGAAATGATCAAAAGAAATAATGCTTTTAATTTAATTAATTCCTTGTACATATTTACTCCCCAGGAGCATTTGTCCCTCTGCTGAGAACATGCCATCATCTAGGCCTTTTCAATGCCACCTTCCAGCCACAATTGTCTTTATAGCTACTGTTATGTTTACAGCAGGGATACTGCATAGACCAACACCTGAAGCTTCTCTGGCTTCTGTAGTTGCATCCCTTCTTTCAAGAACATATAATGAGGTTATAATATATATATAATATATAATATAATGAGGTAAAAGTTCTCAACTACCCACAGAAGTGCACCTGTGCCAAAATTTGGAGGCAGGATAATGTCCACTGAATTTTTAAGAGTTACACTGGTCTTGCTGTGGGCAGGCTTATTTTATTGTATGGTCTAAGAATGGAGTCTTTTAGCTCTGGGGGTCAAATAATTGGACTGAAATTAAGCAAGTGCTTGGAGATGTGCTACCAAAGTAGGGATTGGTCTTTGTACAATTGAGAGAAACTCCATGAGCCAGGCACTCTAAGTAAGATCTAACTAACCAGAATGAGTCATTAGTTTTTTGTGATGATAGATAAGAACATAAAAGAAGGGAAAAAGAAAGAAAAGAAAAGAAATTAAGGCTCTAAGGATGATTAAGTTGGTTTAGTGCTTTGATGGTCATCTTTAAAATCAGATTATTTAGAAATCATATAATTTGAGGGAGATTTGGTCTGATTTGAAATTTCTTTCCATAAACAAATGTCTTTACTTAATGGCCAGGTGTTTGGCAGTACATCCACTGAGGGAAAAGTCAAGGAGTTGGCTGATTCATATTGCGTGGTGTTACAAATTATTTTGATAGTCCAAGGAGGTGTTCTGGTTCATTGTGTTTTCTGTGCTTCACCTATAGCTGACGGTGTGTGGTGGAAGGATCTGTGCAAATCCATTGCTCCACAGATGGCAGCTGACGCAGGGGTCCCCCACATCGAGAGGCATTGACGCAATTGCTTCTGCGAACCACTGCTCATCAGATAATTCTGTGCCTCTCTCTTGCCAGCCCTTCTCCAGCACTCAGCAGCTAACTGTGGCTGAATAGCAACAGGTAGGAGAAAAACAAATGCTCACCAGGAATACTGAGTATCGTTGATAGGCATATCCCTAACTATTATTTCATATTTAATTGGCAGAGTGTCTTTTCCTTCCTGCATGAGTACACACTAGAGGAATGTGTTTCTCCAGTGCTCCACTGCAGAGCTACAGTTTGACCTGCTCCATGACCTGCTTGGGATGGAACAGAAATGAGAAATGAAATGACAAATAATATCTGTATTTATGGCTTGAACACAACCAAAGCCTGCAGGTCTGTGGATAATGTAGAAGCAAAAGAGAATGTTTTTGTATTTCTAGTGGTTCCTGTAACTGATAGCTGAGGCTCTTGTGGCTGAATAAAATAGGTACAGAGCAGGATCCACCACACCTGTCCACCTTGCTCTCTGTGGTGACCTAGGCACAGCTCTTAGGTTTCTGCCATCACCAACTACAGATTGCTGTGGTTTTGTGAAGTCATATAACCTTGTCGTAATAGAGATCAATTAATAGAGATAACTTCGCATCTGTTGGCAAACTCATTTAAGCAGAGTGGAGAGATGGAGAGATTTCTATTGACCTGCTTTTTGAAGCTGCTTCGTCCTTCTTCCAAAGAAGTTACACCTTGTCATTGATAAATGAAATTCTGTACATTCCAGAATTATTTAAATTCCATTAGCTTAATAATAATACACAATAACTCTGCCTGCACACCATTTTAGGTTTTCTTCTTTGTATTGTTGGTATCTTGACTGATTTCAATTATTTTTACACCCAGTAAAAGTGGGTCTTAGGCCAGGATCTTGCAAAAACCTCCACATTCTTTATAAACTCAGGATAATATTTTGTATTGAGGGAGAATATTCATAACAACCCACTGCTGAAAAGGAGGGATCCCACTTGCTCTTTCGTTCCCTTCCAATCAACCCTCTTTACCGCACTGGTCTACAGTCACTTACTTTACTTTGACCCTAACAATCTTCTCATCTTTGAAAAGCCAGTTCTGTTCACCAAGCAAATTCACAAACCTTTTAACTATTGGGTTTCCTGATGTCTTTCTTTAGGTGGGTTAGTTTTCTATAAGTGTGGAAATCCAGAAGATAAGGGGCTAATATGTGTATCTTAGACACCGATAGCCAGATGCTCATGGAGCCAGCCAAGAACTGTTGGCAACCAAAGGTTGTTGATGATAACACACTGTGAAAAAGAACAAATTATGGCAGGAGAAGGGGGCGATGTCAAGGTAGGGCAGCAATTTTCCAGGACAGACATCCTTGTTCTAGACCCTAGAGATAAGCACAACACAGTACAGTGCAAGCACAGGAAAGAGATGAAGAAGTGGGTATGGATTGTAGAGGGAGATCAAAACCACCCAAGACCGCTGAACCCCCCAACCCTAGAAGAACAGACTGTATATGATAACTATCTTGCATAGAAAGTGAGAAACTTACATCCAGGGTGGGGAAAACTTATCTATTTTTGTCCACCTTCCCTCCCTCCCTCCCTCCTTCCTTCCCCCTTTACCTAAAATCTACTGCCATGTGCTTATATAGTAGGTCAGGGACTAATATGCCAATTTCCATTCCAAATATGCAATTTACTAATAAAACTTTGTAAGCTTTATAAGAAGAGAGGAGCCTCCGACTTCTGTCATTATTTTCACCCATGAGCATCTATGAATCCTGGGTGCTCCCTTACACTTCAGGGTGCAACATCACAGTAAGTTAAGGTTCTGATGAGGTTAATGAGCTGATTTATGGAGGGTCTGTTAATTTGCTGGAATGGTCTGGATAGGCAGCTGGAAGGTGCAGTTCAGGGGTGGGAAGGTGGGTAAACAGGACTGACCTGGATCTCTCTCATTGGGCTGTGCCTAACTGTTTGCACATGTTGGTCACAGTGTGTATGGTTTCATAATTAGTTCCCAGAATTAATTTCCATTAATACCAGCAGGAGTCAACTCAGCTTGACAATGGGATCTGAATATTTTCAGGATATAGATAATCACTGCTCAGTGTAAGCTTAGCAAATTCTTTGCTAGCTATTATAATCTGCAAATGCTTGAAAAAGCAAGATAAATAGACATTGACAGTGGCAGAAACAGTCAGCCGGGCTCAGGCATAGAGCTGAATCAAAACCTAGGTGTGAACCAGAGGTGTTCTGGTCTGAAATGGGGACTTTTACAAGAGAAATCATTCTTTCTTAGTTGTCTTGGTGAAAAGTCTGGTGTAAACAATCAGGTAAGCAGCTTACATAGCAAATTCTTCATTTCTATAGATTCCCTGACTTTTAAAATCTAGAATTGATCCCATGCATTTTATATGGTTGGGTATTGTATTTGGGGGATTCACTACACAAAAGTGCTGAAATGTCCATTCTGTAAGTTAGAAAAAGGAAACATTTCTCTCCCCCTTCACTATTATAAATTCCCATGAGTTTATCTTTACTTATTCCTGAGCAAATGGTACATTTCTTTCCACAAAATGATAGCCAAGTTGTATTTGCTTGGCACTTCAGAAGTTTCCAAGTCACCATATCAGGTTTAATAACAGTTTATATTTAAATGCCTACTGAAAATATCTGTGCTATGCAATGTCTGATGTTGAAACAAGACTTACCCTAAGGCTGGGATCTGTCCTGTCTGAATATTATTGATACAGCCATTAACACAACTGACCACAGGATTCCTTCACCAACTTCTCCCTGGCTCTCCTAATGGATTTATCTCCTCTTTATGCCATAATGGCATTTCCTATATTGGGTTCACTCCTCAGCCTTTTATGATGGCCTCTTTTTCCAGTCCTGGCCTCAAAAAGAAATAGCACTGATAGTAAAAAAATTCCTAGGTGGCATCATTTGCTCGATTAAAGTGTGTTAAACACAATATATTGAGCTCTGTGCAGAATGTATCAAAGCTGATTTCTGCACAGATTAATGTCCCAGCTGGGGAACTCAGATGAAACGTGGGTCTGAGTACCAGCCTGATTAGCCACTGCTTTGGGAGCATGAGCCTTGCACAGCCCTTTGAGGTGTGGTACAGTACAGCTTGTTTAGATCCAGCTTATCTACCTCTCTTAAATTGTAAATACACCTCCATGGATGCATACCTGAACTTGAGCAGCTTAAAACAAAATATACCAAAAAACCCAAACCGAAAAACAAGAACCTTAGCATCTCCAACTTGGCAAATGAGATGAAAAATATCAGCACCCACTTCAGAAAACCATATTAATCAGGTATTGCAGGAAAGTCATTACACAACCCGAGTTTGAGAACCCTATTTTGTTTTCAGAAGTGACAAAACAAACCTCCTTCTACTTGTATAACATCTAATTAAAATACAAAGATAAATGAGAGTGATATAATTTTTTAATTAAAAACTCCCTACAAATTTTTTTCAGATATGACCAAAAAAAGGCAAAACATGTTGTTTTTACAATTCACAGTCTTGTTGGATTAATTAATTTTGAAAATATGAAGGCCCATTAAGGAAGGGTATACACTACTGTATTGCTCATCCTGTAACATAAACAGAGAGCTTATTTGTCAAAGTCGAGAAATAGTTCTTTTTGGAGACATTCTCAGCTGGATAATTATTTATTTGCTTCTGTCAGTAATTTTAGATTGGGGTCCAGATCTTTTTGAAATACACACTCAATTTGTGCTATCCCTGACGCAGTTCTAAAGTTGATGATATCAAGGATGTGTTGAACTGTATTCAGGTAGCTTCAGCCTGGCCAAGAGTTTTGCACCAGGAATGCTGAGGCTTAGTCTGAGTGCATTACCCTGTGTTGTATCCCACTTCTCACCTCCACCCCAGGTTTCCTTGGTTCCTGGCTGGAGGGTACGTGTGGGGTTGGAGGTCACTGATCTTGGCCTGAAGAATCCTAAAAGTTTTGGTGGGGGTTCATGAGACTGTTATGGGCAGATGAGCCCAGGGCCTTTGAGGAGTGGAGTGGAGCTAGACAGGCTGTGGAGGAGCTGAGGAGGGACTGTGACCCCTGAGGCAAAATCCTGCATGCAGATCCCCAGCACACAGGTTTGGGCACGCAGACTGCACCATTCCTCTGGTGCATTCAGCCAGTTCTGCAGGCTGGCGCAAGGGTAAGTGGATTAATGGTCTGGCTCTTTTTCACTCCTCTGGGGTAACTTGGGAAGCCAGGAGAGAGCAAATCTGCTCTCATGACAGGACTTGCCCATTATCCACATTGCACAAAATAGCCACAGCCCACTTGTAGGGCTCCTCCAGCATAGACACAACCCCCTGCTTACTCGGGCTGGAGGCAGTGGCCAAGAGTTAGGCCAATCCTGCTACAGGTCATGATTCCCTGAGGTTCAGAGTCCTTGTCAAAGGCTGATGTTGGAGCCTCAGCTACAGTCAAACAGCGTGCTGTGGGCAGCCTGGGTGCTCAGCCCACCTTAAACTGGCTCTCCACCGAGCACTGTAGGCATAGACTGTATTTTCCAGAGGAAATATATTTTCTCCTCTGTCTCATCTACAGGAAGGATGTACTAGGAAGAGGAGGCTTCTCTTCCTTCCCCACAGATTTCTACTAGAACAAGACACTGTAGACTATCAATGTTTTGTGAATTTTTCAGTTTCTCTACTCAGGTAGTTGATTCAACATCTTGCATAACAAAATGCTAGGCATAAAATATAAATCTTCACAATGTCTTTCTTGCATCTAATAAACATCAAAATGATTGAAGTTTTAAATAACCTAAGAAAACTAAATTCATTTCTTTAATTTGTGCTTCCAAAGAAAAGGCTGCCTTTGGGTCCTTGGCAGACAGAACATAAGACTCTTTTTTTTTTCCCCCAGATGTGAAGATGATTTAATATTTTTTTCAGGTTTGGAAAAATAAGCTCCTACAAGTAGAGGTAGGCAGTCCATAGGAAAGGGAATCCAGGCTCTGTTGTGTGGCCCTGAAACCATCAGGCTTGGTAAACAGCAGATGACCATGTATTTAACTATGCAAAAAAACCCTATACAAGCTAAATATTAAATGATATTTAAATTAGAACATAAATATAGCTATGCATAATTCAACAGGAAGATGCCTCTGCAGTCAGAGCAGACAGGAGGTCAATGACCCTTGATGATAGCTCCTTCAAGTATTAATATTAAGTCTATATAATGAAGTTAGTCCTTGCACAAGCTTTATGCTCACCCTGCATGGGGAAATAGGGGCATTATCCATTATCAACACATGTGTGGAGAGTGTGGTTTGAATCTCCCCTATGTTTAATTTGATGATTAACCTTCCTGGCTTTCCACATTTGTATTCAGAGTTTGCTGATGCTATGCCTTCCATTAGAAAGGCTATGATGAAAGTATTCCATGTCTTGCTCCAGCAACGCCGAGTAATTCTAACCCAGGTAGAATTATCTTTTATCTTTAACATTTCTAACACACCTTTCTTACAATACTATTGAGGAATTCCATCAATTTTTCAATTTGCTTGTCCATGCCACAAACGTATCTTCCAGTACTGCTTTGTTCTGTTGTAAATACCTGGTCCTGACATCAGACATATTGACACTATCTGCTCTGCAGCACACAGAAAAGGTCTGTATTTTTATGGCTCAACAGTCAAACAGCTGAGAAGTAGTTAAAACATACTCCATTTTACAGTAACTTATTTTCAGCCCTTGACAGATTGATTTCCATGGGGTTATTTGCTTCTTTCTGCACCCTACTTCATAACAATGCTTACTAGAATGATTTATTAACTCAGTGCCAAATTCTTTGATACCTTAATAGTTAAATTAACTTCAGGACATGAGGCTAAGTTATTTTAACCAGGTGTTTGGGGTCACACTTTTCAATAATGAATGAATAAGGTCATGAACTAGTAACACTTTGGTGCTTGAGTGTGCCAAAAACATGCTTTCTCTAGGAGCATTCAAAGCAGATATAAACAAGCTGGGTAATAACTCCTATTCAAAATAATCTCATTTTTCTATGTGTACCATTGATCACTCAAACAGGGCATTTAGATTGCAGATCTCCCTCATAGCATTGATTCTTGGCTTCCTCAAATTGTTTTGAAAGGCAATTTGTGAATTTTGTGTTCAGGAGTCTCGACAAAGCCAAAGTGTCCATGAAATCAGAATAGGTTAAATAGAGCTGCATGAATAATTGTTTTTGCAGATAACTGCTGACCTAGAGAAAGAAAAGTTTGTCTTATATAGACCTGAATTTTTTAATTCTTTTACTGAAATGAAAAACAATTTTCTTTGATTCAAGCAAAACTTCTCATTTGCAAACCCTTATTCTCCTTAGTTAAAGGAGTAGATTAATTTCTTAATTAAAAGTAAAAAATGAGAAGTAAAATATGAGTTTGGACATAGCAAAACAAAATATTTACATTTTTAAAAAAACAGGTCTTTTGAAATAAAAAAAAATAGTGGCAAATTCACGAGGCTCACAAATTGTGAGAAGTGAGGTTCTGGCAGATAAAATATGCAAACAGGAAAAAAAAATTATTCAGTGGTCAGACAAGATGTCTATGCCCTACGAACAGAGAAGAAAATAACCTATGTTATCAAAACTTAACATTTATGGTCCTATCTCAGGCCAACAACTTTTTTCTCTTAGCCTCCCTTTAAGTGCCTATTTAATGATGTTGACATATCTCTTCAATTTCCAGATAACTGAGTGTAAATTCAAGTGGCGCACTCTTGCCTAACCCAAGGCTCTAGCACATGCATGCTGGGCACTTACTAAGGAAACTGTTCAGCAGCTATTGTTACACTAATTTTGAAACTCCCACACAAACTTCCCCTTATGCTCTAAGGGCCACTTAGTGCCATCAGCAATGCACGGAATAATAAGATGAACTGAAGAGTATTGACAAAAATCTCAGTCAAGGTTTTTAGGTTTATTGAACCCAAGAATATTTAGTGTAGTGCGGCCCGTGGGCCACACTCAAGCTAGAGTGCTATTGAGGAAACAAGAGTTAGCAGGTGAGAGAGATGACCATAAAATGTATGAAGATAAGCAAAAGCTCTCACAGTAGACTGGCTGTAGTCAATTAGAATCATGGGACCATGGATTATAGAGGGGACTGTGTAGTTTAACTTCATGATCAAGCCAGGGCCAGCAACAGAAAATAGCCCACATATTTCATTAATGTCTATAGGGATGAAATTCAGTCAAAGGTACAAAGAAGGAGGAAACGTGATATATTTATTGTATATAAAAAATTTATCATATATTTGATAATTTTTAAAACTCTATGCTAAGAATAATTATCCTGTACCTTTCTTCACTTCAGCTGCCCTCAGCCCACTCATAAATTTCATTTACACTTTGCAAACATTTATGTTTAACCAAACTGTTTTTATTTTTTTTAAGTGTTAATCAGACAGTTACCTCTTCTCTCTTCTTTATTTATGAAATATTGGCACTTAATCATGCCAAGCCAAAATAGCATCTCAAACCAGGATTGGTGTCTGTGTGTAAAACCAGAATTCTGTCACGAAAGGATTTCAGTTTCCAACGTTCATGTGTTTCAGAATAAAAAATAAAATTCTTTCTGAATAAAAAATACAGATTTTTGTGTTGCAGAAGGTTAATACCTCTTTCAGCCCTGGAGGGTCCTATGTTCAAAATGCTAACACTCAATAAGATGTGTTTTAGACAAAAGAAGGTTAAACTATAATGGTCTGTGGGACCTTACATCAGCCTTCAAAGGTTCAATGACAACTGTGGCCATTTTGCATTTGTAAAAATAAAGTCATGGAAATCAAAACATCTGGGTATCTGTGCAGAGACATACTATAAATACAATTTTTCAGGAAGAAAAACAATGTACAAGTAGATATGTTGTGGTATACTTGAAAATGTATAACATACCTTATGAATAGATGACTGAATGAAATACTATACATATTTTCATACAATTTCTTTGAAAATGACTGACATAATACAGTACTTACCAGTATTGACCAAATTTTTGGCTGAGAGAACCAATGAATAATCTAGCTTGAGGGAGGTCCTCTGGAGACTGTCTGGCCAAATGTAGCACATGGCCGACTTACACCAGGCTGATACTTCCTTTATTACCCTTTTTGTCTCTAACAAGAAATATAAAACTAACATGAGACAAACTGATGCGGTGCTTGCAAAGCAAGATGAACCAACAGCCTTCTTCTCATTGCTGCCAGATCAGTTTAATGGCTCTTGGTATGGTGACATTTGATAACTTTGATTTTGCAGGATGAGGATGGAGAACAGACTGGGCCCATTACGACCCGTGTTTGCCACCTGTACACGCACACACACATATATTCAATAGTTCATGACTGCTTAGTTCCTGAAAGGCAACTCAGCACTTGATTCTTCTCTAACACCTCTTGCCATGATCAGTCTTCCTTTTAGCAGGTCTGTGGTAGTATATAAACTTGCTTTCTTGTGCAAATGACTTGGAGGAATGATGCCTTATAGTCTGCTCTGATCTTCCTTGTTCAGCTGAGTTTTCTCAAAGCCTAAACCGCTGCCAGGATGGATTGTCTTCTTGCCTTTTTAGTTATCATTTTAGCTCTAAAGGACAAGAGGTTAGATTATCTCAAGAAGTGGTCATTTGCAAAATCTTGGTTCCAGAGTACATTTGTTTCCCCTGTAATGATTTGGTTGCCATGCCCTAACTCCAAATGGCACCAGATACTCTGAAAGGTATTTACTAGCTACCTACCTACTTTATCTTCTGAATTACATCACCCTCTCATTTGAGAAAAAATAAGGGCTACACCTTGGATTTATTTGGGGTGGAATGGGAGAGTGTTGCCAATGTATTCTTGTCTTTGATCTGATTATTTTCTTTTTAAACATGACACTAAAAATCAATCCCTGCCCTTGTACTGCAGACAGGTATATCCAAGAGACTAAAACACAATTAATAGACCTCCCAGTAAGTCTCCTGCATTGCCAGGAAATTGGTATTAAAATGCTCTGTTTTTTTTTCAGTAGGGAGGCAATCATATTGACTAGATGAATAAATAAGTTGCTAAACTACTTTTTCTTCTCAGATGTTCATCTGGCTTCATATTCTATACTGTTCTGCTCATATATCTACTCAACATAGATACTCCAATTTCTTGAAAATTCCTGACTGAACGTAGAAGAAACATGACATAGCCTAAAGATAGGTATTTCAGAAATAGGTTTTCTGTTTTCAGGTATCTGGTTTTTGACAGTATCTTGTTTTTCAAAGATAAAAATGAACTCATAATACTGCTGAATTCAATTGGCTTTTGGAGTGATTTCCTGCTTTGTTTCTGGTCTGACCTTTAAAGCCATAGTTGGTAGCCACTTCTAAAAACAATCCACTTGTCTGGAGTAGATGTCACTGGAGAAAGCAGATACTCATCCAGGAGTAAGCTTATATGCAAGTAAACCAACTGCCCTCATTTTGTAGGTTAGAGACAAATGCACTAATTGACTCTATTGTGTTGCATCTTATTAAACCCACTTGACTTCCATGCACAGAACAGCTACAGAATCAGATCCTGTGTGCATTTAATTAATTAAATGTGATTATTTTGATTCTTGGAAAAAAATGCCCATCCATTGTTCTGAGTGCGTTCACGTTAAACAATAAAACATTTTAAGGCTTTTTTGCTCACCCTTTTTAACGGAGCTGTTAGCCATTAATGGGCATTGCAGACTGACTCACTTGTGAGGGAGCATTTTGTTAAAGTACAATCCTGTTTGAAAGTTCTGGTTTGTGGTTTTTATTTAATTATAAAAAACTATATATTATAGTTCCAGAAGGAACTAAAGAAGTGAAAAAAGGGTGTGGATATGGGTGTTGGTATGGTTTTAAAGCAGGTTCAAGCAGCCTGGGTAACTTTGATTTTTCCTTTCAGCATTTTAATTTACATTAGTTGCTTATAAAAGCTTTTGATTAAATGAACCACTGCTGTATTCTTATGCTCATCAGTCAAGTTTGTCTTGCTGTGCTGCATTTATGTTGTGACTCAGGCCAAGCTGTCCTTTTAAATGTAGATAGAGGAAAAGAAATATGACATTGCCATAAAAGGCTGAGCTAGCTCGTGCTTCTTTGGTAATTTGTTTTCACCAGGGTGTTTGGCTAGGGTCTGAGACTGCTTGTAGGTGATTTTGCTCTGCCTTCTCACCTAGCTGAGGTTCTCCACAGCAGCTGGTGGTCTCATATCAAACAAATATTTTTGAAAGCTGGCCTGTAGTATTGGCATTGGCTTCTGCATATTGGGCCCCTCCTATCCCCAAACTGAGCAGCTACAGAGACCCCAGAAGGCACATGTCACCTGGGAGGAGAGAAAGGCGTTCCCACTCCCACCAGCACAGTCCTCTGTGGGTAGAAACTAGGTTGTGGTTGCTATGACAAAGATACATACAGATCTTTCAGTCATAGCCCTGGCAAAATTCAAGTGGCCTGACAGCAGTGATTGGCTTCATATTGGTGGCCTGGAAGTGGAGAAGAGAATTGTGTAAAGTTATACAGTCATGAGGCAAACATACAGATACACCATTACTAATCCCAACAGCTAGCCAGAGTTCATAAATATTATTCTCAGTCCTGAAAATATAATAATTCATGTGCTAAGGAGAAAAAAAAAGCCTCTGTTCTTTGTGTTTAGCTCTGAGCTGTTCTGAATGCCACAGGGAGAAAAGGGAGCCCAGTGCTTAATCATACTTGTGTTAGCTTGGTCATACAGCTCGAAATTGTGTGGGTTGCAGCATATTGCCTCAGAGTCATTAAGTAAGTATTTTATTAAGACCTGTCCTGTGTGGCACTAAGGTCTTATAGTTAAGTGTGTGCTTGGTGTAATATGTTACATTGAGCAGAAAAAAAGGACTTGGCTTCCTCATCAAGATTTTCAAATCAGAAATGTCCATCTCTCTTAAAAGGGCATAAATGCCATCTTTTAAATGGCTTCTTTAAAAGTTTCTAAGGGCTTTCTTTTATATGACAGTATAATTTCTCAGATTTTAGTTCAGGAAATATTCTTTATATTATATCAATAAAATATAATTAATATAATATAATATAGTATATTTTTATAATACTATTTTAACATCTTCTTATTAGAAAGAGTTGTTATCAACTGTATTGCACTTGCCAGAAGTTCTGCCTGGGTTAGAGACACCATCCATGGACGTGTTACTGCAATTTTACCTGAAACAGACTGAGATTTTATTTCATGATGCAACAGTGAGACTGGTACACAGGAGGTGTTTGCTGTTAACAAACAAAACTTGCATGGCTGATCACCAGTATCTAATTGGCCATGAGTCTAGGGTGGGCTCTGAGAAGGACTTTGAGTTTGAAACAAATATCTGGAGCATTTCATTTGTGTGAATGTTCAGTGAAAAATCAGTTCTACCTAGGGAATGTCTTAAATAAAGTTCATCAGTAGATCTTTATGGCAACCCACAAAGAAACAAAACTTTTCACTGGTGACTCTGCAATAATGTTTATTTCACATTCAAAATGTGTATTACTGCTCCAGAAAAAAAAGAAAAAATCAACTTTCATGAAAACTCTTTCCTCTTTAGCAGTTTGGTAGTTTCTGTACCAATTGACAGCAGAAAAAGGGAGGCAGAAAGACCTAAGGTGATTTATTAGCCTTAAATATTAACTGGAGTTACAGAAACTGTGGCTTAAGATTATACAAGGTAAAACGTCTGCAGAGCACTGGCAAAAGATGATTAACCATATTTTCCTCTAAAAGAAAAGCTGTTTCAAAAAGCAACTCTTCAGAATTGTGTTGTTGAACATTTCATGTTTATCTGGTTTTGGAAAAGCTTTCTTCTGGCAGAGGAAATTTTAAGTATTTAGAGCCATAAAGCTTCTCCATGAGGAGTTGCAGAGATGTACTCTCTCTCAAAAAGAGGCACTGAGTAAGAGACATCTAGTTCCAGAAAAACTCTGCCTAGCACTGACAACAAAATTATACATCCTCTGCCAGGCTATTTGCAGTAAGGAAGTCAATTTTAGGAATTAAAAATAAAGTAAAATGCATAATTTCTGCCTCAGTTCACTGAGGGCTTGGGAAGTGAGTTTTCACTGCAGTCCAGGAGCCACCTCATCTCAAAGTCAAGTGGGCACTTTTTTGAGTTATTAATGTTTCTAGATAGAGGGACAGAAGAAAGAGTTATTTTGTTTGTGCAGAACCAACTTTAATGCTTTCCTGTTTTTTTTTGCCTAGTACAGACTTCCTTTACTGGGAGGCTTCCAGTATTTTTCTCATTCTTACTGAGTTGTAAATACCACAAAATATAGACTTTACTATGGTATCCCCTATTCACAGGGAGGATAAGGAATTAAATATTTCCTTTACAAGTCAGTCCTGGCTTTTTTCTGAAGGGTTTTCTGAGTCTCAGAAAACACACCTACCTACATGCGTAACACATTGTTATATAAAAAAAATGATCTTACTCCCCTTTTACAACAGTGCTGTGTGAAAAATTCTTATTTTTTTTTTCTCAGCGTTAGGTGTTATCTCTAAGTAAATATTCTTTAATGGTCACACAGTAGTTGTAAATAATGGATGTAAATTCCCTGTATTCAAAAAATATTTTTGTATCCAAAAGCCTATTTTCTAAGCAGACTTTGCTTGAGAACATATTTGTAACAATTGGCAAACCTTTGCAGTTCTGCAAGGGAGATCTGGGTAGGCATTCTAAAGACTGTCTGTTTCATTTTTTGGACTTGGAAAACTTCAAGAAAATGTTTATTCTAGTCATGGTCAGCTGGAATTGTAATAGTTTCAATTTCATAGTAGATCCTCAATACAGCCATATGTTGAGGTTTGTTTTTTCTTTTCCTGCTGAAGTCAGGAAGAGCATTACTTGGCAAATTTGAAAATCGTTTAAGAGTCAATTTCAATGGGATTACTGCAGGAAAACAGAGAATAGGTGTTTCTAAACTGAAGCCTTAATTTTACTTAAAACTCTAATTCCTTCAGTATACTTAGGCAGAAATATGATTTTCAAATTTGCTGTATATATTTGCTGATTACTTAAGGTATGTACAAATGATTTTAATCTATTGAATTAGTACCTTAGATTAAGGACCCAAGGGCAAAGATTTTAATCCAAACTTTTGTCCTACTGGTTCAATCAATTTAATTCTTAACTATTTACTTTACTGATAATGGCATATATTAAAAATATGCTAAATTTTTATTTGTTCTTAGAGAGGTGTATGTCTTCTTACTCTAGGAGACACAAATTCAGAAATAACAATATACTGGCAGGAATCTTCATCTCATGTAAGAAAATGCTCCTTTTTCTCCTCTTTTCCAAAATGATTGTGTACCCCACATCCACAATATAGCAGGGAAAAAGAATGAGGATCTTTGCAGAATAGCTGGCCATTACTCTTCCTGGGCTGTTACAGCCAATGCAAGAGTTAGTAATTTTTACAGGTTGCATTTTGTTAGGATATGTTTCTTTAAGTGACAAGAAGTTGGGAAGGACCTCAGGCAGAACGCTGCAGGGAAAGCAAAGCACAGGAGCTTTGGAGTGAAAATGGCTTTATTTAACAATAAAATTGCCATTTCTGTGTTAGAAGAAACTGCTCTCACAAGGATTTTTTTCTTATTTTGGCTTGACAATCTTGATTTACATTGTCTTGGTTACCTAAAATACAGCTAAGAAAAAAAAAAGGCATATGACATCAGTCTTGAAATTCTTGGATGTTCTTACTCATCTGTGGATAAAGAATGGTAGTCAAGTGCAAGTAGTGTCTGTTAGCCAGGCACATTCACCCAAATAATCAGCACGTGGATTAGATTCCACAGACAAAAGTTAAATATCTTATTCTGAAGCTACCTTTAAACTCCAAGGCTTTGTTGTCACTGACAGAGCAGAGTATTTTGAACTGACTTTTTATTCAGCATCCAGCTTAAACTGTAGCTTCATAACCCTTCTGTTTGATGGTATCACAGGACAGAAATATATAACCTCTCTAGGAGATCTTTTCTTTGCAGATTTGAAACATAATTTCAGAGATCCAGTGTTTTCAGAAAGGGTCCAGGGCCAGAACATCGGAGTCAGATAGGGTCAGGCATCCTGTGTCATAAATTCCAGGCAATGGGCAGGAAGTCTAAAGGCATGATTGCACTGTACAGTAGCAACTACAGGAGTATGCCAGTGCTGTGTTTGCTGCTGATTCTGCTTTTTTTTTTTTTTTTTGAAGGAGGCAGCAGAGCACCTTTGGTGGGAGAGGAGGGGATGACCCTGCTCTGCTCATTCAAACCCAGTATCTGCATGAGAGAAAGTGCATACCTAGGGATGTACTTTTGTCAGCTTTGTGAAACCTTGGTGGCTTTTCATGGAATGGTCACTGACTCTTTCATGTATTTTAATATTTGTTCAAGAATTTTCATCATGAATATGTTAAGCCCAAAATCTTAAAAATTCCTTAAAATTTCAGCTGAATGTGCAGAAAAACATTCAGTTGCTGATGCTTAGGGAAATTAGTTCCTGAGAACTGGGAGCAAACCAGTGAGAAAAGTATGCTGTGACTGCTTTATTACAACCTGCAGAAGTCTGCATTTTGCTCAGCATGATAAAATGTTCTGCTGTTAATTCCTCCCCACCCCTTNTTCTTTTTATTCCCCCCCCCCCCCCTTTTTTTTTTTTTTTTTTTTTTTTTTTTTTTTTTTTTTTTTTGTGCAGTAGAAACGTATTTATGGATCACTTGGTTTATTGGTGATGTTGTCTACTGGGCATTTTTCATTGCTCCCAGTGAAGAAAGGTTTCACATTTTTCCTACACAGTGTATTTTTACCCTTTTTCAGTTGAGTGTCAGTCCAGCCAATGGCTGGGGAATGACTTCAGGCAAAGTTGTCTCAGAGCCCCACGAGGGCAGCTGGGCTGGCTGCAGGCTGAGGTGCAGCAGGTTAACAGGGGTGAGGCAGCCCTTCATCCCTCCCTCCATGGGGCTTTCCCTCCTTGCCTGTATCAGTCTCTGTATATATTGGCAATCTCCTGGAATAGTGACTCACTCTCCTGACTGGTATGTAAAACCTTAAAGAAAGTCATTGTTTCTGCTCTAATTCTGAATCTCAGCTGGGGTGCTGGAAATTAAACTTGCAATTTCTGAAACTGTATCAAGATCTAGCAGCCTAGCAACTGACTTTTCAAATAGATTTACCAGGTTTGTATGGTATTTAATAGCTTGTGTCTTGAAAGCCATTAAATTTACATTAACTTTATCGCATTGCAAATAGTCATGGCTCAAACTTACTGTTTTGCAAGAACTTACTAGCTTGGATTTGGATACAATTTGTCATCTGCTTTTACTTTTCATTAAAATTATTTTTTGGTATACTGCTGCTGTATAGAAATGTAACTCAAAATTTTCTTCTGGAAGAGTTATCTAAACAGCTGAGGAGTGCTTTATTTGTAATAAGTTTGTTCAGTGTACCCCATCACATTTTCTGCAGCCCTTGGAATCTTACTGAAGCAGCAATATGAGATTAAACCCTTAAACAATGTCACCAAGAACATTGCATTTCTGGCAGTGCAATCCTATGTGCAAAAGCATGAGTACAAAAATGATTCATGCCATCTATTAAAGGCTAATTTAAATACTGGAATACTTTTTTACCATTCAGATGCTATGAATTATTGCATCTACTGTAGCTTGAGACTAAGTTGAGCCAGTTTGTCTAACATGGCAGGAAACTCCAACCTCAAAGGATTTTTTAAAAAATTGTAATTGTCACAATAGACAGATCTTTTTTTTTATTTTACCTATATGGATAATAATCTTTCATACATCTTAATACAATCCTAATGAAATCTAAAAAATATATTTCATAGTTCGTCTGCTGGTTTACTACAGAGACTGTAGAATAGTATATTAAAAATGTATTTCTTTTTCACTGTTACTCTATATTATCCATCAAGTAAATCAAACACAGAGTTCTAACTTATTAGCATAAAATCTCACCCAGACACAATCTGCTTGATGAACAGACTTCCAACTTTTTTGTTATGAAGACATAAGTTACACTGATGTTACCAGGGAAAGAGGATTCTAGTACTTGACTCCATGTTTTTGGCAAAACTCTGTATTAGGTTATGGCTTTTAAAGAAACATAACGTTTTGTTTCAAATTCACAGATGTAAACTCACTAGTTTATTAGTTGTAATAACTGTCTTATGTTTCCTGCTTAAATATGCACTAATGTAAACCAGTTCTAACATTCCCCTGTGCACACAAGCACACACACACATGCACACATGGGCACATATATCTTTCATGCCACAAAAGTTGGCAAGTTAGGAATTTTCATAGGAGAGTCTCTGGACTATTTAGTTCAGCCGCACAGAATATTCTACTTGGTATAATTTAGAAAACCATCCTTTGAATCCAATCCTGTATTTCATGAACACCCATGGATTTCTGCAACTAACATGAATTAAAGGAGGGTCAGATTCTTGTCCAGACGTCCCCTGGTATTTTTGTATCTCTTATGTGTGTAGGGATCCTGTCAGATGCTGAGAAATGCATCGAGGTTTGGAGGTGAGCTTCATTCGAGCTGTGATTACAGAGGTGTTAAGTACCCGCTGAGCACGGGTCTTAGCAAATCTCCATCGATTTCCTGCCAGGCTCATCACTGAGCATCTTTACACAGTGGGGCTACCACATCGGCCTTTGCATGGAATTTTTAGCATCTCATTTAAATGTCTCATCAACCTGTCAAATAAGTAGGTATCTCTGGCTGTCGTACAGAGACTGTTCCAGTTACTGGGAATCTTCTCTTTGCTTTGTATTTGCTCGTTCCACTCAACCCCCCCCCCCCCCCCCCCCCCCATTTTCTTGGAATTAATATATAAATAATTATAGAAAAATTAATTCTACTTGCACAGATATCCTTCTCTTCTCCACTGTAAGCCACTCCTCTTTCTACTCTTGGAATTAATCAACCAGAAAAATATTTTTCAATCCATTCTTGTGTATGATAAACATTTTACATTTGGAAGGATCCAGCACCCAGAATTGGGTGCCTTGCAGGGTGGGGGTGGCACCCCCACATGCCTGCTGGCCAGTATGAGCCTCTCACTGCAGGCTGACCCAGCTCACAAACCCGGCCCCACGGGAAGGTGCTGGGCACTGGTGCTTCAGGCCACTGATGCCCAAACCCACGACCATCTCCTCTGTATCCCTTCATTACAGACGGTGGGGCACGTGGGAATGCCACACTAGCCTTCACAGAGACAGTGTCAGTCTTGAACTGTTTGATCTCTTATCCTGAAGGAGCATCCCTCTGCCTTTCACATGAATAGCTGCTGTGCTCTGAGGAGGATCACAGACTCAGACTTCACACATCAACCTTTGCTGGGTGTGTGAGAGCTGCCTGTGTAACCTTCCCTTGCTGCCCATGCTGAGGTGCAGTGCTCTCTGAGCAGGTGCAGCACCCCAAAATGGGAATCAAAGCAGAAAAGGTGCTGCTGGCTGCCAGTGCTTCCTGAGGAAGTTTCTGTTCCTCCTGGTGCGTGGGGGACTGACTCACAGCCTATCTCAGATGACTGTCAGATTGTCAGTGACCATGATAACGCTTTCACTTGTTCCAGCTGGGGAGGCTTAGAAGAAATTGCAATAGGAATCAGCTGCTCACATGTCTGTGATGAGCAGGCTCACAGGAAGATTTTTACTCAATTTCTGTGCCTTGTATTATTTAACTTACCACCTGATGTTCCTGTCATGCAGTAAATCCAGAAAATTACTAGTTGCTGAGATTTTCACTGTGTCTGTTTGTGCAGATACATAAGTTTCTGGAGAATTTAAGATTACATGAAGGAATTTTAGCATGACATTTTAGCTGGTTTCTATTCTGTGCATGGTGCTCTGGCAGTGCCTAGAGCTTTCAATTCAGTTACTGCAGTCTGCAAGGATCTGCTCTGCACTACCCCAGCCACTGCACAGATGCATCCTGCAGGCTGATAATAACCAGGTACACATACAGAGAAATGATCATGATAAAAATCAGTGTAAAAAACCAATTTGCCTGATGATCATAAATGTTATTTATTGATTAGCACAGCAGCTTTACATCGTGATTTAAGACAAAGATAGATTTTTATTTAAAAATACAGCTAGGAAAGAGAAGAGAAATGCCAAACTGTGATACAAATATAACTTTTTTCTAACTGTACTAAATAGCATATTTCTATGCATATATGTTCTATGGAACATTGTAGCCACTCACACAATGTGAGTAAAAAATATATATTTTAAAATCAAAATTTATTTGTTAAACATTCCATATTTTCCAAAGAAAATGCATTAATGCAAGTATATAGCAGAGTCTAAAAAATCCTCATGAATTTTGTTTTGATCCAGGCTCTAACGTTGACTGTGTTGTGTCACTGAGACAGGCAGTGACATTTTATGCAGAATGGATGGTATCTTTTTCTACATTTACAGCTACTGCTTTGCAGTTGTTCAAATGTCATACCCGGAGAACAAATATTTCTCCTTAGTGTGAATGGGGTCATGAGAAACATCTCACAGTCTACAAAACAGGCAGATCAACATCTTCTTACTTCAGAGGATGTTCTGAAAACCAATCATTTTTGCCATTTCCCACCCACAGGGCTGTCTTTATCCATTAGCTCATGGAATTATATGTATTGCAGTTGGTTTTTTATTTTATTTTGTTTTGGGTTTTTAAAATAGTGTTTTGAAAAGCAAATAATTGTTCTGAATAAAGGGTGGTGGTGGTGAAGAAGTTACTGCCTCTGTTTTAAACTGGCAGTATTTCTTAGGATTATATTTCAACATAAGGGTTTTGAAGACACATTTTCAAAGGCTCTCAATCCTGATATCTTGTTTTATTTACTACCAATAAAAAGAATTCTGGCCACTGGATAAGTGAAGCCTCTTAACAATTAGATTACATATGTATCCTCCAGGGAGTTGCTAACATTTTGGAAGCCAGCTGCAGGATCTGGTTCTGCAAGGGATTGATCTTCAGAAGCTTAGCAAGTGTTATCTCTTCTCTTAAAGAGAAGGGCTGGTAATTCAACCTTTCACTCTTGTGAGTCATGGAGCAAATAGTCCAACAGATGGATCTGAGGTTCCTTCAGACTTGTGAGTTCCTGATGATTCTCAATACACTCATCAACCTTGGGCTTTTGAAGAGAAACCCACTCTGATGCCTGAAGGCTTTCTATATTGACATTTCTGTTGCCAATAGAGCTGAAGGAAAATACCATTTGTTTTTCATGGGAAAGTTGAGAAGGGAGAAAAAATGGTTGGTTTTAATTTCTTTTTTATGCTGACATCTCCCATAAATGAAAACAGGAAAATAGTCAGTTTTCAAATATTGATTATATTTTTCAAAATGGGGGTTTCAGTATTAAAAACAAATATTTTCCAGGACTCAATATTTAACAAAGAAATTCCAACTGAAAAATTCTGGTGGGGGGACAGATAAGTATTTTCATTTACAATGAGGGGCATTCCGTGAGTGAATATATGAGTTCAAATAACAACATTAATATAGTTATTTTAACAAATGTTTAAACTTGCATGATTTTTTAAATTTTCTTTTCTTTTCTTTTCTTTTCTTTTCTTTTCTTTTCTTTTCTTTTCTTTTCTTTTCTTTTCTTTTCTTTTCTTTTCTTTTCTTTTCATGTGAAGTTTATTTTCAATAAGTGATCACTAGTGGACAACAGAAAGTTGATGCTGAATTTGCCCCTTCTTTGCACAAGACTGTCACAGAGTACCTTGCAGAATGTGAGTGCTCCTAGTTTCTTTCCATGGAAGTTCATAGGGTTACCTTAAGACTAGATCCAGATGCCTGGATCAGGTATTTGGCACCACAACGCTTACTGCAAATAGACATAATAGTGAATCTAACATTACTGAGCTGTTAGCCTCAGAATATGAAACACCTCTGAAACATCTCTGCGTGAAGGACACATGGTCTCCTTCAAAACTGTGCAACCAGAAAAATTAGGCAGTTCTGCATATGGACCTATACGTTATTTAAATATAAATGATGGTATCAAAGGACAAAAACAGGAAAAAAAGGAGAAAAAAATGGTATGAAATGTGGGAGTGCCTGCTTGTTACTTGGGTCATCAAAAGCAGTGAATTATGTCCTGAAAGGCCCTGTTCTCCTCCACCAACCATGGCTGAAGTGTGGATACCAAATGCAGATGTTTTCCATGGCTGACATTAGGCCCTGCAGGATCTGCACAGAGAGGCTGCCCTTTCTCCAAGTCTCTGCCCAGGCTTGCTGAACTGGTGCCCGTAGCAGCTGAGGGTTTGCTGAGGCTTGTTATGTCCCCTTGTCCTTTTTGTGTGGGCTTGTTGCAACTGCTGTTTTCTGCCTGGCTTAGCATCTTTAGTGTCTTCTTCCATAAAAAGTGCCGAAACTAAGACAAGCATCTATGGCCCCGGGAGGAGCTGTAGCCATGAACTTGGCCAATTTTTAATTCAGCTTTTCAAGGCTATAGCTGTTTATAATTTCTAGCCATGTTAACATCTAAAATGCACTGGTTAGTAAAGATTGTGACTAGTACTGCAAAAATGGACAAAGTCTCCAAGTCCTATAGAACAACACTGGTTCAAAAAGCTAACAATAAGAGCTATTTATTCTTTCCAAGGGAACAAAAGAGAAAATGAGAAACATCTTCATATAGCCTATCAAAACACTGACTTGTATAGCATTAATTTGTTCATGGTACTGAACAAAGTGCAATGCCCAACAAGCAATTAAAAGTTATTAACAAATGTACTTTGTTTCACTTTTTTTGCCACATTTTGAGGTATGTGCCACATTTTGAGGTATGTGCCACATTTTTCCTCTCACAAATGTTACATAACCATCTCTTTAGCAAACTGATAACAACAAGCAGCATTCAATGAAACTGATCTTCACTGCACGTTAATAATGCAGCTTCTATGTCTGCAGCCATTCCTGCCTGCAGCCAGGAGACTCAAGTACCTGTAGTGTAAGAGAGAGGGGAAAAATGAAGTGGGAATCAGGTGAGAACAGCGCCAGCAGCTTTCTAGATTAACCTTACCATTCTGATTTCTGAATTGGATGGAAATTGTTCAGGCTTTAGTCTATTTTTTTATGGAAACATAAGTAAACATCAGTGGAATACAGTTCTGCTATGCAGCTGCCTTTCCTATTCATCACCTTCACCTTGTCAGCATTCATCTTACATAGTCGTAGTTAATACAAGCAATAAAATATAACTATAGCCTCTCAGTCTTTGCTAAGCTAATGGTTGTAAGCCCACAGTTCTCACCCTGGCAGGCATACATTTTCCCCATTTGTTCTTTCTCTTTTTTACACTGGTGTACTTCTTACTTTCCCTTTTCATGCACGGAAATTTCATATTACAGTCAGCTCAGTTTGTGTATTACCTGACAATGGGAAATGAATCAAGCTGTGTACTGCTCTCTGCAGTATGCAGAGCAGCATTATTACATGATAATAGTAGAGATAGATCACTATGGCAGAACATATGTTTGATTAGTATCTCCCAACAAGGGCCCAAATTTTATTGGTGTTTAATATCAGTAGGCATCAGAACAGAGATCATCATCTTCGTGAGAATCTATGCTAGGCTTAGTATGATTATCACTACTCATAGCCTTGGGTATTCTGTATTATTATGGCAGTAGTAATGTAGGGTTGTAATGTCATGCGAGTAGCTTGATATCTATCTCTTCCAAATTTTATTCTGCTTTATATACTTTAAATATGTGTAATATGGAAAACAGAAGATGCCTAAGTGCCCAGCAGGGTGATGACAAAATATGCTCTAAAGATGACATTCACTGCCCATTTTCAAACAGCTGCAGTTTTACATCAAAATTCTTGATGGTTCTGCATGTTTTAGTTCAACAATTTGATAATACATAGCAGAAATACTATCATTTAAGTAAGTTACAGAATTCAGCTCAGTTGAAGAGTTATTGCAGACAACTCTCACAGGAGTGGCAAAAGTAATCACAAAACATAAATGAATTTGAATTTTCATTACATCTGATAAAACAGAAATTGAGCAAAAAAATTCCTTCTTTTTTTCCACCACAGCATCTCACTATTTCATCAAAAATTTAATAACACTTATCCTTTGACTGCAATCTCACTTCCCATGTGTAGTATCCTTGAAGAAGTTTTGCTATTATTATTATTATTAGTAGTAGTGATATTATTATTAGTAGTAATAGTAGTAGTATTATTATTGCTGTTAGTAGTACTTCCAGAGAGTATATGTCTAACCATTCTACCCCTGGGCAAGATCTCCCGTTGCACCCAGTGCTATATTAACTCAGAACTAAAAAGGTATCCCAGCCAAAAGCTTAGAAATCAAAGAACAAGACTACTTTGGTAGACAAGCCAGGAAAAAGAATGAGCAACAGTCTGGCTCGCCATCACATTTTATGAAGAAACCACTGAGAAATTATTATATTTGGTTTAAAATGTTTAAAGTACCACACAGGCATAAAGTACCATTACAGGTTAAGAGGAGGGAAATGACAACTAAATTATGTGAGAAAAGGAAGGTTATTTTCTGAATGATGGTGGAATCAAACATATTTTCCAGGGCTGCAGAAAGAGTGATCACAAGAGTGGAAAGCAGAGACGTGAGTGCGGGTGCTCATGGAGAGCCTGGCGCTGAGCGAGCAGCGGTGCTGCAGGAAAACGCTCCCTGAGCAGAGCCCCGGAGCTGGAGCTGCTGGGCGCAGGGAGCTCGCACCCCGCTGCCCGGAGGAGGCTGAACTCACACGAGACACTCCCAGGTGAGGGCCGGGGTCCCACCCGGGGTCCCACCCCCACCGCGGAGTCTGGCAGATGCAAAACGGGCACGAGGGGGGTCTGTGGCTGCAAGGTCACGGCTGAAAAGCCTTCACAGAGGCATCTGTGTAATGAAAATAGGAAGTGTGCTTCTTCCAGGGGGAAAGGAAACTGTTGTGTGTCATAGCTACCCCTCATTATCTGTTTGTAAACAAGTCGTTTGTTTAATCTGCCTTGGAGTATATGTGCTACAGGATAAAATGTTGCTGGTGAACTAGCCACCACAACTATTAAGAGACATGAGATGATGCTTTGCAGCATAGAGCTGATCATGGGCAATTTACTACAAGGTGAAATAATAATATTTATTTCTTGCCTAAGTCATCAGGAAGATCTGCTTCAGGGAACTGGAGCATTTTCAGTAGAGACCTTGACCAGTCAGAGTAATTAAAAGCAGTTCAAAGATATCCTGAGAGAGAAAAACCAGTCTTGGGAAATAATAATGTGGGAGGTTCATGAGTTTTTTGGGCAAACTAGCAAAGGAAAATTACTGGGTAATTTAGCTAGATAGCTTCTCAGAGTGACTTAGAGCCTAGTGAGAAATCTTGATTTAAAAAAAGCATGGAGGCTTTCTTTGAGTCTAAAAAGACACAGTCACTTCAAAAGATTTTGTTAACTGGGAATTGTTAAACTTTGGGAAATTGTCTTCTGTCTTGGGTAAACTGCTTTCACAGGGACTAGGAAAGTTGTATTGTCAAGAACTTTTAATCATTTTAGAAGGGGCAATAAGGTTCCTGTGAACCCCAAAATTGAGTGCCATGGGTGCTCAAAATGCACACAGGCATCTAATTTAATACTGGATTCACCCAAGAATGAACATAAAAGCAATAAGATAAAAAGGACCTTTAATCTCAGCAAAGGATAAAAGGAAAGAGTTAGTGAGAATGTCAGGTAGATTAATTAAAGGAGTCACAGTGAACAATATTAGGCAGTAAATAACATTAGGGCATAACATAATTACCATTTCTAAGGGTTATTTATCACCAAGTAACCCTTTTTGGTCTAGGCCAGTCTTAATCCCCGTGGGCTCATGTACTTTCCTGGAGCAGCCACACCTTTAATTATGTAAACCTTTAGCTTTCTTAATTTTTAGTGCTGATCTGTGCTTGGACAAGTTATTGTTACATTTTGGTTGGATCCTTTCAGCCCTCTGGCCCCAGTCCCTCATTTCGTGCTGGATTTCTGAAGTAGAGTGTGAGGCAGTGCTTGCACTGAAGCATCCTCTCTCTGTAACTCACTGAGCCTTCCAGAGGTCTCAGATGCCACCAGCTCTGTGTTACTGGGGGGCTTCCTTGTGGCACTCCTTTTCAGTTTGATTTGAAAAGGTTTTCTCTCCTGCTTTTCTGCATCCCCTTTTCCCCAGGCAGCAGCACATGACAGTGGCCTGTAAGGACAGAGATGAGCTTCCCTTAACACCTGCCCTTTGAAAGGAGGAGGACATCTTTCAATTCTGATGTAATAGTCCTTGCATTGTTTTGTAGTAACAGCCAAGCAAGTGCCACAGGAAAACCTGCACTTTTTCCCTCTGGCCCCACTGTCCAATTGACTTGCATCTCTTTCAAGTTATAATGAAAACTATTCCCCAAAGGAAAATGACTATTTGGTTCAAGGCAAAATGTTTACAAATGTTGACTCTTTACAACATTTTGTCTAAAAAAAAAAAGAGGAATAAGCATTTTAAGGAGATAAGAAATGACCAGAAATGTTTCATGATTGAAAAAAAAAAAAAAAAAAAAAAAAAAGACTTTTTTTGGTTACAGATTTCATTTTCTTTAAATACATATAAAAGCTTAGTTAAATATTTAAAATGTCAAAATCAAACAAGAATGATGTGTGGTATTACTGAGGCAATATTCTTGGATTAATACCAAAATAAGTCTTTTAAAAATATTAAAAATTAATTCCACAAGACATGTCTGAACCACTATATTATTTACATGTTCAGTTAGTAAAAAGAAGATGCTAGATCTCCTCTTACTGGAAAACATTCCTTGCACTTCCCAGAGAACACCTCTATGAGCTACTTATGTCAGTGACCCTTCACCTCTGCTCCTCAGGTTCTGGGGCAGTAATTCATTTGACTTAATTTTGATTTTTTAAAGGTTTAGTCAAAGTCTATTGCTCAGACTTCCTCTGCAGACAATGAAGAAAGCTGAGGAACTCCAAAGAGCCCATACAATTGGGAAGAAGTGCTTTATGAAGGCAGTACCTTGTCTTACCAGGAGTCTAGATGGCCAGATGAAGTCTATAGGTAAAGGAGATGAACCTTAATAGAAAACTGCTTTGTTACAATGTTAACCATAAGTACAAAAGAAGTAATGCCAGCCTGGCCTTTTCCCACTCTGAAGAAAAGGGGAGAGGTGGGAAGAGCTAGTGGAACTCAGAGCTTTCCATGGTGCTTCCCTCAGAAGAGGAAATGCCTGAACTGAAGAGTATTACTTTTTATTCTCTCTTCACCTTTTTCTTACAGTTAATTATAACCATAAACATATATATCTGTATACATTTATTCCATCTTCACAATGACATAAACTCTCTCTGTTTCCTTAGTGAAACTGAGTAGTTTTCTAAAACTAAAAGATCAGTCCATAAGTAAAGGTGCCTAATTTATTAAGAATTTCTTAAACACCTGAGTGATAAGCAAAAGTTGGCTTTAGATGCTAACCTGATAACACATATAAAAATTTTGGTCTTTTGTATACAGTGATACAGTTGTGCTACTTAAGCAACCTTGTTATGCTGTTCTGAGTCCTTTCCTCCAGTAGGCATAGAAACTACATTTTTGTCCTACATTGACCAAGATTACAGCCATTAACATGTAGTGAAGACTGAAGGTGTAATTTAACTAAATTCTGATAAATCAAGGTAATCCCTAAACTCCTACTCAGTGTTTTCTCAGTTTGTTTAAACATGTGCAAACTGTATCTTCACTAGGATTCTCTGTCTTTTTTTTACCTGGTATGTGGTCAGAGCACACCTTTTTCCCTAGCTTGGGCATACTATTAAATGCAGTATATCTAAGTATGGAATTTGCCTTTTGTGTTAGCTAGGTTAACAAGTAAACACTGAGAGAAATTCATCTTGGTAAATTTAAGACACATTAGGAATATTCTGATCTACCTACACTATGCTTCTCACACGTCTTAATTGGAGCCTACTAGCAGCATATTTAGAATATATTTAAATATTCAACTCCATGCAGGGCTCCTAGTACTTAAACGTTATAGCTGGCATACTTATTAATGTTGTATATCCTCTTTTCCATACAAAAGAGCCCTGAAATGGTTTTAAGTGACAGAGCAATGTGAAGATGGAAGTGTGAGAAACTTGGAAAATTTACTTCCTGTATAAAAGTAACAGTGGAGATACAACTTTAAAGATGGAGCAATTGAAATGAATACCATAAAAGCACTCATTAATATGCTGTTGTATTTATAATAATACCCCTCATTTTTATTACAACACAGAAGTACTGTTACATCAGCTGTTCTAATTTCAAATCTTCTGCAAAATGACCAAGCCTTTTTATTACTTAAGTGAGAAAATACATAATGCCTAGTCAATAAGTCTGTTTACCTTAGACAAAACCTGTGCAGAAAGCCAGTGCTGGTGAAGGTGCTGAGCATCTGACAAGATGACAAGTGTCTTCAGCTTGAGTGAATCAGGGGCACTGAGCAGCTGCAGGACTGACCCCTGCACAGAAAGGAAGCACTCAGGGTCAACATGTGGAGCTGTGTCACACTTCCTTTGGTATTTTGAGTCCATAAATATAGGAGTAAATGTATTGCTTTCTACAGGAAGGGTTTTTTCCTTCTTTAAAATGTCAAAAAGTCTGCAAATATGTATTTAAAATGAGCTTTGTGCAACAAGAAAACCGAATATCTCTAAAGACAAATTGTTTATGATTTCAAAATAGTCACCTTTCTGACTTGTTTTAGAGTCCCCTGTGCAAAGCTCAGAACCTGGAGCAACAGACATCTCCTCCCACACATCCCCATCATGAATTCTCATCACACCGTGGCAGGGAAAGGCACATATTCTGACTGACTTCAATAGAAAGACTTGTCTCCTGTATCAAGTTAACAGTGAACCATTGCTAGAGCAAGTGAATTTGAGGACAACATTTTGGCCTGTAGGCCAAGTTCCTCAAGACAGAAACATTGGAGAAAAGGCAAAATGCCACTCACATTTGCAGTGTGGTACAAATAAATAATATTGGTCAAAAGTGAAACTACACTGAAAGTCATCCTTGCTTTCAGTACAAACAAGGAGCTCCCTGTACAGTGAGCAGAATAAATGAAGCCTGGTTTCCTATGGATTTGTGCCTCACAGTTGGATTCTCTGGTGTCTAGTAAAGTGTAAGCCTCATTTAAAAGTTTTTCTTGCATTGCAGGTATTTAGGCCATCTATCTCCCATGGTGTGAGCTCAGCTGAAGCCTGTTCCTAAATGGAGCATGCCAAGAAGTGCTTTTTCTTCTGGGCAGCAATGTCTTTTTGCTAATCTTGTGGAATTCTATCTCTGACACCATTTTCTCACTGACTGAGTTTGGCCAACAGGTTCAAAATTATGGATACAGTCAGGTAGACAGTAAGCCTCACAAGCACAGGCACTAAAAGATGCACATATATGTAGATAATGTGATGTTTTCTGAGATAAATCAGATTAATCTGGGTTGTCTGCCTCTTTGGTGCCAGACCAGAACTGGCCCATGTAGAAGAAATTCCCAGAAAACTAGATGGGCTTCGATGAGCTCCCGAAACAGGTGGGTGAGTTCTTCACTGCTGGCAAAGCTGCCCTCCTGATACACATCAAAATACAATATGCCTTTTGCACATTCTTTCTGTAACATTTCCCTGTGGAGGGAGACTCTGAATGTCTCCTCTCTGCTGTGCTAGGTACTCATGGAAAGCCTGAAATATGTTAATTCCCACTAAAATCACAGAAGATTAACTTTAAAGTGAGTTATTTAACTCTCTTATGACTAAGATTTTTTTTTTTTCAAGCCATTACCTCCTAGGAGTTCCTTTTGTGACATTTCTAGCTGCATTTTTCACTTTTAAAATTGCAGCCTTGCTTATGGCTTCTAATGACCTATTCTAGAAATTTTAGTCTCCTTAAAACTGCTGGGAAAAAATTGATTTCAGTGAAGAAGAAAGCCTTTTGGCTGATAGAGATGGAGGCTCTAGTCTGAAAATTCCTCCAAGGCTGTGGAGGCCTGTGCCACCTTCTGCCAGCAAGATTATGCTGTGTAAGTGGATTGTGACTTAAAAAAAAATACTGACTTTTTAAAGACATGTAGATGTTGCCAGTTTGCCAGTACTTGAGAAACAAAGCATCATCTGGTCACTGCCAGTGATTAGGCAATTTAACACAACATCAAAAGAATGGAGGCAGTTACCTGATTTCTTCCATATCTGCTGAGTTAATCCAATATAATTTCTGGCCAGCCTTAAAACAGAATGAGAATAAATATTGTAGGAATAAATTAAAAGGGATCAGTGAGAAAAGATATTAAATTCTCCTCATTAATCTGCCATGGAAGCAAGATTAAAATAATTACAGTTTAAAAATTTACACAGGTTTCATTAAATTCTGAACAGACTTTTCAATAAAGGATTACAGCTCAATGGCAATTGTTAGAGATGCCATCTAAGAGGGCAGATGTATTATCTGTATTTTATAGTCATGTAAAAATGTAATAACTTTTGGGTACAATTAACTAATATCATTTGAAGCTGGAATATTGATTGGCAATCGCACATAGCAGCCTCAAGTAATTAACAGGAGATTCTTCTAATGGTTGCTGGACATGAATACTCCAGGTACTTAGTCATCAGCCCCTCTACTGACTTTTGCCTAGGAAGAACTAGACTTTGCAGGCTGTTTTCCTCTTTTGCCCAGGCTGACAGAGAGAGAGGGAAATAGAGTGTTAGGTACATGCATGCTCAATACAGGTGTAGTGATGTGGAGGAAGAGGAATTTGTGTGGTTCAAGATTTGACTGTCTTTCTTCCAGAATTAGAAGGGTTGGAAGACTACTGACAACTTTCTGTTCATGACTGGTGTCTGCAGATGGCACAGTTGGCAATGTAGGCCTAAAGTACTGATCATGCTACATTATTCATCTATTTAGTCTTTTTCTGATGAGTAAAGGGAACCTGAAATGAAAATTTCATAACTCTGAGAATGAAGTGCCACAGATGTAATACTGGCATTTGCAGTCCTTGCATACTGTGTGTGCTCTTACTTGGTGACATGCAGCTCATGGTAGGAAAAGGTTGTTTCTAGACCTAGAAGAGTAAAGCCTGTTCTGGGATTAAAGGACTTTGAGTCCTGTGTACAGTTTTGGTCAGGGCAATGTAAGACATTAAGCTATGAGAGTGTCCAAAGGAGGGCAGAAAAGGTGTTGAAAGGCCTTGAGGGGAAGCCATATGAGGAGCAGCTGAAATCATCACTTGGTCTGTTCAGCCTGGAGAAGAGGAGACTGAGGAGAGACCTCACTGCAGTTACAACTTCCTTGGGAGGGGAAGAGGAGGGGCAGGCACTGATCTCTGTGCTCAGCAGTGACAGGAGCTGAGGGAATGGCCTGAAGTTGTGTCAGGGAAGGTTTAGGTCGGACATTAGAGAAAAGTTCTTCACTCAGAGGGTGGTTGGACACTGAAACAGGCTCCACAGGGCACCAGCCTGACAGAGCTCAAGAAGAGTTTGAACAATGCTCTCAGGCACATGGTGTGACTCTTGGGGATGGTGCTGTGCAGGGCCAGGAGCTGGACTTGATAATCCTTATGGGTTCCTTTCAGCTCAGCTTGTTCTGTGATTCTGATATATTCTTCCAGATCCATCATGTGAAGCCCATTTGTTTAGTCATTGACTGTAAAGATTCTGGTTAGTTTTGGTTTTCTTGTATGATGCCAGGTTAAGGAAGGTTCTAGCAAAAAAACAGAGAGGGAAAGCACATTTGAAGACAAGAAAAATCACATTTCTATTGTTATAGAAAGTTTTGGAAATGCAACCTTTTTAAATTTTCGAAGTTAGAGGAAGGCAAAGTTGCAAGCCTTTACTCTCTTTATGAGTTGACACAAAGGTAGGATAAGAACTTGGATATAAAATTATTTTTCTTCTATATTCAATGGTCAACCATAATTTTTCCTTAGGAAAAAGAAAACTATTCAGGCTGGCAACATTAACAAGTCTTGCTTCTATTCTTCAGGTAATTTGTTTTTCATTTGAGTTTCCTCTTGTCCTGCTTCATTCATGCTAACTTTGCTCTTGCAGGGGATATTTCTTTCCTATAAAATATAGCATTTAAAAATAATTTGAAATGCAGAGTCCCTGAAAATCAGAATTAAAATATTTTAGAACATTGAAACTAATAATTACAGTATTAAAATAAAGAAGGAGGTTCAGCCATAAGTGAATCTAGTTTACCACAGTATTTTAATTTAGAACCAATAATTCTTACAAAGACAAACCTTGCTGTCTGGCTCATAAAGAAGATGAAATGACACATACACAGCTGTTGGCACACTGTAATCTATTTTCATTATATCCTATTGGAGATTCTCGTGTCTTTCTCCATTTTCATTATTTTTTTATTTCTCTATTGCTACATTTAATTGTTACAACAAAATATAATTAAACTTTAAGGAGAAGAGAAATAAGAGTTAGAAAATCCATTTTAAATGAGAAAACTTTTTCTTACTGCTAATAAGAATATTTTCTTTTCCTCATATCTTTTTTCCCCAAAGAAACAGACAACATTTTGAAGTTTAGTCCTTCAATTCCTCAAAAAACACAAAAAAAAGTCCTTAATATATCTATTCCTTTAATTTCCTTTTTTTGCTGTTGTTAGGCACAAAATCAAATTGTTCATACAAGAGCAAGACAACATTTTTTGCTCATTTGATCAAACTTCAGTGAAGTAATATACATTTTGTGTGCTGTTTTAAATGCACATGACAAAAATAGATGTATAGGTATAACCTTTAATGAAATTGCTTAGTAATTAAGTATTCTATAGTTTATTTTAACTCCTTAGAAGATCTGACATTTGACCTGAATTTGGCATGTTTCTAATTTTTAGTGAATACCTATCTAATTATAGAATCCTTCTAAATTTAATGTTGTGTATTTAAACCCACAATATTAAATGTATTTATTTAAAATAAAAGAAAAATGTAAATGTGAGACATGTCTTTTGAGGAATGATACTAAAAGGCAGTAAAAAATGAGACCTTTTTATACTTGTTCCTAAATTTAGTCACAGTAGCAAAATGCTGTATAGCAGTCAATTAATTAGGGTTTCCTTTTGTGAGTGCAGAAAGTAAAATATTTGACAACATGGAGTAATGAGGTGGTAAAGGGAAGATCCCCTTCTTTCACAGAGGCTGTTGAGGCACAGCTTGGCCTGTGCTGGAATGCTGAAATCAAGTGCAGGTTCTATCCCTTGTAAGGCCACGCAGCTGAACCTAATTTTACCACATTGCAAAGACCGGAATCTTCAGTTAACATCTACCACATCCTGGTCCCTTAATCTCTGTATTATATGGTGGCACCTCCCACAGAAAGAGTTCTAATATTCTCACAGAACCTCAGACTAATTGTTATTGCATGTCAAACATATGGAACCACAATTCATATTTACTAGTGTTAGTTGATTGCACTGAATATATTTAATCTTGTTTTCACCACTTGATTTTGGTTTTTAGTGAAACTTTCCCTGAAACAAATGTTCTTTAAAACTTATTTTAGGAGTACTGTATCTTGTATCAAGGTATGATTTCAAAATCGTATTTGTGAAAAATAAAAATCTCTTTCAAAGTATCATACACT
Source organism: Promerops cafer (assembly GCA_013398275.1). NCBI lineage: Eukaryota > Metazoa > Chordata > Aves > Passeriformes > Nectariniidae > Promerops > Promerops cafer. The sequence continues at coordinate 2,520,911 of VZSE01014922.1, read as the reverse complement.
GTAAGTAAGAATGATGCAGCAATAAAATGAGTTACTGACATTCCGAGTTCTCTCATAAGTACTTTACTTGGAAGATGCCTTTGTTCATAGCATCACAGACCTAATGTAGTTGGCTTCTCCACACTGCTTTCCTCAGACCTCCAGGCTGAACTATTCATACAATCGGTCCCAAACACACATTACTCATTGTGAGTCAGACCAGTTTCAAAGTTTAAATAGGACATTTTTGCTGGCTTAATTAATTTAGATGGAAATAGGTGAAGAAAACCTTGCCCAGAGAGCTGAGCAGGCAGATTTTAGCAAGGTGGTCGCTGCACTGTGAGAATGCCAGGCAGGTTGGAAGGTGGGGTGAAGGCAGAGCCAGAGGATCAGCAGACACAACTGTAGCTTCACTGCTTGTTCTGTGACTGGGAATTACTCTTGTGTCTCAGCAAGGGTCAGACAATATTCTCCTACAAACAACCCCTTTTTTTGTGTTTGAGGTACAGAACAAAGTTGAATAGTTCCTAACTTGGTGATTCTAGGTGGGATGAAAACACAGAGTGAGTGTTGTTCCTCACCAGTAGGAAACCATCAAGTTTTGGATTTGAATTCTAAATTATTAGATTATTTTTGGTTATGTTTATTGATAATCAAACACTCCTGCTATACCCTTGGAGTCTGGGAACATTCAAGCTTGGAGTCTGGATTTGAGGACATCTTTGATTTGATTCACACTTGCTACTTGTGTACTTGCTGCCAACATTGTTTAGATAATGCAGCACATCTGACAGGCTCTGTAGGAAAAGCATGTCAAACAATGATGCTTTTTGTTGTGGCCTGGCTGGAATGTTAAACCAGACTTTAAACTATAGTGGAGTCAAGAAAAGATTAAAACGTTTTTTAACAAAGGCTTCAAATGCAGAAATTAAGCAACTTATTCCTTCCACATCACAACCGTTGGATCACAGCCAGGGTAACATTTACAATGCATTGAAGCAGCTCATTCATCCTTCAGATAAAGAGGGTTTTCTTGGTTTGGTTTTGTTTTAAAAAAGGGAACATATTTGCAGCACAAAATCTTGATCTGCCCAAGTGTGCCAGAATCACAGTAGATTATATTTCTCAAAATCATTTTATTACTCATGGGAATATATAAGGAAAGTATTACATTTTTTTTATTGTATACTTCTACTCTGTATCATTCAGTTCTTACATCTGACCACCAGTTATATCAATGATTGCTTTGACTTCTGGTGTAAACCAGACCAAAGAACATCAGACAATATTTTTAATTGTGTTTCAGGTAAAGGGCATTTTTTAAAGACATCTAATACTATTTTTAAATCTTCAAGTCAGATCCCACAAGGACATACAAGCACTTTTTTTGGTGGCAGGGGGGGCGGGGAATGAACAAGAAAAAAACAAAACAAATTCAAAAAAACCCAACAAACATCCAAAAACTGTCCAGGACTTGTTTCTAGTAGGTGTTTTAAAAACAATTCAGGCAAACAAGAAGCTTTCATGCAAGACTCCAGTTGTTTTTGCACACAAGAGGTGTGAATACTTGGGTCACTTCACTCCAGAGTGGAGCAAGTTTCAATCCTTTGCTTTCTGCTTCTGAGGAGTCTGTCTTCAGCATCAAAGAAACCAGTATCATTGATGAAGGGAGCTTCATTCTGCTGAAGGTGATTGCTTCCACCAAGAGAAGAGTGAGTGAGATAGCAGATAAGTGAAACTTTGGAGGAATGAGGCTTGGGGGGCATTTTTTTCTGTAAGAAAAACAAACTCTGCTGTGAATTTGTGACTGAATTATACCATAACGTGAGAGAGAATTCATGACATGTCTAGATAAACTAAGTGGTACTAAGATATAGGTACTTTGACATATTTTGTATCTGAGTGCTACAAATACATCTGAACAGATACAAATATATCACAGCTTTCCAGCTATATGCACATGCCAGTGGTTGATCCAACTAGAAGACAAAATTCCCCAGTCCAGGGTATATACACACTGCCTCTTGACAGTCTTACAAGTATCCCTCTGGCTTTTCAAATGCATCCCTCTGACACACAGCAGACTAGGTGGGCAGTCCCTCTACGCAGTACTGCAGCTGCTCTCTTTCTGCTCCAGTAGTCACCTACCTGCTCCATCTTCAACTTACATTCAGTTCATTTTTTCCACTGCCAAGCTGATCTGCCAAGAATTTTACATGACTTTTTCATTCATTCCCTTCTATGGATCACTGTTAGGATTAAGCACTATGAACTATATTCATAAAATAAACCTCACAGACCAAAAACTTCTCTTTAATCATTTATGACCATTCAGCTGGACATTTCTGTCCACAGCTGAGTCTTTATAGCAAACAATTGAGTTATTGTGGGCCATAAAGCTGTGTGGAGAGGCCTCTGACACAGTAATGATGTAATATGTGTACTCAAAAGTCTGCTCTTTTTGCAGCATCTTTCTTCATACTTTTTCCTATTTTATATTTATAGGTGTAAAAGAATACTTGCACTTGCACTGAAATCAATACCAAATAGCTTGCCTTTTGATTATTATTATTTAGTACATTTTAACCCCCATATCTGAGTGTCTAATAAAATCTATTAGGAAAGGAAATTGTTTCCATGGAGAATAACAGCAATTCATATTTGATAATTTCACCTGTAAATGGAATGAACAAAGTGATTAAGAACATATAAATGAAATTTGGCAGTTATACTCTGGTTGTTTCAAAGTGCATTATGTACATAGGTGAGCAAATAATGGATTATTTCAGTCTGGTGGCTCACATATCTGCCAAAATATAAGGGAAGAAAATCAGTGATGATAAAAGCAGTTTTTTGCGGGGAAAGAAGAGTAGAAACTCCTTCCCTAATAGGATTTTAGGAATTCAAAACATGGGTGTTATTCAGCCCATAATTTTTGTTCTGCTACATATTTCAAAATTATTTATATTCTGTATTTTTCATTCAGTGTTTTAAATTTTTTGTATTTTCTTTAATTAAAATGTTGTCTGACACAAAATACGAATGTTTTAATCAAAAATGTCAAAGCAAAGTTCTTGGCACTTCAAAATACTCCCAAGTGTATATATTTATTTTAATTTCAGTCAATTTTTTTTACATGGTTTTGGTTTCCAAGAATTTTTTGGCAAATTTAGTATTCGTTAAAAATTTTGCCACACCTCAATTATAAACATAAGTACACCCACATAACACCCTTTGAGGTAGCAAAGTGTCATTGGCCTACTCCAACAAAACAAGATGCCAAATTATTTCTGAGGAAAGAAGGAAGAAATGAGTTTTATCTATTGAAATAAGTCAACGAGCTCAGCTTCCCACCAAAGGCCTTGGCATGCTGCAGACTTCAAGCTCTTACTTGCCTACAAGCTTCTTGCTCAGAGGTTTGGTGCTCCCAGCAGTACACCAGGAGGAGTCTTGTCCCACTACAGACCACAATTCCCTTCAGACTCCACACCTGAACTTCCTCCCCATGTCAGCAGGATAGGGAGGACGGTATGTACCCCACTCTTGTCATGCTATGGGGTTGGACAGCAGCCTGGCTCAGAATCTGAAATAATTTGCAGGCTGAACACTAGGGACATATGAGCTTCTCCAAAAACTTCTCATGAGCTTCTCCAAAAACTTCCTTCAGCCCCTCCTTCGACTATGCACCTGGAGAAAAGGATGGCTGGATGGAGTCGGGCATCAGGGACCACAGCTTTTACAAGCCATCTGTTCACAAATCTTCTCTTTATATATGCCTGTCACAGACAGTTATGGAAGGACAGAGGAAGGTCGAAGTACATCTTTGCCCAGACAAGAGAGTGGATTAAGTATGAGAGATGTGTGCCTGGGGTTGAGGAATTTACTCCACCTCTGTACACAACAGTGAGCTGTAAGCACATATAGCTGTTGGGTGGGGATGGCAGTCTTCTCTATCTCACCTCAGATAAACAGAGCACATTGTTCTTGAAGTCAAAAGCAGAGCAAGGGATTGAAACCAAATTGATTTTCAAGTAGGGAACTCAAATTTTGTTGCAAGTGTAGGTTTCAGTAGTGGCAACTGCCATGTGTTATTTCATGGTCTTCTGAGGTATTGTACCAAAGGTAAGAGATAGAAAAGAACTATCTATCCAGGCAAATGGATATAAAATGCATGGACCATACTAGTGAACAGGAAAAAACAATGCCTTCTATGAAGAATTGTCTAACTCAAGCACTGTTTGAAACTATCAATAAGAGCCAGGAACATTAGTCAACTTTTACTAGTATTTGGTAGTAGGACTGACCTACCTGGCTTTAGAAAAGAAGCTCAATTAACTTCTTTAATTGAATGAGCTAGACTTAGCCATTAGACTCACATATGATATTCCTGTAAAAGTTTAAGCATCATTAAATGATCAGAAATTTGTTAGCAATATCAAGGAAATCCCATATTTTTACCAAATTCCAAATGATTCCGCTTTCAGTGCATGACATCCATGCAGACTTTGTGATGCTTAGCAAATATTGTAAATGTCTCCTGCAAGTGCAAGTGCGTCATTTACAAGGAAGCATGCTGTTGGATTAAACACAACACAAAATTTAAGCCAGGTGTCCCTGAGGACCACCCCAAACACTCTTGTTTACAATAAACAGCTGCCAATGTGCTAAAGTCAGCTTGGTGCTTATGACATATTTTCCTGACGTTTTGACAGGTAAATCTGTGGTTTTAAATTGGTCATCCTGTGTGCTTGTTCACAGATGACTCCAGAGATTGATGGTAAAATACGGAGTCTTTCACCTGTAAGGTCTTTGGTCTGTATCCACAGTAAGGAGAAGTACAAAATCTTCCATATCTCTTTTTATCTTCCCAGCGTGTTTATGGTGAGAAGACAGAAGCTATTTGCAGTATGCAACAGAATGTTTAATTACTTGCAATCCTGCATTCCATTTAAGGCCTCAGTTGTTCAGCTGAAGCTCACACAGGCAATGAAACCCATTAACACTGGCACTAATTGGAACTCCTGTGAACAGTTTCAACATTTGTCTTTCTATCCACCGCTACAAAGTGGAGTCTTGCTCTGCCAAAGATACCTCCCCCCAAGTGCCAAGGAAACAGAACATTAGGGCACTGTAGAGAAATTCCCGTTGACTTCATCATATATAGACTGAATTTGGGTTCCAGTGCTGCCTGTCTGGATTTGTCAAAAAACAATTCTTGTAAGTCCTGAGTGTTTTCTGTTACCAAAGAGGACCACCTTCATGCATAAAACTGCTCCTCACATGAAGTCGTATGCCGTACTTTATTAAAAGAGAAAACAGAAATAGGAGGAGACTCTGCCTTAAAAGCCTGTCAGAACTCTATGAATTCTAAGAGCTCTGAACAAACCAAAAGCCATAACAGGGCTTTTACTGTCAAAAAAGCAAGGAAAAGCTTAGATGAGATGAATTCCTTTCCTCTCTATGCTTTAACAGTTGCACTAGTGGAAAGAAAAGGACTAAACAAGTTAAATAGCTTTGAAATATTTATTTGCTTTTCATAATAACTGTATGTATCCCAGCTGGAAACAATTATTGATGCTGGTGCAGATCACAGTGATGTGACAGGAGTAGTGGCTAGTTTAATAGAAAATTATAATAACAATGAGTAATGTAATCAACTAAATCAATTTCTGATGATATACCAGTAAAAGATAATACATGATATACAGAGCTGGCTTCTTCCTACAGATTTTGCTAGGTGTTCTTGTAGGAAATGGCAAGTATTTAAAATTATTCTCTAGAGTTCCTGAAATGGACTAATAAAAGCAGCATAGCACTAAACTTTACAGCATTTCTTCCATGATAAAAGGCAAGTAGATAATACCTCTGGTTGCTGTTCCTCTAATATGCAGTTCCTCTGTTGGGACTCAGACATTATCATTTCTTCCATTAAGCTTTGAGTCAGGGTCTTTGCTTAATAGGGAAGACTTGTCCTCTTGCAGTCACTGCTCTTTCTAAACCTCAACCTTGATTACGAGATGAAAAATTTTATATGTAGAGAAGAATTGATGCTATCAACATACTGTCTTTTCAGAGATAATACCAAGTATTTGACTGTAAAGGCAGACAGGGATGCTCAGACCCCAACAAAAAGCCATGTAAATAGTTAAAGATGGATACCAGCAGAAACAACAGATTTTCCTACTAATATGAAATGGTGTGCTTTAAAAAAATCCATGTGAACATCAAAGTATCAATAAATAAAAATAGCGCTGTAGCTAGCATTTGTCTACAGGGGCTTAAAAGCACTTGTTCACTCAGATTGTCTGGTAAGAAATTACCACTTCACTTACACAATACCTGAACCTTGCTCTGTCTCAGAACTACCTCAGCCACTTAATCACCCCTTTGTAGTAAATGGGTGCCTATGTCCTAAGGGAGACTTTGCTGTTTATGGTGAGTCAAGCACACTGTCAGTGACTACAGCACCTGAGAAGAACATTTTTTCTGTAAATATTTATTTTCTCATTCTCAAAAAGCTAGTCCATGTAAGATTTTCCACAGCTGACCAGGAAGAAAAAAGTTCCTTGTTTCTAATAATGTGTCTGGTTATACTCGGGGATATGGGTATGTGAGGCACTTGCTTAAATGTGCAGTTGGCTCTAGATGTCAGGGGTCCCAGCTGGCCTCATCTCAATAATCTTCACCTATTTCACTGAACTAAGAGTTCCAACCTAAGAGCATAGTAAGTATAAAAAAGTATAAAAGCCCAGACTGTCACACTACAGAGCCAAACTTTCAGATTTTGCCCATCGAAATCTCCCTCGCATTTCTAGTATCATCAGCACCCTGCAGAACTGAGTGCCTATCTTCTGACTGATTCTTTCAAAGAGAGAAAGGCCATCAGAACCAACTCAAATACAAACTGCATCTGTATTGACAACTTGACACTTTGGTTCTTTTCCATAGTTTTAAATTTGGTTCTTGTGAACCAGATTAAGTAGCATTAAATCCAGTATTGGACAGCATCTGGCAACTAGGCCAGGGAAAGGATAGGCAGTGTTCTTGTTTTCCTTCTAATTCATGTAAAGAAGACACTAATCTTTCTTGTTTTTAATGAACAAGCTCCTTTTATGTGTGACAGTTGATTTCCCTTTCAAGAAGTCTTGCCTCAGTGAACTAGATGCTTCCCTGAGCAGTAACAGAGGCAGTCAAACAGTCCTGCAGACTGTTCGTGACTGGGAGTGAAAATGGGCAAGGATGGACACTGGTGTCACAGAGAATACTGAAGTCACTGATTCTTGCCCCTACAGGATGAGCAAGGAATGTAATTTGAGGTAAATAAACATTCAGATTGTCTTCAGTGAATTTAAATGTGTTGGACTTGGTGGCTGCATTAAAAAATTGGTACAAGTGCTGTTGTCCAAGCATCATCCCTTTACAAAATACATACTGCACCAAAACACATACTTGTTATTGGCCTTGCTGCAGAATCCTCATATGCTTTTATTCAGACTGGCCCAGATTTTATGAGGAGTTAAGTCATCACCAAACTCCCTTTAAGTTCAGTGGAAACTGACGTCCTGAAATTATTTTAAATATTGTGCTTTATTGTAATTTTTTTTTAGCCTTTCATTTCCAAGTCATCTTTGAAGCTTTGGTACTTCTATGGCTATAAGAAATGGTTTGCTCCATTTTAACCTTTCACATTTTATTAACAAAATCAAAACCAGGACAATTAGATGCCTCCTGATTTTAATTTATTTTAATATTAAGGGAATGTTTGAAATGACACAAGTCTTGGGGAAAGTACTTCAAGCCGTGGCTGCAGCAGCACTGGGGTTCTGGTCACAGACATCAAAGATAACTTGAAAAGCAAAAAATTTGAAACCAGTAATTCCTTACATTTTGGGATAAATTTAAATAATTTTGTTACATATATATGAAAAAAAGGTTAAGAAAAGAGAATTGAGTTCTGTTGAAAACCAATATTTTGAATGTACAACTGAGCTATTTCTCTCCAATTTTCTCTTCTTTGGGGAAGACATAAGAAATAAAACTATATAGCAACAGTAGAAGATTGAGTAAGCGGGAGAATACCTGCCAGAGAACCTCTGTCACTGGCTTTCTGTATGGCCATTAGAAAATTACTTATTACTTTGTTCTAAACTCAGATTTTTCTACCTCAAACTGTGCACTAACAATAGATAGATGTGGATATTCCATGTCTTAAATGCTTAGGCCAGAGTGCTTGCTGTCTATTGCCCGAAAACTGGCATGTTAAAGTAAAACATGGCAATAAATATAGAAATATATCATATCTGAAATCTCTCTACTGTTCCCCTTATGTTGAGCCTGAATAATGTAGCCTGATACCGATTTTAAAAAACATGAAGGTATTATGGTATTGTCAATTGTCTCTTCACTCCTTTTGTTTGCTGTGCCTCTCTTATATTTCATTTTCAAAATACTTGGGATTAATATTATGGCTGAATTTATGACTCTCTTAAGGGAATTGTGCATATGCATTGGCAAGTGCCCCATACTTTTCATAGCAAGACCTAAAGAATATTAAGGAAAATTCTGTTTTTCAAAATTCCCTGACAGTGCTGGGCTTTTGAAGGAGGAAGTTTTGAGGAGTTTTTGGGCATGAAAATTAATTGATAACTAAAATAACTTTTTCCCTAAAAAGTGTTAGGGCTGCATTCAACCAAAGTTTTGCAGAAGGCAAACATATGAGGTATTAGCAACAAACAGATTGGAGAAGGTGAAAAATATTGGAGAAGGTGAAAAATAAGCAAGAAGGCTGGCCAGACACTAGCAGATTTAGTCACCAAAGACTAGACATTCATTTATGTTATTAAAATACCTCTTTAAAAGATTAAAACCAATATTAATTTAGAATTTTGATAAGTTATTTTAATTATTATTTTTGTACCTACTTACATAAACACTAAGATTAGCTAAAAGGTCTCATATTACATAACTAAGAAAAGAACGGACGTGTTTAAAACAAAGTGTATTAATATACTACTTTTTCTGTTTTGGGGGAATTTAATGTAATTTTAAGAGTATCAGAAATGAATTATTATGCTTATCAAAAACTTCAGATACTTCCCATTAAATCCCAATAAAAGCATGATTTAAATATTTGAACAGCCTCACACTCTGCTTCTTTATTGATCCTATAGAAGGTGTTATTGGCATAGACCCTTCACCTGAGCTCTACATTTTAAATGGAGGCTTCTGAAGACTGCTGAATACCAAGATGTTTAGCAGCTGTGTTATGACAATTTTCATTTAAATCAGAATAATCTTGGTCTTTGGGACTTGGACTAGTGCTATCTCATTATAAATTCCATTACCAAGAATTAATAGTGAGACAATTGTAGCCATCAAATGCAGAGTTCATGGGCACAGGACAGAACATGCACATCACAGGAACATTGATAACAGGCTGTGATCCCTAGTACAGAGTTGCTGTTTTTTTCAAAGCTCTCTCTATAAAAACTGCAAAATCTCCCTGACCACTATTTAATGAATGTAAAAGTAGGATTGTTTCTCACTGCATGTAACATTTTCTTTTATCTACACTGGGTTTCATCTGCCACTTAACAATTTATNTTTTTTTTTTTTTTTTTTTTTTTTGTGACCAGCCCTCATCTTTATTCCCCCAAGTAATTATGGTGTTTATTTAGGAAATTCTCATGGGAGCCTAGGTTCCCTTCCTCTGCCTGAGTGCAGTCTGTAGAACAGCAGAGGTCATTCTGCCCCAGAAATAAAACAATTCAACAGTAATAAATGAGAAAGAAATCTCACTGTCTTTCTCACAGAGCCTTTACCTTCCCATGGCTTACACTCCCAGGAGTGGCTGTTACCAAACAATTCCTTCTCTCCCCTCAGCTGTTCCACTCAAGTTCATGATTCAGCCTGAAGTGGTTTCCCACTAAGTTTGTTTTCTCTTGTGTTTCTGCTCCAGATGCCTGTCTGCATATCTCAGTGCCACGGATGCCAGCCTCCATCAAACCAGGAGGAGGGCTGTATGCTGAGAGGGGCTGCCTGGCCACAAGAGGGAAAGACGGGAGAGAAATGAGGGAGTGAGCTCACGCCCTTCAGATCTATAATCACAGGTCTTGTGACCCCTGTGTCACCAGCAGTCCCTGGCATCTCCTAAGAACACAGCAGCTTCCAGGCACATAGGTCCAGCCATGACCCCCAAGAAAATGACCTCTTAAAATTGTCTGTGTGCTCTTTAGCAACCAGGAGGGTTGCTTCAGAAGCAGTGGAGGTTTTTGGGTGGAGGGTGGGGTGGATGTTCCGGATCTCAGCTCTCCCTTTGCACATTCTGCTAATAAGCCAAGGAGAAGCTGTCTCCTTCTAAACTTGCGTCTGAGGCTGTGTAATCCAATGAAGGTGTGAGGGTGCAGCTTCAAGATGAGCTTGATCCCAGGGATGGGCTCTGTCTCTGTTTTCCCATTTGCGACCAGTCTTGACATCCTGCACAAAACCTGTGCTCCATCTGCTCAGATGAAGTGATTAAGGAAGGACTTCACCAGCACTTTCCTCCTGTTCCTTGGATGCTCTGGCAAGAGATCCCAAAGAGGGATCCTGGACTAGTTCAGGAAACAACTTCAAGGGAAGGTGTGTGGAGTAATAGAGATGATAGGATCTGAATAGGAACTTGCAGTTCATCACAGCTGCCAACTTTGTCAGCTTGGATAGGACAAATACTAAAGCTGTTCATTCACAAGGAGGAAAATAATTTCTACTTGGTCACAACCTCATCCAGGTACAGATTTTAGGGCAGTTAAGGTCATTCTTAAGGTGCTCTGCTGCTAGTGGCAGAGGTCAGAACCTAATGTGAACACGACAAATATTTCATAATTTCTCAAAGGTATGTTCTCTGTCACCCAGTCCCTGTCAGATGACGGGTCCTTCTGCCATGACAGTAGTTTTCTAATAGCAACAAGATTTTGGGAAATTTTAATTTGGAGGCATATTTGGCAACACCCTCCTTCCCATTATCCCTGGGTTCCCAACTTTGGAGCCGTTACAGTCTTCAGGAAAGTGGTCCCAGTGCAGGGATGGATGATGAGGAAACTTGGCCTCAGGCATCCCAAATGAAATGCTTAGTCACTTTAGGTACATCTGAAAAGGACGTTCAATGAGTCACATCTTGTGCTTACTCAACAGACCACGATTTTAGATGCCTGGTGTGGTCTCTAAGTGTCAGAACTTTCCCAGCAAAAGCCCTGGCATTGACGTAACTCTAGACAGAAAAGAGCTTTCAAGTTTTGACAGTCCTAGATGACATATAGGTTTCTTAGAAATAGTTCTGTCAGCCAGTTCTCTTATTCCACTGGGCTTGTCTGCTGACAGAGACACAGGTCACCGTAAGAATAGTGAAAGGATCTTATTAGTGTAGGAAAGAAACGGATCTTTTTGTGTATCTAACTCCTCCTTCAACTTGTGCCTCACTTCTCCTCTTCTGTCATGAATACAGAAATGCTCTAACACCACCTGTGCTGAGAGCAGCATTTGGTAACAATAGACATTTCTATTGCTTGGCGTTATTGGTCATATACATAGACAGACATGCAAGTGATGTCAAATAAGAAAGAGTACATTCCCAAAATAAAGTAATTTCTGTTTCAGCTGCTTTTAATAGAAAACCATCATAGAGGAGGATTTCTTAACCATGAGAAGTTAATTTGCTTATCAGACACAATCTATTAGCTGTGAAGTTTTGTGTAAATTCTTCAGCCATGCATGGCTGCACTTGAAGTTATTTGCTGGTTTTCCACAGCTTTCGTTTGTTCAACAAACAGATGAGGTGATCATGAACATCTTTATGTATTGAATCAACTTATCAACCTTCAACTCTCTTTCTCTGAATAAGAAGCAAGTACTTGAATCCCACTTATGCTATAGTAAAGTAAGTTTTAAAAAGCAATAAGAAGATATTTTGTTATAGGCAGTATGATTCTCAAAAAGTTTGTCAGCATCTGAAGGTCTGTGTGTGATGCTGCACTTAATCAAATGTGATGCTTACGTTCTGTGGCAAAATAAGAAATTTGGTTGAGTACTTATCTTTTGTGATTGCACTGGGTGTGGTTAGGATGGAGTTAATTTTCTTCATAGCAGCCTGTTGTGTTTTAGATTTGTAACCCAAAATGTGTTGATGATAACACAGAAATGTTTCAGCTACTGCTGAACAGTGCTTGCACAGAATCAAGGTTTTCATGAGCCAATAGACTGGGGGTGAACAAGAGATTGGGATGGGGCACAGCTGCAACTGCTGATCCAAATTGACCTTAGAGATATTCCCCATTACACAATGTCATGTTCAGCAATAAGACTGAGGGAGTCTTTCCAAAGAAGCTGTTGCTCTGAGACTCGCTGGGCCTTGTTCTGCTGATGGGAGGTGGAGAGTGATTGTCTTTGCATCACGTTTTTAGAGTTTTTCCTTTTTTCTTTACTTCTTAAAGTGTCTTTATCTCAAACTGCAAGTTTTTCTCACTTCTGCCCTTATTCTCTCCCCCATCCTGCCAGGGGAGAAGGCAATTGGCTGGGGGCTTAACTGCTGGGGGCTTGGCTGCAGTAAGCTCACTACCATGATCCAAAATAAATGTCAAAAATATTCAGTACCACATCTCCTGCATTTCGGCTGTGATGTGAATAATATTTTGATAGTCCCAAACAATGCAAAAATGTGTCTGTCTGACTCACCAAGTCTTTGATAAAATGCTTCCTGTCAGGCCTATAAGCCTATATTCTTTCTCATGACAGGAACCCCACAGGGCAAATGCATGGAATTCCCTGCCACAGTGACCTCCTCTTTGATACTGTTTTCCAGAACTGTTATGGCATTGGTGGTATCCTTTTGCAGAGGGGTTTCAAGGTGATTACTCAGTTTTGTCCTGCTGAAGGAATATTTGCCAATTGCCATATCACATAGATAGTCACTTAAAGAAGTAAAGGGCACAGAAGAAACCCTGTCTTTTCCCTCTTTCCCTCTGTTCTTTCACTATGTTTGGGGACTTTTGCCCACATGATCAAAGCTGCACTGCCAGTGAAAGCAGTCTGTGCACGGGCAAATCTGTGTGGGGAAGGAACTGAGCAGGAGTAAATGACGCCAGTTATTACAGTCCTAACTAATTTATTCCATTCTATATAGAACAGTGGAATCCAGTGATCAAGTCTGTGTGGATGCAATATTTACTGTAGATAACTTCTATAGAGTTAACGTTCTTGAACACAAACATGAAACACCATTGGTTTTGCTTCACACAGTGAAGAAAAACAGTCACTTAGATTAATTTCATAACTGGATGTATTTCTATGGCCATTCTTCTGCAAGAAGTTACAGTCCAGTGATCTCTTCCAGTCCTAATCTCCAGGAGCACAATTTGACGTAAGTCCTCTTCTTTGTATCCATGCCAATGATAATTTTTCTTTCTTACAGTTTTTGCTCTTCTTTTAGCCAGAATTCTACTCTTGCTGACTGGTTGAGAATTATTTGGCTTTCTCAAGTAGTTTTTCCCAAAGGACTCCATCCCTTCCACCGATGGTTCATTGTTCTACCTCTTGAATGACAGAGGCAGCATGTGGATTAAAGAAATAAAATATCGAATTATGTGGCAGAGAAAGGGATATTCTGGCTTAAAACTGAATTTTGTCTCCCTTGCTTTGGTCTGTATTCCACCTCCAACCATAACTCACTGCCTCTAACCTCCGCTGCACACCGGGTGTTCCAGACGGTAATGGGGTAACGAGATACTCACGGTTCTCAACGTGCAGCTCTAGGAAGCAAAATGGTCCCAGTGCTCTAATGAAGGTAGGGCACGAGGCCAGTCTGGTAGAGAATTCATTTTGTTTTCCAAATTATGCCTCACTGCTAGTACTTCTGAAAATATCAGAAAGTGGACTGAAATCTCCAAAAAGATTAATTGTTTCACTAAAACTTCAAATGTAGCCAACAATCCATTGGCACTTGTAAAAGAACAACAATCAGGAAAGCACTGAATTCACCAGACATACAGTTTTCTACTGAGGTGTGAACAAATGACTATGACAGGGTCTCCTGAAGTTTCTAACTGAAAAATAAGCTGCTCTCTGTTTAATTCCCATCCATGTAGGAGTGCTTAGAAAAAGCTGGTTGGTGCATCACTGACCATATCTGCCAAGATACTTTAGTTGTGACCTGTAAAATAAAGTGCATTTTATATTTATTTAGTCACTGGGTTTGGTCTCCTCTGAATTATAAAACTACATCTTGGATAAAATGCTGTGAGATTGTGCTGTGAATTTAGTCCATAAATTCACAGCAATATTTGTTTTTATCAGTATTAGGTCAGTCCTGGCAGTTTTCCGTACAAATATAATTCCTGTGACAGAGTAGCTGTTTTTATTTCCACTGAAAATAACATAGAAAATTTTCAATAATAGATAGGCATGAACCAAAACGCAGGTTACAACCAGTTCTGTGCACCTTTTTGCTCTACAGCAAATAACAAAGAATATTTTATTTATTTTAGTTTAACAGTCAAATTTAAAGTTACCTACAAAAGTGATAAATTGTTTCTGCAGTGTTTCTTTCGAGTTTTATTTAAGAAGATTTAAAAATTTTTTCATCTAGAGTATTTTTAGCAGATCTTGTGCACTCCACTTTTTCTAAAACTTTTTGGATAAGCAAAAGTAGTATTCCATGCTGTGAATGCAATTATATGTGAGGAAAAACTATATATTTAATTGTGGCTTAAATAACATACTTTTCCATTTGTTTCACATAGAAAAAAAACTAACTTTGGGCAGGATTTAACATTGTGTTTCTTCAATTAAAAACAGAAGTATTTGATAATTCCACCTTAGATCCTTAATAGTCTTCTAGAAAATCATTAAAAAGCAAACAAACAAGCCTTAGAGATCTGAATGCTCGCATTGCCACTGCCTACAGAGGCTTTTGAATCAGGAAAAAGAAAAAAAATAGACATGTTTCTCACATAGAATCATAAAATGGCTGGAATTGGAAGGGACCATAAAGATCATGAGTATGGACTCCTCTCACTAGACCAGGTTGCTCAGAGCTCCATACAACCTAGCCTTGAACACTTCCAGGGATGGGGCATCCACAGCATCTCTGGGCAACCTGTTCCTCACCATCCCCACAGTAAAGAATTTTTTCCTAGCATCTAACCTGAACCTCCTCTCCTTCAGTTTAAAGTGGCTCCCTTTTGTCCTGTCACTATTAAAAGGATAAGATTTCACAGGTCCAAGCAGAGTGTCCAGCCCTCCAGCTCTGTGTAGGGACCAGATGATCTGTTGTGCAGGTTAGGAACTGTTGATCCTCAGTAGCAAGGGTGCAGGGAGGCCCTGTTCAGTGTCTCATAGCTCCAAGATCTAAATCTCATAGACCACAGATCCAAGTGCCAGATATACTAGTGGCATTTAGGAGTGCTGAGTGGGCAGTTTTCATTGCTGTCCAAGGACAAGGGTTTAAGCTACATTGCTTTAGCAATCTGAGACTTCTCCTTTGCCTGTGCCATGCCAGGTTCGTGCCCTCAGAACAGAAGCAGTACCATCTGCTTGGCCATAGAGCTAACATATCTTCCAAGTGATGACAGTCTTGCCCCCACTCAGTTTTACAACAGAACAATCTCATATTTTCAGCTATTTTTTTCTTGGTGGCAGCAGAGGGTCTGAGGTGCATAGCAAACTGCTTCTGCAGCCTACTGGCCTTTTTCCACTGTGCCAGGGGATGGCTTCAGTGGCACATTCTTCTGTCACTGGCAGCTGCTCACACATTCCCTGTGGCCATAGCTATGAGTAGCAGAGAAGGCCTGCTAGATGCAGACATGGTGCTAGATAGTTGCATTACAACCCAAAATTCTCTAGAGAATTTAATTTTAAGCCTAGATTAACCTAGACATATCCAGTGAAAATCAAAATCCAAGCTGATACTCTAGTCACAAAGTGGAGTAGGAAGATTATATGTATAAAAGAGTTGAAGCATATATATTTCCCTCCTTCCTAGAACATAAATGCCAAAATGGAATTAAATATTTTCACCACTAATTGAGTTTCTGTTCTTTGTCTGTTAAGCTCAGAATTGTAAAATATCTTAACGATGCTGTCTGGAGTTTTGCTTTTGCTTTCTCAGAGGAAAGTATGTTTTGTTTTACAAAAGTCTTTTAATTAGTGATCAGATCTTATCAGGGTGAATTCTGTGACCTTCTGAAAGACAATGGAAATGGAAAATGAGTTTAGATTCAGATTAAATTCTCATATAATAGATAAGTCTTTGATTTTGTCTGATGCTGAAAAGAAAAGATTTGTGTTATTTCCATGGCTGAGTATTTTGTAATAGCTGATTTGCACAAAATATCAGCAGCATTTAACAGACCAATGATGAATAGCACTGAGCTGGACCTCAAAAAGCTACTTCACACTTTCCTGAAGACTGCTGGTATTAAAATGGTTATTTTAATATCCTTTTGCCTCAGTTTTCCTGTTTGTAAAATGAAGTTTGTTGTAATCCATTCCTTGGTAAAGCCA
Source organism: Promerops cafer (assembly GCA_013398275.1). Taxonomy (NCBI): domain Eukaryota; kingdom Metazoa; phylum Chordata; class Aves; order Passeriformes; family Nectariniidae; genus Promerops; species Promerops cafer. The sequence goes on along the minus strand of VZSE01014922.1, from coordinate 2,504,399 downwards.
TTTGATATCTACCAGTCAAAAACGTATGTATTACTAAGTGAATGGAAAACATTAATTTTTTAAGGTATTTTTTGGCATTTGTTTTGATGTTATTCTAATTCTATAAGACATGCATGGAAAAAAACCCCAAAGCACTGAACAATTTAAATTTTCTTTTTTCAAAGCCCCCTCTTACCCCCAAATAGAACATTATCAATTAAATAACTATCAGGAATCTGAAATTCATGCTCCATTTTATGATTATATTAAAAAAATACACAGTGAAAAATATATCCAGAGTGTCATAGTTTTATACTTTTAAGAGTAAATAACTGTATTTATTACCTGTTTTGCATAATTAAATTATTATCTTTATTTCCACAGCAGAGAAAATGTGGAAAAATCATTTTGCAGAGCCTCGTCTAGATTGGCTACTGTTCAAATGAAGGCAATTTGCTGTCTCTGGATTTTTCTGACACTAGACCTAAATATATTTGTAGCTTTTCTGTAAGAAATGAGAGGTCAGGCATCCACTTTGATTGTAACATTTAGTGGAACGACATTTTCATGGTAAATTTGGGTACTCAGAAAAACATCTCATAAAAGAGATTGGTCACTTGCTATTTAAGCTGTAAAGAAGGTTTCTTTTCACCTATAGTATGAGCTGCCCATCTTTTTTTTTTTTTTCTTTTTTTTTTTTTTTCTCTGAGCTTAGCAAAAGCAGGTTCATTTATCACTTTGACTCTTTTGGCTTTTGAGTCAGCAGAGTTTGAACACCTCTTATATCTTTTTCCCCTTCCTATTTTTGAAAGACAGCCACAAATACTATACTGAGCACAAATAAAGACAGTCTTTCTCCTGAAAAGCTTTACAAGTAAACACTTGGAAGGCTAGACATTCTAGGAAATCCAGATGTTTGGAAGGACTGGAGTGTAGAAAGGGTACTGTGTTGGCTGAAGCTAAGCATGAATGTTTTTACCAAAATATGCTACTAAATTTAGCCTGGGTGGCTCAAGAATTTTCCCTTTTTTACTCAGACATTTCTACTATTATGTTTTAGGGACCCATTTGGATCATAACCAGGGGCACATGAACAGCTCTGGATAACTACAAGTTCACTTATTCTCTGAATGGGCTTCCAAGACCTGGAATACCTGTGTTTCTTACCTCTAATTAGGTCTGAAACACTCCTTGTAGTGTCAGAATATGTTTTGCATCCATTTCTTTTCTAGTGGCTTCCTAAACAAAATCAGGTTAGTGACAATTGAGTTGAGAATCTCTTTGGGTTAGTCTGCAGCCAAGTCATCTTTAGACAATCTTACATGTAGTGGTTGTGTGTAGCTACTACAATCCAGAAAATTCCTGTATTTCCAAATCCATCAGACTGCACCGCTACTTGGTTGCTCTTAAAAGGAAACAGCACTCAATGATTCCTACATTTTGGGGCTTTTTTTTCTCCCCAATTCCCTTTACTGATCAAGAGCAGATTTACAATGCAGGATTTGAGCACTGCTCTGGGCTTGGACTGACTTCATGTCTTGACGCGACTCTCCTGAAGCTGATCCGCAATTCTGCTGCATTTGTGCCGTGATGTGGAGGTGCTGGAGAGCCATTCACCTCTTCCTCACTGTAACTTCCTCTTGGTGCACTCCCAGTTCAACTGTGCCAGGATGTGGTCTGGGAAGTGAGGTGTCCCCCACAATGTATATTCTTGGGAGGTATATAAGTACGATAAGGGAGGAATATTCATTTGCACTTCAGAAAATGCAGCAAAAAAAAAGGAATACACCCCTCTGACTTTTTGGAGTATCTCTGCATTATGATTGATTAGTGAGATTAAAACTTGAATCCCTGATTTTTTAAATTTTATTTTAAAAAATCAAAATCAATTAGCACAGACTTAAAGAAGAAGTATTTTTTAATTATGAAAAATATGCCCAAAATAAAGGATGAACTAACGGTTTCTAACTTCTAAAGCACATTTTAAGGTTGGGTTATGAAGTGAAAAACCTTTACATACAGAGGTCTCAGAGGAGCTGCCATTTATTAATGTTTTAAACAGATGCTTCACTAAGCAACATATTTAATTAAATCCACAACTGTTGTGCTTGAACAAGACAGATTTTTACTAGAGCCAGCATAAAATTGAATTCATAGCAACAATTAACCAGACTTGTTTGTATAGTGTGCTTTATCAAACAGGTAGAGTAGCTTTACAAAGACATTAATTTAAGTGTTGATCATCATTAAAATCTCTGGAAACTGAAGATCATATTGTACATGCAGTCACTGAAAAGAAAATGTAGGTAGCTATTCTTTCCACAAGGTCTGATGCCATTTGCAATGGACTTAATAGGAGCTAGACTGAGCTTCTGCATGTGTTGGTGATATATGTATATGCATATATATATAATACCATGCATGAATAAAGAATTTGAATATGTGTGTATAAATAATGTTTTGTGAAGACCATAAACAAATGTATGGTACAATTTCTTATATTATAAGCAAGTAAATAGGAACCACTTGCTCATGGCTTCAATATTCAACCTAAAGCCACAAACCCTGATTCAACCAAATATCATCCAGGTATAGGAAGGACTAGAGGACACAATGACCCCTTCACTTTCCTCACTTCTCTGCCAAGAAACTTAGTCAGGTTCAGAGAATTGCTCTATTATCAACACAGGAATTTTGTTGGTGTTGTATCTGGGCTAGGCTACTGACCTCAGTGGAGTTCCTCTAGTGTAAAGAGTAGCTGGATAATGTTAAGATCTCTGTGTGGAAATACTCCTCTGACAATATCATGTAAGACTGCAGACTTTCTTATATTCCTTTCTCTTTTCAATAGAGTGCCTTGGAAGTAGCTAACTTCTTCTGAAAAGTAGTGAAGTCTTTAACTTGTCCCATAATGATGGAAATTTAAGGACTCTCTCTGAGTGGCTTCTATGCTGAGCTTCATCTGCTGCAATGCTGAGATGTGCAGAACTCCACAAAACACATGAACTGTCAGAGGCATTTCAAGGTTTCTTTACTGCATGAAAGAAACAGTTGCAGCAATTATTCCTCTATGTACCCATCATTCCTTAGTGTTTATGCATTTGTGGAGTAAGGCACACTGCAAAGCACATTTGTGTTTTTGAGGAATATTAACTGTCAATTATTTATTGTCAACAATTATTCTCAATATTTATATAAACTAGAACTCTCTAGTCTTAAGGGCACTAAATAAAGGCTGTGAAAATTCTTTGCCTGCTCTGGCACAGACTCTTTATTTCAGTAGAGAGAAAAATATCTTAAGCTTCTCTGATTTTCCCAGGGCCTTCTAACTCCTCTTTGCCTCTAAATAATTCAACCTGTAAAAATTTGGTGAAAGAATTTTTTAATATGCTATGCAAATAAGAGTATTTTTTGTTTTAATGACAACTAAATAGCACCACGAAGTGATCTATTTATATCTAACATTACCACGGTGCTATTTCATTAATAGCACCATTTGCATTACTTAATTTATTTAATATTCAGAGACCAGCCAAAGCTGATCACATTTTTTCTACCATGGTAGGAATTAATGATGGTCTACTACTGTATTTCTGATAAAAGGGATTTGTTTCAAAGCACTTTTTGCTACACAGCCGCATAATTCTGCACATAAAACACAAAAATCCTATGGTTAGATAATTTACATATTTATTTTTTAAACACGAAAGAAAACCAGCTTTTCTCCATTCCAGAGCAATGCCCTATCAGATTTTGCCACAGAGTAATTGCATTGTCTGGTAAAATGACTGAGTTGTTGCCCATGACAAAAATCTTTGTTCTTTTGGGAACTTGTGAAGAAATTTTGCCCTGGGTGAAATTCTCAGTTTTGCTTAATCATTTGTTGTTGTTGATATTATCTGGTTTTATAAGAAAAATTCAGAATGTGACTGGTAGCAGTTTCGCAGTCTGCACAGCTCAATAAACTTTTGAAATGTGGAATATTTTGATAGCTTGTGATCCAAGCAATTAATAAACTAAGATGCATAATTTGGTGTTTTCTCAAACTGTTTACAAAGGTCTAGAGAAAGAACAGGATGTTATTTTGTGGTTTTGACACTTTTCCTTTTGATTGTTAGGCTAAAATAATGAAATAGCATGTATTCCAGAAGAAAGTTAACATGAGGTACCTTTGAACACACAGAAACAGGGGATCCAGTTCTCCTTTCGTCTTTCCCTCTGCTGCTTGTCTTCTTTGTGAAATAATACTAGAGTTAAAAGGAAAATGGTGAAAAGGTGTGAAGACTGCCAAAAGAGTTGCTATGGTTTTTAAAGCAGTTGTAGACACCAAAGCCAGAAAACAAATCTACTCAGGAACAACATTAGGAAGTCTAAGGAATCGTCAGTAAGAGTATATGGGATGTATGTCAGTGCTCTGACTCACTGAAAAATACAGGGCGCAGTCATAGTCTCCTTCTGATTTGATGGCAAAAATCCCATTTACTTTAATAGCATAGGATTGGAACTTCTATTTGGAACATAATTGTCATAATTATTTTAGTTGGCTGAAGTTCTTTTTTTCTTATTTCCCATAATTTGGATGTAAAACGACTTTTCAACAATAGATATAGCATACCACAGCAGCAGCATTCTTGTTAATGGTGGGAGATGGCAAAGAATTTACAGTCTACAGGTAATTACTCTTTTCTACCTGCGAATATTGTATGTAATTTTGTGAAGCAACAGTCTTTTCAAGCTATGAGGTATTTCACAGTAGCTCACTGGATGTCTACGTAGAGAACTGAAAGGTCATAGGTATTTTAGTGCAGTCTCTATGTTATTTGTAACTTCAAGAGACCTGTTACTCCTGTATTAAAGATACTCCAAATGTTATCCAATAAATTGTATTTCACTGTGCTAGCTTAGAGACAAAGTGTACAGGACAGCAAGAAAAACAAAAGGTATAGGATAGAGCAGCTCAGAAACAGAAAAGTATCACAGGTAGAAAAGGTCAAAATTGCAACCTGGCTTTCAAACAGGTTTTACTAAAATTGCATAAAGGATTAAAAATATAAAGTTCTTCTGGACACTGGAAATATTCATAAAAAGTAATAATTTACTGAGACACCTAAAGAAGCTGTTGTTTTTTTGAATCTGTTGACCCTAGAACTAGTTGCCATAGAGGTTATTATTATTCCTATTAAAATTACTGTCAGTGCTATTTATTGATTACACTGCTCTTCTATATTGTCTGTAAACAAAATCTGTATTTCCAACTTTTTTGTCAATTATCATACTGTCTACTTCTGAGAATTGATTTCTTCTAAAGAAATTTACATTTCATAGAACAACAGCAATACTGCCTACAAGTATGATAAGTCACAGGCTGCTTCCTACATTAAATCCAAATGGAAAGCTTTGATAGGCATAGCTATTTGGAATAAAACTGTGTTCCAATGCCAAGTACTTGCTGACCTGGTAATTAAAGGGTCAATTGAATTTATTGGATTTAATTTTTTACTAGGAAAGCAATTTTGATAATTTTTAGGTTTAGTTTTAAAAATTGTGAATAACCGCTCCAGTTATATATAAATATTGAAGGATCATATTTTTTAGAAATACAGAGATAATTCAAAACACATGGGCTCTGAAGAGTGTCTTTGTACACAACCTTTTCAAAACAGGTTCCATCAGTGCCATGGTGCTTATGCTGCACTTTCCTGCAAACCACAGCAGGCTGAGGTGAGTAATTGATGTGACTGGCACGGCAGGGCTGCCGCGGGCGGTTGCGTCCTCCAGCAGCTGGGGTGACCAGGGATCCTCAAAGAGAGAAAGGATCCTGCTCACTCGGGCAAACCAGGTATTTCAAGTGCCTGCAAGACCTGCAGGACCTGGATGCACTGAGTCACTGGAGTGACTCAAAGACTGACTGACTGACTTACCTTGGGTAATCCTCTTCTCTGGCTGTTATAACAGAAACAGGTAAACACGGAAACTCCTGTTTTCCATCCCTGGATGTCAGCTGCAGAGGTTATTGAAGTTCTGATACTTGTCAAATTTTGGAGTCTAAAACTCCTATTCTTGAGCTGCCTAGGGCTGTTTGGGATGGTCTCCCAACAAATACCTCCCTAAAAGTAATTGAAATTTTACCCAGAGATAGGCTGTGAACTTCTGTGACAAAGGGCCACTGCTTTGACTCCCACCATGGGGAGACACCACCACTGACCTAGAGACCTTCTGCAGGAGAAAGGCAGGCAGTAACCCAGAGACAGCAGGGGCTGCTGACAGTAGGCACGGTCCAAATGAGACCTCGGAGACAGCATAAATCCTAACTGCTGACATGGCTATTGCAGAAACATTTTTGGTGGTAGTAGTGCAGAAAGATATGATGAGTGGACACAACTGAAAATCCAATGCACTGTTCTGCTGTTTATTTCTAGTATTTTGATTCTGTGTTTTCTATGACCAAAATGTAACACGGCCTAGGAAAGTGGTCCAAATGGTCTTCTGAATGAAACATAATAGCTTCTATTTCCTCAAGCCAAAAGTATATTTAGCCCTGGAACAATAAATCTATCATAGTACTGATTGAAGCAGTAAATAGATATTGTAATCAAAGTGCATATTTATGAAGTGATAAAGTAGCTGTCTCCAGAGCGTTGTGCCTCCAGCTCAGTGCAACCCTTTTTTGAAGTTATGGTGGCTCTGGAGACTGGACAGCTCCTTGGTTTGTTTCCCTTTCTTTTTTTCAGCCAGTACAACAGAATGGGCTGTGGGCATGAAAAGTAATGTAGTGGTGAAAAACAGAGCAGTCTGCCCTCTAGTTTGCCCTTTTATATTGCACCAAGAATTGCACTTCATGCCTAGTGCTCTGGGAATTTAGCACTCCCTAGAACTATTTTTTATAATTATTTGTTACATCACTATGCTTTTAATCTTCGTTGCATTAAGATGATTAAAATAGTATTGTACTGTATATATAACCACCTACTTAATCTAAAAACAGCTGCTACCATTAAAATATTAAATATTTTAAATTAATTCTTTTTCCTCAGTGTGAAGCAGGCATTTTAGAGTAAGCTCATTGAATCTTACAAGTATTAAATCATGAAGGGCAAGTTTCCTCTATTACACTGTGGGATGTGCAGTAACATGGCGGACAGTTTTAAGTGCTACTGATCATCTCTGGGGAAATGTCAAACAGCCACCATTTTCACTGAAAAAATTGATTTGTTATGGGTTGATTAAGGCTTCTTACATCTGTTCAGGTTGTATATAGTAGTTAAGGGAAGTGAGAATAATAGTGCAACATGCAAAGATTAGCTTTCCACCTGGCACTATGAGGAATGGAGAGTTCTGTTCATGTATGCAAACCCCTTCATAAGACAAAATATTTCTTTATCTTACTATCCAGCCACAACTGAGACACAGTTGTGCTTCTCCTCCTTTGAGTTTGATAAGTGTCTCATATGAAAATAAAACAAATGTTCTCTCAGAATGGCCTGTTATTATAATTGTAAGATGGAACTCTTGGAACCATGAATGTACTGAACTTTTTATTAATTATCTTCTTTCACAGCTTGGATGAGCTCTGTACTGAAAGTTGTAATGAAATTCAAGATATGCATGCAGAGCTGAACAGCCTGGAGTGATTTTGGTTGTGCAAGAAAGGTTTATGATGAGGGAAGATGAGAATGAATTAACACTGAAATTGTATTATATCATTCTCTGTAGGAGGAGTATACTTTAATTGACCTGTGTATGAAAAACAAAGAAATGTTAATAGCCTTATTTACTGAAAGATATAAGCTGTATAATAACTTTGTCTGCCTCTAACATGAACATATACATTATATTCAAACACTTATGGTTAGAATCTCTTTTATTCCTTCCCTCTTAACATAACAGAATCAACCAGGTCTTAAACCACAATGGGTGATACTGTGATAAGCATCAGGGTGTACCCACACTCTTCATCAAATATTAAAGAGGTTGAAGGCAGGAGACTGGGATGACTTTTACACCCTGTGCAATCTACTGATTCCTCCAGGGTGTGAGCGTGTCAGGAACATGGGAACTGAGAATCAAGTATTTTCAAAAGCAGATGCAGAGGGAGGTGTATGTATGTCTGAGTGCTATAATGGCAACAGGTCTTTCAGTAATACAGAGTCAAGGAAAGATATTGATAATATGCAGTATTTTGCTTATACACCTGTCAGTGTATTCTGTTCCATTTCTGATTTCTTTGCAATGCTGGCATCATCTATATCAGAGTAACTTCTCCAGACATTTGTATATAAATCATAACATGTACAATCATTTGAACACTAGCCTCTCTTGCCTCTCCATTTCCTATTTATGCAGCTTTGTCACTTTGCTGGGATGTCCCTGCCTTCTTCAGTTTCATCTGTGGCTCTGAGCTCACCATGCTCTTCTTCCTCCTCTGCCTCCCTTTGTGCCACCCCTGGGCACTGCAGATCTTTGTGGTCAGTGGCTCCAGAGAAGCTCCAGCTCCCCCATCTTGGTGCCTACAATAACATTAGTCCACAGGGAGACACTGGAGATAGCTTTTGCCTTTTACCAGGGATTCAAACTGGATGACAAACAAATATTTTGACCATTACTTATAATGATAGCAGGAACTTCTGTGGCCCAGACAAAGCCATAATGAAATACAATGTGAAGGCAGATAAATTAAAAAAATTAATAAAATAAATAAAAGTTTCTTTATTTTGTTTCTTCGTGGTGTGGGTAACTAAGTTTGGAGTGAACCTGCCTGAAGTTTTGGTTGATTTTTTTTGTCAGATCAGATCCTTCAATAAAAAACCCCAACAAGGTTCCTAAAGATACTGTAGTTCTAAGAGAAATTAATTTGCTGCACAAATTCTTAGAGCACGGGCTTGTATTATTGAGAAGGCAGCATGGATGTTCACAGTGGTCACTTTAGCTTCAGCTGTCAATCCTTCATCAGGAAGAACCTGATGATGACAGTTTAACAACTCTCCATTTTAGTTGTAGCCCATTCTTTTGCCCTACATTTGTCTGCAGGCTATGGACAGTGTTACTAGGAAAAAAACTCATGTGTAAGAAATATTTTTCAGCAGACATAGCTATTCCAAACAATACAGAATGAACAGAAAAAGAAAAGCTATTAATATCAGAATTTCTGCTGATTTTTCAGAACCTTGTCTATACAGTCACAATCATGACATTACAGATAACCCAGAGATAACTTATCTACACTTCAGGATATGATACTTCATGACCTACATTTGCACATGAAAGGAAAAGAAAATCCTTTCAAAACACTCTACCCAATAGTTTCTACAAGGATGAAACTTATTTTCCTAAGGAAAAAAAACCCTAACAGACAAAACAAAACCAACAATACAAAAACAAAAGTCCCACAAAATCTTTGGGCTATTTAATCAATTAAAAGCTTTAATGCATCTCAAAATGTTAGATTTCCACCCTGATACACCTGCATATAGCCAGTATCTTGTATTTAATTAAAGTATATGTTCCAGTATATGTTCCGGAAAGGCATCAACTGGAAGACACTAACATGGATCAAAGGCTCTGACTGCAAGAATTCACACATTCAGATGTCTTCCCTCATTAGCTCATTTCAATTGAGTAATCAATTAAAAATATGAAGGTTTTTTGTAGTAAAAGTCTCTTCTACCTGCTTACAGCTCAACCATAGTTTCTTAATAGTTTTATTCCTGTTCTGATATCTACAAATATATTAGTCTCTAATCGAAAATCTTTTCTATGTCATTACATATGCCTTATGGCTGGCTCAGAAAGCATCTGAAATGTGCATTTTGCTTTGGAATCTTGTGATAGCTGACCATAGAAAATTTTTATTCTCCTGTAAAACCCTCCAAGAAATAATAAGATTTGGGATCCACTCATGTTTCTAACTTCTGGGATCAAAACTTAGTGCAGAAACTGTATTTGATTCTCTTGGAGATAGATTTGGGCAGTAAGAGTTACAAATCTTTTCAAGAATGTCAACTTTTGATGTTTCCTTTTCCTTGTTTCCCTGTACCAAGTGGAGATGGAATGACAGTCTTTCTTCTTAGGTAAATGCAAGACCGAGTGGGACTTAACATTCCTAATAATCCCAGAGAAGAAAGGAACAAAAATGCTTGGTGGGTCTCAGCTCTGCAGCAGCTGAGGGAGCAGTGACCCCAGAAAGGGGCTTGCAGTGTCACATTTCTCATCTGTGACTGCCACTGCAATACAGCTCTTCTCTGGAGTGATAGTGCTTTGGTTATACGATGCAGCTTTTAATCTATTATCAGGACTAAATGGCTATCTAATGCATTTTTTGCAATCATTTACCATAAAACAGGTTGCTTCACTTAAAAGGAATATGGTATCATGTTCCTGATATTCTCTGGCATATTGTAAGTTTAATCAATCTTTCTTCAGTCAAAATGCAAGGAGATATGTAGAAGTTTTTCTAAACTCTTGAGATTATTTTTAGAAGTATTTATTATAGAGTTTATCAGTATTCTTATCTATTTTCTGATATTTTCGTCCCTCCTCATTCCATGTTTTATTTCTGCTGAAATATTTTCATGAATAACTTTCATGATGGAGTAATTCACTGAGCACACAAGAAAAACATTAGTAATGTAAAGCAAATGCATAAGCATTGCATATATTCCATGTATTTACTTCATGCCCTGAGGACACCTTTATTTGTACTAGATAGTGTTTCATGAACAGTTTGAGTTCCTAAAGTGTGTTTGTTGTTTGGTTGAGCAGCTGTATCCCAGGATATTCACAGATGAAACCAAGCAAAATACATAAAAACAACTCCTCAGGGCACCATAAACTTTTAAGGCCCAAATCCTGGTGTCAGCTATTCATGTACAACTCCCAATGATGTCAATGGAAGTTTCATGAACATATCTGAAAACAGATGATGTCCTTTATCACAGCAAGGGAAAACATGAACCAACAAAGTCCCTATGAAACAAGAAACTGGAGCTCATAGGAGTGACCTGAGTACTGTCAGTCTCACTTCAGGCACCCCTAAGTTGCCAGCATTATCCTTTTACTTAGCAGTCAGAACAGATTTCTAAAAAAATCCCTGCTTTTCCATAGTTTCAGCATACAGCTTGGTGGGGATAAGAATCACATCTAAAATATTCTGGTTATACTAACTTCCAGATGAGCCAGCGTTCCTCATTGGTACAATAGAGGTACAGATGGGGCTTTTGTCAGCACATGTTTCATAAACTGGTGCCCACCAATTCTACCTGTAGGACCAGAAGAAACGGCCTCTGTTGTTGTTTCAGGGGAGGTTTCAATTAGGTATTAGGGAAGATTACTGAAAATGGGGGGTGTCAGGCATTGGAACAGGCTGTACAGGGAAGTGGCAGAATCACCATCCCTGGAAGTGTTCAAAAGGCGTATGGATGTGGCTCTTGGGACTATGGATTAGTGGCAAACATGGTGGTGCTGGGTTAATGGTTGGACTTGATGACCTTACAGTTCTTTTCCAGCCTCGGTGATTCTGTGATTCATGAGCCATACCTCTTTTCCTTCTCATATTTCAGTGAGCTACCTGTGGGTGCAGACAGCATCAGCTGAACAAACAGGTTGTCTGAATCCACCCTACAAGCTTTTGGCATCCAGCTGGGATTTGGTGGTCAGTGTTCACAGGCATTAATTCTAGAGGAAATTTACCTTATATTTGAGCTGAATCCCCCTCTCAAGGCACCTGGCTACCTTCATCTGCTCTGGGGAGAGAGAAAGGAACTAAATTATTAACAGAGGCATCACAGTTTGAACCCTGAAACTTGGCAGTGTGAATCTAGAACATAATGTTTATCACATTATTTTTCTACCCTGGTATGAGGTACAAAGCAGTGATAAAACTGCAGATGTACTGCAGTGTATAGGTATCTGAGTTGAAAATAAATGAACTATACATTAACTGCCTAAATCAGTTGTAAAGCTCACCTGAGCACTTGAAAGAGTAACAATCTTTCTCTAAGTCTGGCCTTGAACTTTTCTTGATGATGCCCTCTTGAATGCCTCATTTGGTTCCCTCTTCGACAGAATGGAAATTCTAGTCCTGCATGTTAGTAGAGCAGTTGGAGAAACTGCACCAGGATCTGTGCTGAGGAAACTCAGCTTTAGCTGACAACAATAGCTTACTCAGCAGTTCATGCAGTCAGTGCATTTTAACTAATTGTCTATTTGTTTCTGCACTCTTTGGCTGGTGAGATTTTGTCATGAGACAGGCCAGATGGTACAGACATCAACACCTGTAATTAAGAGAGAAATAAATGCTGCAGCATCATGGCTTGCCCCTGCTCTGGGCTTTTTAAAAATATCTTGTTGTCTGTGCTTATGGGCTCAGCTGTATTTTGAATGCTGAATTTCTTAAAAGAACCCATAACTTTTGTAACATGACTCCTAGGAATCAATTTTAATTTCCTAATTTAGCTGATGACAGACTTGGGAAGGCCTCCTCTAGGAGTCCCTTCTTATTGCACATAAAGAAGAGAATGCATTTAATGTAGCCAGCCATAGAGCAAGGTTTAAACATCAGAGTTTAAAGGCAGTCAGTGATGAAAATTTGTCAACACAGCTTTAGCTGATATGTAACACCATAGAATCAATTACCAGATTCAATTTTCTACCAAATTTCTTCTTCCTTTTTAGGTAAATTGCAAATATCTTGAGATATTTTTCTTTATTTTGTTTAATTTTCCTAGAAAGCAGGCAGTGGCATTGCCTCTGCCATAAACCTTAAATATTCATGCTTCAGATCATGAATTGGGGGTGGGGGGGGCTGGTGAAATTTGGGGGGTAAACCCACACTGCCATTATTTATAGACACCTCTTGATGAAAAGAAAGGGTAAAAGCTGTTACCAATCAAGCATGGAATTGACTGATGGCACTGAGAAAAGAATTTGTAATATCAAGGGAGAAAATAGTTGCAGTCCCTGCGTATTTTTATTTTTGATTGAAAAACCTGAATATGCACATTTCCTTTTCAGTTCTAAAATCTGTATCTAAGAACCTGCTATAGCACCAGCACATTAAAACACCTAAGCCGTTTACATTAGTATGCAAACTGTTTATTCAATTCAGTGTACTACATATAGGATGTTTATATACTTTGCTCTGTTTATATAGGTCATGATTTAGTTTAAGCAGAGAAGAACCAGCTAAAACTTACATGTGTTGATAGTCTGGGTTTTCTTTTCCTTTTAAATCTTCCTTAAATAGGTGTTCCTCTAGACTCTGTCGATGACTTATAGCATCAAATTCACAAATGAAATAATGTTTTGTTTTTCCTGTCAGCCTAAACCTACAGGACCTATATGTCCTAGAAGTAGGATGTTACTTTCTGTAAGTATCTCTGGTAATGCTGTGTCAGTCCCACATATGCCTTTGGCTGCTGACAACTTTCATTTCTCTATCACTTAGAGTGCTCATCCATGACATAAAAATTCCCATCATACTCAACTCCATTATCTAAATGAGATGGAGCACAGAGAGAAACTTTAGTTTCTCCTTTTGTGTGTGCAGCTTTTAGGCAGTAATGTGGGCACAATGAACTTACTGGAGCTGGGAGTAATGGTGTGAGATCGCTCACACCATTACTTTAGATGGAAATTGAGTCTGTGCTGTCTGCACTGAAGTCTTCTTGAGGCTCTACTTTCTGCTTTATTTTAATTCTCTTTGCCTCAAGGATAATGAATATGGAATTTTTCAAAGACCTTTCCAGCCAGCAGTCATTCCTTAGTCTCAGTTATGTAACACTGGGATTTTTGCCTTTGAAAAAGCTGTTTATTTATTTGCATTATTTTTCTAATATACTAATTATGACCTACCCTGTGTGCCCTAACCCTCTGGAACAATTATTTTAAAGCCGAAACCTAGTAGCAAGAGCTTTCATTTAATCAAATTTTCATTGTTCATACATTCCAAATTAAGAGCTTGATTCTCTCCTATTCATTTATACATTGTAACTCCAGGCTTTTCTTTGTCAGTGAGCTTTGGAGTTCATTTCAGCTCTGATCACTGGCAGTTGGAATTTTTCAGTGCTGCCATTTTATCAACACTTGTTCTTTTGTGTTGTGATAGCACCTGGGAAAAGTCAGATCCCATGACAATATGAGCTGTGCTGACACAGACCATGGAGATAGTCCCGGGCCCCACCACCTTGAAATGGTGTTGTATATCTCTTTAAAATGATAAAACAATGATAAAACAATGTATCTACCAGATACTAATATTTCATTAGTTAGTTTTACTGTCTGTGAGAATGCAGTCATACATGAGGATCCTATTGGTGAAAGAAGGAAGTCAAGCACACTACAGAACCACATTTAAAGTACAGTGAACTTAAGGTTGTTATCTGTTTATGGCTTAGATTCAGACAATATGCACAGATATAAGAGGTAAATGTCTTATGAGGAATAGATAAATATGTGTAAAAATAATTATTTATCTAATACCCACAAATTGGTGCAAATATAAGTGACCAACCTGCTTAGGAAAACAGGTCTTGCTCCTTGGCAAACATATTACCCAGCTCAGCTTCCTGACACTTACAGCATGATGTGTCCCAAGCTAGAAAATGAATTGCATCAGGAGACACAAATGACCACAATCCCATCACTTTCGAAATCATATCTGTGATTCACCTTGACTTAGCATTGGTTGAGCATCTCCTTTTGTAAGTCACACCACACCCACTTATGAATAAAGCAGCACAATAAGCAATCTATAAATTATTCATTTTAACTCTGTTACAAGGAGAATATGAGTTATTATTTCTACTCTTATATTCTTGAATGATATCCAGGGTAGGAAACAGGTGTGTGTTTGTGTTTATGGTGGAGGAGATGGCAGGGAGGGGAATGAATACAAGGTCCATTCTAAATCCACAAAATAAAGGTAGCTCTGACAATTTGCATTTTGCCTTTGATGGCGTTTGAATATTTTTTCAGAAATTGAATTTGTCATACTTGATAGTGAGCTGTATATTCAAACAGATGCCCACTGTAAAGTTTTATAGAGTTGGATTAAATGTGTTATATATTGTCATGCAAGAAAGTGAAATTTTGAACTGTCAACACATTTCGTCCTTGCATCACCTCCTTGATATCCATTCTGAAGATGACTATGGTTTAAGAGATTGGAAATTCAGTTCAATTGAAGAAGATGGTGTGTAAACCCAATCTTTATTGTACTTTGTGAAAGATATATAAATTTAGATACACTGAAGCAATGGTTTTGTTTCAAGATGGCTAAGTTTCAAATTCCTTTACTGTTTTGCCTGCATTTGACTTGACTCATGAATGTAGAGTTTGATTCAGATGGAGGGACAGCTTCCCACAACTAGGATTAAGGCCCCTTGGCTGCAGAAGAATGACAGGAGCTGAACAGATACCATATAAAGTGTGAAATCCATAACTTCCATGATTTAAATACTTCTGACCCTGAAACAATGAATTTCTCTTCTGCTGATTGCAAACAGAAGCCCTTCTGGATTTGTATCCAGACCTCGACTACTTGTCTGGCCATCAGGGCACTGACTGCAGAAGAAGGAAACAAATGCACAGAGAACAGGCAACTTAAAATAAACAAAAAGGAAGAGAAAAGCTAAACACATCAGCTAACCAGGTATCATGGAAAGTAGAGTTCTGCTCTTGTTGGTACCACGACTTGCAAGATTTATGATGGAAGAGTGCAATGCATCCAGTATAGGATTTTAAATTCAGGGCTATGCACTCATGGGATTGGAAGCAAGTAATCATAGAGGCACAGACAAATGGCAGGAACATAAGTGCTGCAGTGTTTAGCTCCCAAACAAAGTGATCTAGAAGAGAATTCTTCTTGGCTGTGTTCCTCATTACAGGCAGACCGAAAGCAAAGGAGTATGGCACCTCGACAACTCAAATCCCTTCATTGTCAACAGATGTGAGCACAGCTGCTCACACAATACCAGTGTTGAAATGAGCACTCAAGCATGGGCTGACATGTGTTTAGGGCAGAACAGGACATAGCGAGTGTAGAAATCAAACTGGGGGTTGGGAGAACAACACTTTCTGTTCACAGAAGGACCAATCATATGTTTAACAGGTTCAATCTGTTCTCATCCTGATATAGTAGCATAACCACATGGCTTTGTTATCCTGGTGCAGCCTAGTCAAATGAAAGGGGTTTTTCAAATTAGAACCATATTTCAATAGTTGCCTGTAATCCGTGACTCCATGTTCCTCTGCATCGAGATGCTTCAGGGCTGTATCCTCTCTGTGATACACAGCGCAGTTTTGAGTTAGAGGCAGGAGAACACCAGGTTGCCCTGGC
This sequence comes from Promerops cafer, assembly GCA_013398275.1. NCBI lineage: Eukaryota > Metazoa > Chordata > Aves > Passeriformes > Nectariniidae > Promerops > Promerops cafer. Next base: position 2,488,087 of record VZSE01014922.1, on the reverse strand, counting down.
TGTTGGGACATACTTCCACAAATTCCCTTTTCCTCTGTCATGAGGGACTTGAATTTTTTAGATTTTGTCCAGAAATTTCTGTCTTGCAAGATCTGGTTTAATAGAGTGGTTGTGCCCATTACTGTCTTGTAACAGAAAAGAGTAAAAAAGAGAACTTGTTGTTCTTGTGAGGGTTTTTAACTTGGGGGTAAGTGCTTTTGTAGGCATTAAATATATGTAGATCTTTTACCGAGCCTTTCTTCTGTCCCAATACTACTCGTGATATTTGCTTTACTCCAGCCCCTACCCACAACGACTCCAGCCATATGCTCTCTTGTTTCTGAGTCTTTTTCAAAGGAAAGTCTCATGCAGGATCTTCTGTCCTGATAACTTCATGTGTCTAGTTTATTGGGAACTGCTTCATCCTGCTGTGCTAAGAAATGCTTCACAAAGAGTGCACCATTGCACTATTAATATGTAGTAATCATAAAAGTGAATTTTTCCTATATGTCATGCTGTTCTCTGAAGATTTGAAAACATGTCATGAACACCTTTCATTGCCCTGTTTTACCACAACTCCTTCCTTTGGTGAGAACTTAAGTTATTCCCTTTGCAGATGGCATTAAAAATTTCAGTTACAGCTTTTAAAATTTGATAAGCCTGACAGTGTCTACCAAAATTCCTATTAAGAAATAAAAATAAATAGTCTGTCTCTCTGCATGATTTAACTCCCTTATTCATAAATATCTGCATACTTATGTTCTTGAATGTGAAGCTGGATGTATAACTTGAAGCACTTAAATTTGACTTTGTTAGAGGGACTTTGCTCAAGGTGATATAACGATTAAGTGGCAGAATTGGAAACAGACCCAGGTCTTCTAGTTCCCACAATGCAGAAAAATCACTGGCTCATACTACTTCGTCCCAGGGTCAATCTATATTTAATGTGAGCATTGTATCATTCAAAGAAAAAATAAATGGTTCCAAAACTTAACATGCATAATTTAGTTTACACAAAATTGACACTTTTCCTCAACAGAATATAAAATCTGCACAAGTATTCAGCAGTGCTGTGAATACTGTAAAAATTAGAAGCTAAAATATGGTTGAATTTCAAAGGGAAATAATGTTAGGGCACATGTCATGGACATATATTAGTGCAAAATTCAGAGCTGATTCTTCAACTTAGTTAATCACAAGGAGAGTTTCATCTGATATAATTTTGGCACAGTTTTCACCCTACTATTTTTCTCTCAAAGTAATTCTGAAGAAATCAAATTATTGATGAAAGTTATAAAATTATTAAAATAATAGTTTTAAAATAAAAGTAGTCAATCATAATAGTTTGGATAAGAAATTATTTATGTAGTTTTTCTAATTGACTTATTATGAAATTATATAAAATTCCATCATATTATCACATATTTAATTCAGCCTGTTGAATCTTACTCTACTAAATCAAAGTTATAGCAAAGAATATTAATAAAATAATAGTGAGAAAATGGCATAACCCTGGCTATAGATGGTATTAAATTTTACCCATGCAAGAGTTTTCTTCTGAATCTGAAATTTCTTGCAAAAGACATTTTTCTGTAAGTCCCTAATATATAATAAATAGAAATAATAAGTAAATAGAAAGTGACTGCCAGTTATTCTGAGATATATCTGAGAATATATCCTCAGACTTCTTGAAAAGAAATGCTACTGCCATGCTGTTACAATACATCTTTTGATTGCTTAGGTGAATATATTTCAGAAATTCTTTGAATTTTCTGGTTTTGGCACATTTGTTTAAAAAAAAATGGAGAAAAACCTACAACATGATCGTCAGTATTCATAATGACATGAAAATAATTTTCAGCTTGTTGAAATATCTGCTGAGTTTTCTCTACTTTTAGTCATTCTACTAAAACTCACTGTTATCTCACCAGCTGAGCCTGAGAGAACAAAACAGGCTAGTAACAAAATGATGCCCTAACATTTACACTTCAAAGGAGTTTTACAAAGAGCCAACTTCTCATACTTAATGCCACTGATTTATTACTCCTTAAGAAGTCATCTTATGCCCCAATCCTTATTATTCATGGACTTGTGAGGAAACCCAATATATTCAAAGTGGCTCCAAGTATATGAAGTAAATTGTAGCATCAAAGCTCTGAACTCAATGAAATTGCTCTATGCATGAAGTCATTATCATGTGTTTGCAGGGCAGTGATCTTTATGAGCATGTAGGACACTGTGATCTTGCCTTTGATTTCTCCAAAGGCCTTGCTAATTTCCAACAATATGCCATAGGACTAAAAGGATCAATTGCTTGTGTTAGTAGTTTGTAGGATCTGCAACACAATGTGCCACCAAAGGAAAGTAGGAGATTAAAGAAATCAGATAGTAGCAAATTGAAAAATTGATCAGGGAATTTAAAAATATTATGGAAATAAAATTTTATTTAGTCAAAAAAAGTGTGAGAGAAGACCAAATAATGTAATATGAAATAATGTCCAGGTTTCGGTCTGCCCAGGCTGCCACCAATGGGGAATTTTCTTCTTTACTTTAATGATAGCAGGAGCAAGTTCTTTTAACTTTGGAAATTATCTGATCTAAATTGTGTTTGACAGTAGAATAAAGATCTTGTAGATATCTGACCCAATTATTTAATGCCTGTGGTGTTCCATTTACATGTCAAAGCACATGGGATACCACAATTGAGCGCTCTGTGGGGAGGATCTTTCCACTCTGAAGATAAACTCATGCTTTGCTCAAACTACCTTTCCCAGAAAGTGATATATGAGAGTCAGTTTAATATGACCTTTGCTTTTTAATCAGCAAATAAGGGAAGAACTGAAGGAGCTCAACGCTGAGCTTAGTTAAAAAAGCATGTTGATGGAATGCCAAACTAGTATGATAAAATAGAAAAGAAGACCATTCAAGAAGAACATGCATATTTTTTGTGTATGTAGTCTGTGGCAGAATGAAACATTTGGATACTAAATGGAAAGGCAATTACTATTTAAACATGTGAGAAAAAAAATTTTGGGAGTTTCCATCTACCTTTCCAGTAGACACCTCTCAAAAGTTCACTGCTTTTCAAGTGCGTCATTGAAATGATGAGACAAAATTATTTAAAATAGAAAGAGAGGTTTCTATTTTAATAATTGTGTCTCATTATTTTCTGAATATGATGCTTTCAAGAATGTATTTAGCTTTAAACAGAACATTTAAGTACATGCTGAGGTAAAACACTTTGACTTTTGAAAGATCCTTCATGTAGTTTCTGTTGCTGAGTTATGAAGTTGGTTTTCCTTTGCCTACATGAGACATTTCAAAACTTAGTGTTGCATCATGCTGGAGAAAGCTGACTATCCGAAGTAAGAGTTCTGATTGTTTGTTGCTTCACATCTTCTTCACAACCATTCATTAGCATTTGTAGAAGTCAAATACATGATGATGTAAAGTACAGTCCTTTGTTTACACTAGCATGAGTAACTTGTACACCATTTTTACATATACTTAGCTAAAATTTAAACATAGGGTTCAAAATGCTAAACACTGGAGGATCAGGATTTGGAATTGTAAAGTTTACTGGGACAAAGAGCTTTGGATGTAAATGAGTAAGATTATTTTATAAAAAATTCTCATATAAGGTGCATCATAGGTTTCTAGCAAGACCTCAACTCCTTAACATACTAGCTAATGAATAAAACACACTTCCAATACCCTTCAAAGAGCAACAGAACTTTTAATGAACTACTACATTTTCCCCAAAAAAATCAAAACACGAGAAGTTTAGAAAAACATATATTCCAAACTCTTTCTGAGCTTGAAAAATGTTCCAGGCAGTTCTTATACAAGCTGTTAAACAAAAGTTCCTGTGATAAAGTAATAGCAGAACATTTTTTCAGTAACAAGAAATAAATGTCAGTAATTCCTCAGTTTTTGCTTTAAAATGCTTATCTAGCTTCAGTTCAATTCTTAGCTTGTACAGAATTTCTTCTGACAATTACTAGTTATCTTTTGGAAGTCAAAGATACATATTTATTTCACTGTTTGCCCATTATGCAGGTCCAGTGAGCTATAATGATCGAGAGATTGAGCTATAAAGATATAGAGGGATAGATTCCCAGCTAGTTTTGGTGCAACTACATTGATTTACATCTGCTGAGGACTTTTATTCCCCTCAGGTTTTATTTCTGAGTGCTTTGTAAAACCCTACATATCATAAAACATTTGCAACACACCGTACATGAAAACATAATCTTTCTTATCAGAGGCAATAAAGATATCTATAGAATATAATTGTTCTGCTTAAGATAAAACAAAGAATAATTTGTAATTGTATGATTAGCAATGTCTTTGCTAGTCTCACACACCAGGTCGAATCATCCAGGGATGAGGCAGAATTTGACTGCAGATTTTGCAGCCCCTTCAAAGGAGGCTGAGCGTGAGAAAGTGAAAACAGCTCCCCTTCTGCAGACCCAAGCAACAATCCTAATGGATCTCACTCCAAGCATGCATCGCCTGAGCTCTTAGGAAATCCCAACAGAGCCTCCTACCAAACACCTGCTCGGCACTGGGGGATCTACCCTTACAGCAGGGAGGTTCTGTGCCTGCCAGCTGGCAGCCACGCACAGCCCGGGACCTGTCTCATTAATGGTGTTGGGGACACCGCGCTCCCACGGCTGAGGTTCCAGCCCAGCCTCTGCTGCCTCTATCCAACTGCTCAAACAAGGTCTGCTGAAAGGAGCTTCTCCCGTGGCCCAGCCAGCAGAAGTGGAGCTGCTCATGTGTTGTTGGGAAGTTGGGATTCCTGCTCTGAAGTTGTCAAGCACCTCCTGGACAGGCAGAGGCCAAGTGCCCAACTGAGACAGTGCTCTCAACAAGCAGCATGCCTTAGCAACAACAGCAATCCACACAAACAACAGCTCCACCTGAAGATGCCCGCTGCAAGTGTTTAAACATCAAATCTAAGATGAAAATTATGTATTAAAAAAACCAGAAACCAAACTGGAATTGTGCTCAATTTTGTTGTAACAGGACAAGTTTCTCACCATTTTCCCAAAAATGGAAAGATAAGTGAACACGATTATTCCTTCCTGTTAAGAAAATGACAGATTTGTAGGTAAAACAGCTGTCTGCTTTAGCAATGCCTTTCACAGTTACAGCATGATTAGAGCAAGAGGCAGCAGGCCTGCCCTTACCACAAAGATGGCTATAAGTTGGACTGTTACAAATAGCCAAATGCCTTATGATGTTTTATTAATATGCTAGCACAAGAAGAAAACAGAGAATAGACAAAAGAGCTGAGTCTGTTCCACTTCATGAGAAACATGGGAAACCACCAAGCAGAAAACAAAGGACACCTCAAACTCCCTCCCTTTAAAATATTTCCCAATTAAAATGTTAAGCAAATACCATTGGGTTCAGACTGTTTACACAAGGCTGGTCTTGTCAAAGAATAAATGCTGGCAGGGCAGGCAAGAAAATGCCAAACTCTCTCATCTTCTGTATACCTGTAAAAAACTTCATAATTAATAGAACAGCAACTTTAGACAGGCCCCAAGGGCTAGAACCGCCAAATCATTTCGACCCCTCGCTGTCATGCCTACCTCCAAAAGGCAGAACCTCTAACTTCTTTGCCAGTTGTTCCTTATTCCTACAGTGCCTAAATAGTCTAACTGCCCCATTTTAATCAGTTACACTCCCCTAGTGCTTATATGAATCGTGCTGTGCCGTGCCTGGAAGTCGCTTGGCCGCGCAAGCCCAAGCGCCAGGCAGGCAGCACTCCCGCGCCACCCCACCCCCGAAGCGTGAGCAGCTGGCGCTGCAGCGGCTCAGAGCCCTGCTCCCCCAGCCTGCGGTCCGCGGCTGCCGGGGATGCTGCACACTTTCCATCCTCGCAGGTTTCATCCAACCAATGTTCTCAGAGTCCAGCTCAAGACCCAGATTGCTTGCTTTCTCTGGACACGCTGGGGCTCCTGGACACCACTGGGAAATTAATTTCAGTCTTAAGGCCAAAAGAATAATTTTAAGAATACAAACAAAAAAAGAGGCTTAGAGAGATCACAGTGTCAAGGAAAAAATGAGCTCCAACAAGAACATGGGAGAAAGATACAGCTGCATTTATTTGCCCTTGAGAGAAGCACACACTGTAACAGGTAGGGTCTCTTCCTACAGCACTGCTGCTGCCATCCCAGTGCAGGTTTCAGCCTGCTTTCCATATTTCAGGGCAAACTGCTTTATTACAAAGGAATTTTGTACTGGGTTGTACACTAATCATTAATAAACATATCAAACAGTGTATGTACCTCTAGAAATGAATTCTCTGTGCAGCTACTCTTCTACCAGTACTTGATAGTTTTAAAAAAATCATTATAAACTAATAACAGTTGAAAGATTTTCTTTAGATTTAGTGTAGTGCTCTCTTTACCAACCCAGTGAATGAGGAATGCTGACAAACCCTAAAACTCCAGGGCTGGTAAGCAGTTACAAAAGATAATCAGAATTTAAACACCTTAGCTTCTGAATATTCATACAGCTCAGTAAATATTATGAATTTATTAAAAATCTACTGCCATCCTTCCCAGAGGCTGAGGACATACAATGCCTGGCTGGTTTAATCAGCTTCCCTACAAATGAATGGTTTCTCAAAAGTGCAGAGTCAGTATTTCCTCTGAAGACATCACTGGGCAAGCTGACCTCTTTAAACATTGTTTATTATAGTAAGCCTGTACTGGCCCAGAAGCCCAACTCTCTCCTTAGACAATTAAACTGTGCATATAATAGGCTTCCCTTGAAGGCTCTGTGAAAGGTTGAGAATTATAAGTGGAGATCTTAACAGCATCTTTCAACTGTGTTCTGTGTCTCATTCCCGAATCAAGTTTTTTGCCCAAGATAGGTTCCCATGTCTCTCTCGCTGTCTCAGGTAGAAACAGAATCTAATGACTGGGCACTATGCTAGTCTCAGCTGTTTAGCTAATTTCATTAGAGCTAACATTCAGTGATATTTGCTGTTGATATATTTAAGGGAAGAAGCCAAGTGTTTTGGGATGTTTTACCAAATTTTTCATGCTTGCGTCAAGAAAATAATGTTTAACTCGATCGTCTGGTTTCTGTGTTTTATCTCAGCAATAAAACAAAAGGGATTGCCTGAAAGTCTCTTTGTAAAATATATCAAAAAAGCTAAACAAAGCAAAAAAATTGGTATTTTCTTTTATTATCATAGATTACTTCCACATAACAGCAGAATATTTACATCAAAGGAGCACTAGCTTGGGTCCGCAGAGTTATATTTTCATATTTGATGGCCTCCATGACTAACTTAGGCTTTTAAAAAAGTTTCGTTTTGGTTCTTTGGGTAAAGTTAACACAAATTCAGTGAGATATTTTAGTAGTACGTACTGCTATTAATAACTTATTTAAAAACGCTTGTCTGCAAGGCAACATTTAGCTCAAAAGCTTTAGTGTTCATCAGACAGAAAAACACTACTTTTTAAGAGACATTATTTAAATTGAGGAGATGAATTCTTTCTTAGCAAATGTGGTTACCATTCTTAGCAGTCACCAAGGTATTTGGATGGTCCAGTTCTAAATGCAACCCTATAATTCTCCTTATTAATTTGTTCTTGCTTAATTTTATTTTACACCATTGCCTTTACATCCTCTTGTCTTAAACCTGTCCTCCTTAGGTTTAAATAACTTGGTTTCTTTAGAAATAATATCTACTAGATATTAAATCCGACAACAAATATTTATTTGGGTTTTCTTTCAGATTTGTCCTGGCTTGTTAGAAAGCATCCCAGAATGAGTCAGAGTGAAGATCAGGGTAATTTGAAGTAATTTTCTTTTATTATGTCTGGTTCTTTTATGGGAAATCCTTTCTTTGGCAGGATCTGCAGCAGAGCCTTGCATTTCTGATTAAAACTTTAGCCTAGACTGGTCAGTTCAGACCTCAGTCCAAGATTTTAGATTAACCCTTTTTGCTTTATGCTGCTCAGTGAAAATAATAAAGTTACTTACTGCATTTTTCAGCTGCAAATGTAGGCAAAAGCTTTATAAAAAAGAAATAGAGAGTGCATAATTATTTTTAGTGATATCAGATTATTGCTACATTTTTCTTCTTCCACTATTTAAGTTCTCTTCAAATTTAATTTAATATACTTTTATTTTTATTTTATTTTGTTTTCTTTATTTTGGAAAGGCTCAGTCACAAGATTGGTGTTCTGACCCTTTTTATGGTTCTGACTATGGTGATACAAACTATTTCCCTACATTTCCAAAGATGAAGTTATTTTTTCCATTAATTCTTTTTTGAAGAGCAGCTTAAGAAGCTCATCAAGAAAGACTTCTTCACAAGTAATGTATAAAATGAGATAAAATTCTTATTGTATCCATTTGCAACAGCAGAGAAGAAAAAAAGGAATTAAAGCTATATATCTTGTTATGAAAACTGTTCTGGAACAAATGGAAGCTCAAGCTGAAAAACAGGTGCTATTTATTGTATCTATTATTTTTTCTGTAGCTAAAGCCTGAAACATATTTTATTTGGAAAAAACCACACTTTTATAAAGCATTTTTCCCAAACCGCAACAATCAGACAACGTATCCTACATACATTTTATCTTTCAACAATTTGCAAAAATACTGGCACAATACGTGCAAGAATCTTTCCCAAGGTTCTGAATATAAAGGTAGCATATATGCTTGAATTAGGACTCGAACTCCATTTTCTGTTTCAAAAGCCCTGTGTGCACAACATTCAGGAAACAGAAATATAGCCCAATACCCAACATTAATAGATTACTTCCAATTTGATAAGAATTAGAGCTATTCTTTGAATTTGAAAGCACTGACTTCCATGGAGCCTGGATTTTTCTCATATTTTTAGTAAAAAAAATTTTTTAGAGCTTTAAAAATCCTGCTACAGAATTACATGATGAACAACCATTAATTTTTCACAGTCTTCCTCATATGAGTATCCCAGCTATTTGGCTGTGAACACAACATGTCAGAATTGGGGTATTTGAAATATTGTACAATTCACCATTCTACCTCCAGAAGCCTTCAGAGCCAACCACCTTATCATGTTTCTTTCTTTTTTTTTCTTTTTTGTTAGCCTATCAGTCTGCCAAGCCTCTCTAAAGCTCCTTTTCAAAACCTTTTGTTGAATTGATTTCTTATTTACTTTGTGATCATTTTCATCTTCTTTTGCAGATGGCTTACATTTTCACATAGTACTATAAAGGACTTGGGATTTGCATCTTTCCCATTTGTTTTGTCCTCTAACACCAAGTGGCTTTCAAAATCAATGTAAAAAGGACACACTTGACCTACTTAATAGCTCTGAATGAGCAGATCATTACAAACAGAACTTTTTCAATTTTTAACTTGCGTTTGTTATTTAAAAAGACCCAAAACAACAAACTTTCAAAAAACAGAGGACATTGTAGGGCAGGATTCTGATTTTTGTACTCATTTTGCCTGTAGCATCGTTGACAACAAATTATTGTTAGGTTTAAAATTACCAGTTTGCATGAAATATCTGCATATAATGCACTGCTACTGTTGCTTGTCCTGTATTAATCGCAAAGAATCCTGGAGAAATCAGTCATTCATATTTGCACTGAAGATGTTGCAGTTGGTACACAGGACTTGAATATGGCTGCACTCTAAGATAGAAAGAGGTAGGAGAACTCACAGCTTTGTGCTGCACATAATGAGGTGGTCGCTGTTCTATGTGCCCTGGTGACAAAAGACTTACTGTTCTTTAATTCTGAAAACATTACTATTTCCACGAGATTATGTAGAAGTTGGAATTCTGTGGCAATTTAAACAAGAAAAAGGGAGAAGGCTGGCAAAGTTATGTTGTGAGAGTTCTTTCAGCCTAGGTGTTGAGTGGAAGAAATGATGGAAGTACTTATGAGAATGGAAGGGGATTTGGAGATAAAAGCTGGAGCCATCAGCAGAGCAGGCAAGCTTGTAATGAGTAAGTGTGAAAAGGAATTAGTACAGAGCATAAGCAGAGACTGTGTGGCTTATAACCCTAAAAACAATCACAAGAAAAAATGAATGTGAGATGAAACTAATAAGAGATTGAGTTAAGTGACTCAGAGACTATAAAAAGGGAGATGACACAGTCAGAGGACCAGGTAGGAAAGATTATCTTGATGACAGAAGTCTGAACTAATTGAAGAAGCATAAATTAATACTTTTAAAAATTGGTTAGGTCTCTCACAATAGGAGTATTTGTTCAATTTAATTATAAAATTTCTTACAGAAGGAACCTAAAAGCAATATATAAAATAATGTGATATTTTTTTATCTTCCCTGCTACTTTTTAAAATCCATATAATAACATGTTTCAGAAAAACTATGTATAGGGGAAAGCACGGGACTGAAACTTGATACTGGTGATCTCTAACAAATTATGTAATATAGCAGAGTTCTAAACACATACTTGTGACCTTGGTTTTTTTTTTAATTTTTGATCATCCGATCTAATATTTTCTGTCTCTTATGTTATCAGGTTGTTCTAGTCATCAAAGACTTACACAACAGTGTTAAAAGATGAATTGAGGTATTTCTTTTCCCTATCTGAAAAGAAACAAGCAATGGAAACATGCATTCCCAAGGACTAATTGTCCTAGTTCAAAATACCCTTCATAATTCCTGGAAACTTCAGAATACTACGTTCCCTGAATGGTCACATCTCTCACAGTTGCAGCCTCCACTCCAAGACTATCTCGCCCCCTTAGCTTCCTCTCCCACTTTGAGAGATTCTCAGGCTCCTTTTGACAGCCCCCACCCCAGGTCTGGACTTTTGTCTTCCTTCTGCTCCTGAGCCCTTGAAGTCCTTGCCAAGTCTGCAGCCCAGCCTAAGCCAGCAGGCTGGTTGGCACCTGCTGGGCCACGCTGTCTGCTTCTTTGCCTTTCAGTCATGGCTGTGTCCAGATTCTTCCTGACCACAAAGATTTGATTCCAATTCCAGGCTTTAATCTTGTCCTGAAGTAGTAAGAACCCCATTCTTTTTGGCTGGATAAGTCATTTCTCTTTTCTGCTTGGACCAAAATTATCTTTGCCATCAGTTTAATGGTTACCAATTCCCACGTTATTAGTGACGGGTGAAGTGAAGTCATCATTATCATATCCTCATGAAAGGTAGGTTGTAAACCAATACAGAATAATAACACTGGGTACAATGTGTAGTTTACACTTATTGGAACCACTGTTTGCCTATTGTATTTTTAGCTTAGGGATAAAACCACACCCTGTCCTCCCTCGCCCGCCCCTTGATGGGCAAACCCAACAGAAACTCTGCAAGTTGAAACTCATGGAGCTTCCTAGCCCTTCCATAATTATTTTTATCCCCAACGTAAAGGATGATTCAGTCATCAGTTCTCTGAAGAGAGACAGAGATAAAGAGAGAGAGAAAGAGAAGAGTATGCTGAATTGCTGTTGGAAATAATCCTTTCCATGTGAAGTAGGAGATGGTATCAGAGGAAAAAATGTCCAGTGGAAGCTGGAAGGGGGATGCTTCGTGGAAAGCCTGGATGGAAATAGGGCATGGCATTATCTGTGGCAGAACAGAGATAAGTGTTGTCACGTAGCCACTTAACCAATGCTAGGATAAGGATGTACGTGAGAAATATTTGAAAAGAAAAAAAAAAAGTGTGCTGCGTTGTTTATATTTTTGGTTTTCCTCTTTACAAAGGCAGGAGCTGGTGCTAGCAGTGCATAGGGCTGACACTGAACATAGATCCTTTGCCTCAACTGTTTTTGAATAGAAGGGGGTGGAAGAGGATGAATAAGTGAGTAAGGTGTAATGCAATACAGGTCTAGGGAAGGCTGATGTCTGCTGGAACTGATGTTTAGAAGAAGAAAAATCCCCTTATTTGGGAGACTCACTGAATAGTGCAGCAAATGGCAAACACCTCCTCTTGAGACATCTATGGCAGAAAAAAATGCAAATGACAAAGTAAATGAAAACTTTGACAGGTGAATGTAAAACACAATTAGAGATCTTGAGTTTGTTATAAAAAAAAAACTAGAACAATATAATGTCTAGAGCATTAACTGTACCTACTGTACTCTAAAATGGCCAATCTCCCTGAAAGGGATTGTCAAAAGAGACTAAGAAACATTAGTCCTACTGACAGTTTTGTGTGTCTTTCTGTCTTGGAAATGTAATACTGAGAATAAAAGATAAGCATGGTGAAATTGTAATTATTTTCTAAGGTTTGAAACCCACTACAACATTTCTGCATTTGTCTGTAGTCCTGCAGGCTCCAGAGAATGTGTACCAGAGAGGGTTGCCAAACTGCTGCCTCTGGTGGAGCCCTCAACTCCCAGTAACAGGTCCACAGAACCAAAAAATTTATATTTAGCATGAAAGAAGGAAGACAATCTACTTATTCTAACTTTCTTTTTCTTGGTCAAGACCATCCCCAGTAGCAAATTTTTACTGATCCAGGAACTAAGTGAAATGGACAGTAGACACATAACTGAGAAATTCAGAAGAAAACAGCAAACAGAGAAATAAAAAATAAATTAAAAAAAAAAAAAGCTGGTTTGGTAAACTTGGAGATGTGTATAAAAAGTTAATGTCTTAATCAGCTTATTACAGTTCATACAATTTTCATATGTGGTGTTAAAATGCTGTTCAGAGAGTCAAGAGTGACCTTTATGGAAATAACTTTTACCTTTGGGATCTGACTAACGCAATTTGTCCCTGAAGGAGGGACAGTGTGCATGTAAATTTTCATTTGGATTATTTCTTCTTGTTCTTTTAATCTTGGAATGTGGCAGACAATCCCTTGAGTTCTATTAGACATAGAGTGGCTTTCTAGCTTTATTTTATGCCAACTGGCCCTCTTGTTTGAGGAAAATAAATTTTGTTTGTATTGTTTATCTCAGTAATGATTGGCTTTGACTAAGAGCAAATTAATTTCTGTTTCAACAGTGAGAGTCTGGTCCACCTACTCAGTGTTGTCAGAAAAAGGCCATACTAATTTCTCAGCAGACTGCAAATGTCCCCTCCTATGTTCTATCCCTGGTGTGAGAAACCATCTACTGATCTTGGGATATGCCTCTTTTTAAAAGACAGGTCCTTCCCAAATGACACATCAGTGAGATACTGTAGGGATCTGGACCAAAATATCAGTGAATTAAAATTTGTATTTCACCAGTGGTCTTGACCCAGCTGGGCAAACCATTGTTTCTGAATGGTATCAGCATGTCCGAGGCACCACCAGCAGCAAACATATCGGACAGTCCAGTCAGCAGAGGGCCTCACATGTGCTCTGGGACAGGCATAGCCTCAGTTTACCTGTTGGCTCTATTTAGCAGGGTAATTATCAGAACAGCAATGGCAATTAGCATTCAATTTGATGTCAGCTTCAGAATAAGGGTATGGCCACATATGGCTCCCCACTCAACAACACGGAGCCTCTGTACCACAAATATGCAATAAACCTTTATGAAATGTTGACCATTGTTTGAAACATGGCACAGAGAGTAACGTAGGAGAATATGGAAGCAAGAATGTTCCTTTTCTGAGCTAGTGCTTGTTTGTCACACAGAACGTGAAGGTGGTTATGCATATCCTGAAACCCACAGCCCACGGTTGGTCATCTCTTATTTGGAGAAAAAAGGGTTTTGTGATTGCACGAGAGCAATGGAAGAGTAGTGACAGAAAGAGGAAAAAAGGGACCTGAGGTTGACAGTGGTAGCCATTAGCAGCTTGGCCATGTTCCCCAGATATGGGAAAATGCCTGAGCTATACCAAGTATTGATAACCAGCATGGGATTCTGAAAGTCCCTGTGATTTAGAGAAGAGGTGAACTTGAGTCTGTTGAGGTGCAGTCTAACATGACTCTGGGCCATGGCTGTCACCTCAGCTTGTCACACACTTTGTGTGACCTCTTCTGAGCTTCCTGCAACTCTCTCAGCCAGTTTCATGTGTACAAACTTGTCTAATTAAGTTGATGCAGTAGGACCAGTGTGGATGCTGAAGGGCAGTGAAAGGTAGGTCACCCAGGTGGAGTCACGAGATGATTACAGTGCACAGAGGTCAGGCGTTGAATGCCAGCTGACAGGGAGGGGATAGGGGACCTCAAGTGCTCTTTGTAGAGGCAGAGCTGCTTCAGTGATGTAGCAGTGGGGACTGCTCAGAAGGATGTGGATGAGGAGTTGCAGTGAGTTTGCTCTCATTGTGGGAACCTGCAGACACAGCCTTGCTGGGCAGAGCCTGAACGCAGCCTTCCCTGGCTCCAGAGCCATATTGAACAGCAGAAAACTCTGATGATGCAAGGCTTAAGAACTGCTTTCACAAGAGATGCTGAATCACAGTTTTCACTTAGTGTCTGTAGTGGCAACATTGGTTAGTGTGACCCCAGATGGCTCCCGTGTTCTGGGCATCTTTGCCATTCTTGCTACTTAATACACTTAGCAGTAAATTGTATTTTAATACCCAACCACAGCAAAGTACTTTTATATTTTCTACATGTGTGTTCATATTCTGGGGAAACTAGCTCTGACAGATAGAAATGCTTTTTAGGTAAAAAATTTGCAGAAATATCTAATTTATTCTCCAGTTATCCTATTTTGTACATCAAAATTATCCCTCTGTTCCAATATACTTTAATTTACAAGAACTGTGTTTCTTCTGGAAATTAGCATACTATGGTTTCTCTTCTATAGTTGTAACTAATAAGAAAGAAGAATCAGGAAAAAGACTAAAGATAAGCAAACCCAAACTAAAATGAGGATCAGGTTAATGATAGGCCTATTGGCTAAGGCAGAATACAGCAGATGATAAACCACATCAACAAAATCTGGCTGTTTCCTTATCTTTTAGTGCCCTGCAACTGACTATGTCCAGAAGCTAGACCTTAAAGCTTGTTAGCTGTGATACTAAGATTCACTTTTAAATGCTCAGCCATCCATGGACACACTCAGTACAGGAATTCCCTATATGTTGTTTCAATGGACTTAAACCCAACATCAATAGGACATACACACCATGCAGCAGAGAGGATGCGCCTTTAGCTAGTTTTCCTCCGTAGAATAAGACGACTAAAAATCATCTTGCAATCTTGTTGTGATGATTGCTATTCTTCTGCTCCTTTTTTCTCCCCTGCTATTGTCATGAGCCTCCTTTTTTTGTTGCTTTCAATTCTCCACGTTCCCTTGTCCTAATTTTATTTCTTCTATTACAAGGTTGCATTTTGTTTTACTAGTGTGTCAAAAATTCCTGGATAAGTATTACTGGTACCATGAAATTAAAATGCCAGCAAATTATTTAAGTACTGATATCAATGTCATGACATTTTCAGGATTCTAGGTGAAAGTGGACAACCACATCTTAGTATTGGTTTCAGAATTAGAGGGTTTTTAGATATGAATTTCAAAACATAAGTTTAAGAAGGCAAAGTAGCGATAGTTAAAGAAAATATCACTGCAGCTCTGGAGAGCATTTGACAGTTTGCTGCAGATTTGCCACTGTCTCCTTTCCTGATACGCGCAAAGCTACGACCTTCCCAAACTCGCCGTCTACACTCAGCAGAATTGTGCTTTTGGCTACTGCAAGGAAATATTTTTGTCTTCTGGATGGAGCTAGAATAAAACAATGTTGTAGTAACGACCAGATGCTGGAAGGGATCCAAAATGATAGCAGCTCTTTGGCCTGGAAAACAAAATTAAGGAACACATAGGTGAAGAATGCAGGCAGGACCAGTCTATTAAGTATCCCCTTAGGTTTCATTGTGTCCAGGTATGGTTGAACAGAGTGCTTTATCTGTGTGTATCAATTAAAGCTATCTGTTTCTAATGTGGAGGTTGAACTGTAATAAACAACACAGAACTTTCCCCACACATAATCTCAGAACCACAATTTTTATATTTTCTTTTTTTTTTTTTTAATGGCTTTTGCTGCATTTTAGAGTAAAATGAATGAAGCACAATCTACTACACCACATATAGTTGTAATTTCAATTTTTTTCCTCATTAAAATTAAATCTTGCAATTGGCATCATTAAGCTATTGACACTCTGCTCCAGTGTAATTACCTTTATGACTCTGTTGGTAGTGCACCTTTTACTTAGAATGGGAAATACCTCAAATAGTCTGGTAAGTTTTACTACTGCAGGTGAGGAATGTCCAGTTTAATGGCCCCACTGCATTACTCTTTGTTATTCACAAGTGCCAAAAAACACACAGGATATAGATGGGGCTGAGTTAATATAGCTGGAATTTCCTCACTTTTTTAATACTTTATCTTGCATCCTTAATATTGTCAGTGAACTGGCAGGGGCGGGAGGACTGGGATGGGATACTTCCATTTTGGCAGTAAACAGAAGGTAAGTAAATAGTTGGAGAATTAAAAGTAATTTAATCTCACAGGTAATAGGACAGACATCCCTAACAGAGTCACAGAAGAGTATATAGATGTGTATACATACTCAGCTTCATTCATTTCATAGTCAACAAAACATGATTCATAAATGTGCTTCAAATGGCAAAAAATGGTATTTGTGAATCCGATGAAGGTCTGTGTTTGTCAATAATTCATGTTTCACACAAAGGCAAATCAATAAAACACATTTTATGAGGCTGATATATGGGTTGTAACTGTGTTCAGCAGACAAGACACAGATTTGAATTGGTTCCCACAGAAAAGAATAATCCTCCAAATGAACAGCTGATACCTTGGCTTTATCTAATGAGATGGATATTTCTGAGGCTTTGACTGGTTCGGAAGGCTAAAGAAGGCTCCAAAATGTAATTAGGAGATATTAGTTGCATCAGTTTCCCTTTTAACAGGGTACAGCTCTTCATGCAGATGTTAAGAAACCTCACCCTGATACGTTTTTTTGACTCCCAGTGCCCAGAGGTGTGTGGCCAGCCAGGGGAGGCATGCCAGGGCAAGCTCACTGACTCAAAGGAGAGGACTTGCAAAACACCCTGGGAATACAAGAATGGAAAATATCTAGGCAGGAAGCTCTAGTAATAGTTTGGTCAGAAAGAGAGCTGTTTTCAAGACCTGTTCATNTTTTTTTTTTTTTAAATTTTAACTCCTTCTCTGGAATTTCAGAATCATGAGCCATTTCTTTGGCATTGTTTTATTTTCCACCACGTTCCAATAACTCTTGTGTTTGAGGAGGTTACTGATATATTGCTCATTTGTCAACAATATCCCCAAAGAATTTGTGACTCTCACAGGGTGTGGAGGGTTGACAGTTCCCGTAACCTCCATGTCTCAGTTGTTTTTTATTCACTGGTGCACACGCAGGGGGCCCATTATGTCTGGCTGGCTGTATACTGGTGGGACATGCAGATAGATGCACTTTTCACCTGTTTTCCTTAGCTGGCCAGTGGATATTGGATCTCTGGCCCAAGCTAATGAGGCCCAGCAAAACCACTGATGGCACTGCTGCTGTGATGTTTTATCTCTACGTATTTGTCAAGAGTTCAATATAGAGGAAGATTTAAATGTATTTTTTGTCAATGCAGGACTGTATTTTGCTACAGCACACAAGGCATTTATTTAAACAGTAACTCCAACAAACCTGCCAAGGTCAGCGCCTTGGGTTTGTGTCTGTGGGCGAGCAGTGGTGATAACAGTGGGACCTGTGTGCGTGCTGCTGGCTTCTCTCACCCTTGCCTCACTGGCAGGGAAATGAATCAGCACTTTGGTACATGAATGTACTGTTCAGCAAGTTAAATTCTCAGCTCAGTCTCTGTACATCTGTTGACTGGATACAAGTATATGTTCTAGTGCCCTTTCATATGTTCTTGGCACAGATGCATTTTGTTGGCATGAGCATTAGGCTGTTTGTTGGCATTTTAGGAAGTAAATCTGATTTAAAATGCAAACAGAACAACAAATAAAATAAAGCAAACTAACAAACACACCAGGAGAGTGTTCCCACAGCAGAAGCGGTGCATGGCTCACAGTTTACAAACACTGGCTTAGTCGTCCTGCCCTCTGTCTCCCAGGTTTACTCATCCCATCAGGGAGTAAATATGGAGTTTCAAGTGAGCAGCACTTCATTGCTTAGATGGCAGATGCTTTCTGTCCAGAGGGCTTCTGCCTCATGAAGAGCTGGAGGATGTCTCTTCTGCACTTCCCCCAGCATGCCCAAAGACTTAAAAAGCCCAGAAAAAGCCATTAGTCAAAAAGACTTTTCCGAAGTCCAAGGCAAATGTACTTTGTCTAGGTTATCCACTAACCTAATTCTCTTATGCACCTTTATTTTAAAGAATCATTGAATATATAGAAGTACAACATTATGGATGTGCTTAAAAGAAAACAACAACCATGTTCAAAAGCTTTCAGAATAAGTTTCTTATCTACTGGTGAATTTTCCTATGTGGAAAACTTTGACATGCTTTTTGAGATGTTTGCCTTGATGATCTGCATTTACCAGTGCTTGAGTCTCATACTTTATCATCAGAATGATAGCATGCTGAAATGACTAATACAGCTAACACTGAATTTCATAAAATTACAAGTCAGACAGGTACAATTAAACATATGGGAGATGCTCTAGGGTACTGCTGTATTGCAACCCAGTAATGACAGTAGCTCAAGTGCAACCATAGATGGGATCTTGAGTAAGAGCACCTTGAGGAGAACAATTTTTTTTTATGTCAAAGTAAACCCCAACTAACAAGTTCTGCTAAAAAAAGGACAAGAGGTCATGTTCAAATGTCAATATATATTAGGTGAGAAAAAAACTCGCAGTATTTAGGCCATGATTTTTTGAAACAACAGTCTTTTATGTTATCAAGTCCATTGGTCACCTTAACAAAGATCAGGTAATCAAACTGATTCTCTTCCCTATATTCACACATTTACTGTTTATTTGCTGTCTAGATATTCAACTGCTCATACAAGGTTGGGCTTTACAGGAAAGAGATTTTGTGACAATATTTTGATATAAAAACCAATAGCAAATGTCCAAAGAATTTGTAATCAGAAATTTCATCATTTGTCACCAATCCTGCCCTTATAAGGTTTAATTTTTTGTAGTCTTTATTACGGTAAAGAAAGTATAGCAACAGTATTCATGGCACAGTAGAGAAAGACTGCTTATGAGAAAAGTCAGAAAACAAAAAATACAATATTTGGGACTTGATTGGGGCCTCTGATTTTTTTTCCCTATTGACTTCAATTATTTTTGACTTCTTTTTCTTGTGTTATTAAAATCAGAACTCACATAGAATAGTTTGCTGTCTGCTCTAGCTCAGAAAAATATGAAAGCACAGCCTGTACTGAATGATAGAGTTGTGCTTTAATGTCCAGCCATGTGGTTTCTCCATGGAAAACTAATGAGTTAAAGATGAAATTCCTCTTCTAGTTTGCATATATCTTCTTGCAAGGATTCTGCTGAGCAGAATTATAATTGGAGACTCTATAAAGTTGCGTCTTGTACTTTTTAATCCTAACATCATAGGCTATGAAACATCTTTCTTCCCACAAAACCACGATGTTTTAGGTCCTAGACATGATCAGTTATGGACATTTTTGAAATAAACTAAATATTCTCAAAAATATCAGGACCATTGCCCTGAACTGTATTTAATAACATCTGGAAATAGAGCAGGGTAAAAAGCAGAGAAACAGAAAGATATAAAATTAATGTCTCAAGGCTGAAAGAATTGCCCTGAGTTTCTGTACTAGGGGCTTATTCAGCTCTTATTGAATCAAAAGTAAAATTGAAGCAGAAAGTAGAGGGGAGGTTTCCATTCATGCTTCCTATGCTGTTTTCACTTATTAAACTTTGTTCTTAGTTAACAAGAGTACATTCACAAGTCTTCCACATGAACTGTGTCTGAAATTGTGTAAGCCATATTCAGAGGTGTACTGAAGATGCACAGGGACATTTCACTTGTAGTATATTAATGTGGATTTAAAATACATTATATGGCATAGTGGCTTAAAATACCTGGGATGATTTTAAAAAGTGTTGAAAACTGAAACCATATCCCTCTACTGCCCTATTTCATTGCAGTTTGACTAAGGGAACAGTAAAAAGTCCCATTCTCAAAATATTTCTATACAGAAAGTATAGAAATGTGTATCTGGATCTTTTGAACCAAATTTAGTATCAGTAGAAAATGTTTCGATGTTATCGCTGTATGTGTGAAGTACAGTCAGAGTCTTTGGGTTTAGGCCAAAAGTCTTCAGAGAATGGACATTCTGACTGCAGCTGTTAAACACTTTGCACTAGGACTCTTTCTGACATAAACTCCAGGTTGCTCCTGCAATACATATAATAAAAATGGTTTCCCCGTCTGGCTGGGAGCCTTGGTCACATCACATGCAGATGCCATGGAAGAGGTAATTCTTGCTAAAAGCTTGGCGCTTGCACAATCAGAACAAAGCAAGGTAGGAAAAGGGAGAGAATGTTGAATTATTAAACTGTCTGAAATGAAGAATAAAAAAAATTAAGCTGATATTTTTGCCTTCCCTTTTGACTAAAGGAGTAAAGTCAGTGATTTTTTTCCTGTAGAAAAGCAACTGGCAATACACAGCCAGTTACTTCTGTTGCTGTAAGCAGCAGTTAATGGTAGCTTGCACTTCAATGGGGTTTGTTTTACAAGATTGCAAAGGAAAGGATGCCACCTTGATAAGCTGTGACACACAGCTATTTTCCATTAGGTTGATCCTTTCAGTTTTTGCAGGCAGAATTCACAAGTTATCCTTCCACCCCTACAGCTCATGTAAATCCAAAATCTGCCCCAAAGATTAGGAAGACTTGCTTGCCTTGAATTTTTGGATTAATTTTAACACTATTGTCATATTGTATAACTCCTGGTGAAGACACTCTTTATCCAGAGCAAGGATGCTTTTTCTTCCTTGTGCTTTTTTGGAATGCAGACTTCATCCCCAGGAATGGCCCTGTAATGATAATAACATATTTATCCACATCTAATCATATTTGTCAAATATTTTAATATAGAAAACCCCTTTATGTTTGGAGGACATCTTTTGACATCAGTTGAGTTATGTTAAGGATTGCCTAGATGCCAGCAGCAGCATTAGGGAAATCAAAGAAACAATTGCAATAGGGTAAGATATATAAAAACATATTTTGTGTTTAAAATGAGCAGAAAGAGAGAGTGTACAGTACAGAGACTTTAGCTTAGGGGAGCCAAGTTGTAGGCCAAAGGGAAGGTAACTGAGAAGCAGGGTATTCAGGGTTAAGATGCTTACAAGGAACACGAAAAACTGGCTTATTGATGTGTCATAACATTCCTGTGTGACCTTAGCAATCCACAGGCCCAGTTTTCTAAAGAATGTGAGGCAAATAACTCCTCGTTTTCATATATAATTAGTTATAAAACTAATATAGTATGTAGCTACTACCATATGATTAATTATCTTAATTCATGAATGCTTCTCAAGTATGAGTTTCAAGTGTTAGCATTAAATACCCCTTAATTTTAAGACCCAATCCTGCAAATATTTATTAGTGCTTGCTGTCATGAGTAAGTCATTGCTCAAAAGAAAACATTAGCTTCAATGGAATTACTTGTGGTGTTGAGTGCTATCATAGAAGGGAATGTTTTCAGAGTTTTCATTTTAGCTACATACATATAAAGGTCATTATACATGTATTTCTATATGTATATACACATATACATATTTTCATAAAATGAATTTTACAAACCGTTTTCTTTCTATGTATTCCTTGCTGTCTTTTTAAAGTTGTGGGGGTTTTTTCTTCTAATGCATCCTAATTATAACTTTCCTTAAGGTACAACTAGCAAATGAAAATGCCATGTGTTCTCTCTTATCATAAGTTTGAGCTGGTGAAGAACATTAAGTAACTCAAGTCTCATGGTTTTTGGACCAGATGAGTATGAATAAAGCAGTTCATTGCTTTTTCTTCCTTTTTTCTCCTCTTTTTCCTTTTTCTTCTTTTTTTTTTTTTTTTTTTTAAGTCTGCATTTTTAAATTCTGCAACGCTGTTTTCCAAAGCTGAAATGCAACCCTGAGGCCAG
Source organism: Promerops cafer (assembly GCA_013398275.1). Taxonomy (NCBI): domain Eukaryota; kingdom Metazoa; phylum Chordata; class Aves; order Passeriformes; family Nectariniidae; genus Promerops; species Promerops cafer. Next base: position 2,466,106 of record VZSE01014922.1, on the reverse strand, counting down.
TTCAGACACGGTGTGATGCAGGCCAGTTGAATTGACTGGTGGTTCTACTGTGGATGAGTTAAAGAAGGAATCACCCGAAGCAATGGTAGCTCTCAGAAGGGGGCCTGCCCTTCAACAGTTTAAAGCCTTTGAAGAGAGATTTCCTTTGAGCAATGTGAAGTCTTTGTGGTGATGGGAAACATACATTTGTAATTACAGAAGAACACAGTGTACAGTAGGAATAGTATAAAAGCATGCGATTTACAGTGTCTAAGGAGAAGCTTTGATGTAGAGGGCCCCACTGACCTAGTTTGCTGCTGAAAGCCCTAGAAACATAAGTCTGACTGACTACAGTTATAGGGATGCAGGCTGTGAACAACATCCTTCTGCCTCTGCACTGCCACTCCACACCAAATGAATAATCTTTTGCAATACTGGCTGTATGGGAATACTAGATGAATACAAAATGACTGCATTTAAAAACATTAATAAACTTTGCTGTGCTCCTCTGGGGAAAATGTGCCAAGAAAGAACCATTGGGAATCAGCATACAGGCTGGGGGAAAGATTTATCTGTGAAGATAAAAAGGATGCTTATCTCTGTTAACAAGGGACAGAATGTAAAGCTCAAGAAGTTATACCAATTCTAGATGGTTTTGGTATCAGTGTCTGTAAGAAAGGCTGTGTTTGACAGCAGCCAACAAGCCATAAGAAGAGTGTGAGATGTGAGATTCAAGACAAGATATTCCCCTCCACAGGAAAAATGGGAATGGTGAAAGAGAATTGAAGGAAACGGGCTGCCATAATCTCAAACATCCTTAAAAAGAGCTCTATGATGTGGACAGTACCAGTGCTCTAGCAGCATCCACCAGTTGTCCACCAAGAGAAGAGCTGCAATTCATGGGTCACCTGACAGAGGTAGAAAAAACCCTGGGAAATCACACAGTTGAGAGAGTCAGAAGTGTTTCATAATAGTCTCTGTACTATTTTAAAAATGAAAAATAAAGTATTCTTTATTCCATGGGTTCAGGCTGAGATTTTTAGTAAATCCACCTCAGATTTGTGTACTAATAGGTTTGGATGGCTATGTTCAGACCATTTCATGACTGCTCTGAATTTGGATGTTGAGTTGAGCTGAGGTGGGCATCTGGAGGTTTAGTTAGTGACCACATATAAATAATATTGTGCTGAGGTAGCACTGTCTGCCTTATAATCACTTTGCCTGTGGGAGACGGCCAATCTGAGGGAGGTCACTGAAATTAAAATGGAAAACTTAATTACATAAAAATAATATGGGTGTGTTGGGTGCTTTGATGGACAAGGATGATGTAGGAAAAGAAGAATATAAAGCAGGAGCTATTTATAAACCTTACCTAATGGGAGTAATAGACAACAAAGGATAAATCAGTGACTATTAAGCAGTGTTTGTGCCAGCACAAATACAAACTTTAAAAAGTTCAACCTTAGACCTGGTAAATATAAGGTACTCAGTGAGGTATGGGGAGACTCTGGGGATCTTGCTGCCTGTAATTCAGCTGTTGGCTAAGACTCCTGTAGTCACCTCCGACTCACCAGTCACTGACCTGATCCTAGAGCAGAACAAGCCTAAGGCTTTTCTAGGTTTGCAGACAGCAGTGCCCCAACCACACTCTGAGGCTCCACTGCAGGACCTTTGATGCCTGTGCATTATGCCTGCTCTGCCTCTGTAAGTATGTCATCAGCAATAAATTAAAACAAATAGTGAAATCAGCTTTTTCAGGGTCAGGTACTTTTTATATCAAATTTGGCAGGCCCTTATCATTTGGCTTAACATGCTTCAGATTTGGATCTGTTTCAGGGAGAGGATTTTCTCCTCAGATATAATTTTCAACCCACGACCATTGTCCAGACGACCTGCCCATGCCCGTTCCAACTCTCCTTCACAAATATGTCCCTGCCTCAATTTACTTTCAATTAAGTCTGAAGGAGCCCTTTTTTTCTCAACGTCACCACTGTCACCATTCCCACCAAACATTTGCCTTTCATCCCTAGCTAACACTGAAATGCTAGTGGTTGCTATCTTGCCCTCCTAGATGAGACCACATCCTTAACCCTTTCATTTTTAGGAAACAGTATAACCTAAATGTGTAGAGACGAAATTGCTTTTGAAAAACATAAACTACATTTTACCACTTGACTTATTTTCCTCCTTTAGAAGATGGAGTTGGGTAAGATCTGTTTAACTTGGAGTACATGGAAGGCTGGGCCAGTGTATGAGCAAAGAGTGGTATTGGAAGTCACCCACATTAAGTGAAATTTCATGTTGTGGTTCTTATTTTTAACCACAGACTTTTCCTTTTACAAACAATTAGCAGAGCTGAAGGTTGCAGTCCTTGTGAATTTTTGACAGAATTGCCCCTGGATCCTTTAAATTTCTTCCTCCCCTTTGTAAAGTCCCATCCCAGCTAGTATGCTGCTAAGTACATCTGCACTTTTGGGAATAGCCACTGTACCTGTCAGTGGTATTGGACTAGAACAATGCAGTCATAATTACAGATGGAGACAAGAGATCCTCTACCTTGATCTCACAAACAGGTCTCTCTGCCTTTATTGTACTTGTGGGCCTTAATCAAGGCTGAACTCACCTCCACTAAGATGCAAGTTTGAGACAAGCTTTGCTCATGCCCATGCACCACTACAGCCTGTCTGCCTTGGTGGCAATATCCCATGATTGCTGCTGAGAGCGAGGTCAGCCAGAGATTCTTCAGACAGCCCCAGGTGCTGCACACTGGCTGCAGGTAGTTGTGCTGCACATGCAGCATGGAACTGCACATCCCTAGAGGCATGTGCTAACTTAGAGGGCCATGGGTCCTGAAATTCTGTACCTGGGTCAGAAATTGTGCTTGGGTTTAGCTTATCTCATGGCCTCAGCAGTATGGGGTTGTGTTCTCAGTGGGATGCAAAGGAGAATCCAGAATACAGACTGACCAGCTGTTTCTTAGTCTTTACCCTTCCCCTGTCAAAATACCTCATCTTGTCACACATACACCTGCCTTTGGCCACCCACTCAAGATCTAACACATCAGTCTTCAGAAACAAGAATACAATCTAGGGATCCACATCTGTCTTTGGAGGGTTCTGATTTTCAGCGTGCGTAATTACTTAATCAGCCTTTTTCTCCACAAATACAAAGTGCATGTTTCAGGAAACCATCAGACCAAATATGAAGACACAACATGTCTTTCATGTTAACTCAGCACTGGGGAGAATTGAAGGTTTGTGACTCACTCAGAAATAGGTGTGAGGAGCATTATAAGAGTAAAGAAGAATCTAACCTGTATAGTAAAAGCTGACCACTGCATGACCCAAAGACAATTTCAAGGAAACACCCTTTTAATAGTCAGTGATTCTGTTGAGAAACAGCATATCTGCCCATCTGCCCATCTACATTTTGAACTGAATATTATGAAAGAGAAACTGCTCCAAGGCCCACAGAGAAGTGCTATTTTATACTATGTGTTTTATCTTTATAATTTTATGTAATATTTTTAGCAACATGAACTATTGATCTTTATCACTAGACACCAGAAGTTGTGTGGCCATGTGCAGAGGTAGATGATTATGGCACACATTATGAGGTGAGATTACCTACTCTGTTTTACGTCTGAGAAAGCTGAGGAGAAAAAAGACAAGTGAGCTCCAAAATCTTGAAACACTTTTTCTGCAATGCAGGGTTTTTGAGTTGTAAACTCAAGTCATTGAAAGGATACTTGAGGAATGCTTTATTTAAAATAAATGAATTATTATTCACAGCTTTAAAAAAAAACCCCAAACTCATTCTATAAAAGCTCAGCTGGACCAAGACTTCCAAGTTGATCAGCAGTTTCAAGTGTCCCAACTGAATATGCCCAGTTTGCATTCTCATACTGGTTGCTCTTCAGGAAAAAGCTCTAAAGAAGCCTCAAGCTGCATAACAAAAATGCTGATGCAGCCAAAGCTTCTGAAAATCTGGGCCTAAAAATAGCTCTTATAAGAATCAACCTAACCTTCCCCAGCCTTATTAGTATAGAATACACTTTAACTCCTTTTGTCTTTACATCCCCTCTCAATATTTTCCTAGGCACTACCAGGAAGAGCACCACAACTATAACTCCATGGGAGGTAGTTATTGAAACATCTTCAGGGCATAATACAGTGCAAAGAGCTGAGGTGTGCCCAGCTCTGAGCTCCACAGCACAGTGCTGTAGTTAGTGACTGGAGTACACAGCTTTTGGGTCTAGAGCTGATGCACTGAGAATTAATTTGTGTGTCTGCTCAGCCTGCCATGGTACAAATGTAGTCTGTGTGCTGGTGCTCATATGGTGCTGTTTGAGGCTATTATTTGCTTTCCTTTGGAGCCTGTTCCTGTGATCTAGGACTGCAACCCTCTGCAACCACTGCCGAAGCAGCAAGTCCAGGGGACTCCTCCATTCACAATAAAACATTTATTCTCAAGAATTTGCTTTTTATAAAGTGAGGAGACAGGAGACCCACTCCAATGTAGTTTTCTCTTTCTATATCTTTTCCCATGGGGCTTTACACAAGACTTTATTGGAAGGGTTTTAATTTTATTGGGATATTTTTCTAAGCTACCCTTAAGTAATCCTTTTGAGCTCATTCATGTTCTCTGTGGTAGGGTGTTCTGTTGCAATTACAGACATACAGCAAAACAGTGAAGAGCTGAAAATAGAATGTACAAGTCATTTTTCTCACTACAGTTCAGAAGGGAGGCGACAGTCTGTGCCACTGCTTCATGGAGTTACAAGTACCACTGTGGTTCCCCCAGCAAGCCAGGACAAGTGCTTACAATGCTATTGTGATAATGTCTGGAGGCCCCAAGTAAAATCAAAGCCTCATTTTGTTTGCTGCTGAACAGCTTCTACTTTGAAGCATTTTTAATCCAAAACTTGAATCATGCACTCACAGTAGTACTGCTTTTGTGCAGAAAGTTATGCTCCAAAAAGGGAAAAGAAAAAAAAAAAAAAGAAGAAAAATCCAACATAATTTGCTTTTATTATATATGATTTCTACTATTTGGGGATAGAAAACTAAGGTGCAAAAGAGCTTCAAAATTTTTCCAACCAACTCTTTTACGTTCTACTCCAGTGCTGATCGACAAAACTATTCTTCTCAGCTGCAGATTTTGTGATTTTTCTTGTGTAAGCATCTTGCTTGCTAGCCAGAGTAATCACGATATTTTTACTGTACTTTCATTTTAAAGTTTTCTTGGGCACACAGAGGCCTGTAGCACATTTTTACAATCTGGACATGTCCATTCAGCCACCAATGCTACCATTTTCTATTCTTGCTAGCATCTTTCTCTAGTCCTTAAGTAAAGCTGCAAAATTCAAACACACCAATAACACTTTTCAGACCACACCCTCATACACACCATATTTCCTTATTTTCCCTTTTTCTGCTCACATTTTACTGCATTATTCTCCCAATCCATTACCTTCCTCATTTGTTTCCAAATCAGCCTTCCAAAACCATACTCTTGACATTATCCTTTCAACTATTTGTTCCTGTTCATCCAAGTACATGTCTTGCCCCTAAATTACACACCTTATCCCAGCAGCTTTGCATGTCTCTCAGGCCTCCTGCCTGACTGAAGAGAATGCCAAGACACCACTGGGAATCCCAAGGAATCCCAAATCCTCTGTGTACAGTAGTTCTGTGTTTCTGTAGACTGTTTCCAGTGCAGCCCCCAAGAGATAAGAACCTAGAAACATCTGTTTAGCTGAGATTACATTTTATCCAAGATTAGGGAGTGCTACCAACCTGCTGCTCCTGCAACACATAGGTACCAAAATCCAGTGCTATTCCAGCAGTGCCTGCTGTTCAAAGATTTTTACTTCCATCAATAAAATTTGCAAGCATCTCTCCATACTTTAGCTGTTGGCAGATTATTACCTGCAGGACTAAAGCTCTGCAAGCATGTACTTCTATACATCAGCTAATAAACAATGGTGCTATGCACAGCACTGACTCTCTAGCTGGTTTTGCCTTGTTTTTTTGTGGCAGTGGCTCAGTTGGAGCTTGTGTTTTCTGAGCACAGTGAATTAATCCAGCTGCTTTCCTGTGACAGGCCTTAGATTGTTTCTGATCCATGCAAATTGCATCTACCCTGTGCTTTGGCAAGACTGAACTCAAACTGATCAGCTCTCCTACGTGACATCTCCACATCCAGTTTTAACATGCCTCTCTGGAGCACACACCTCAACCCACCCTTCTGTGTCGTAAGATGTCCCAAAGCTCTCCAGCTGTGCAATGGCACTGACACCCTGGCTTGCCACAACTCTTATTGCATTTTGAGCCAAGGTCACTATGTAGATGTAATGTAAGGACAGAGTGAGCCAAGGAGTGGTTTGACTCTCTCCTTCCTTGATTATCTCTCCCCTTCCCTGATTATCTCTCCCCACAGAGGTCCATAACCAAAAGCAGGAAGGATATTCCAGGTTACTCATGGGTGTTAACTTCAGAAACTTGTATCTCATATACTCCAGATGCGGATGATAAACACCAGATGCAGATGGACTGCCTGGTATCCTGAAGAGCCCTGGTAGCCTTTCTTTGACTGGGGGCAGAAGAGATTCAAGACATAATGGAGATCTCTGGAGATTCACTGTTGCCACACTTTTCAAAAGCAGATAAAACACCTAACTTCCTGAAGCTTGCTCTTTTTTTGTATCCAGTTGACTTAGTAGTACCTCCAAAAATGGAGATTTTCCCACCTTTCTGGGCCTCTGTTCCAGGGTTTCACTGCTGTCAGTGAGAAGTATTTTTAATTTCTTAGCTGCAACTTTTGCTTTTCAGCCTTTGCTGTGCACTGTCAAGGGATTCTCAACTATGCAACTCTCCATTACGAAGTTGAAAAACAACCATTAGATGCCCCCTGAGTGTTCTAATTTCCAAGCTAAGCCCACACAGTTTTTCATATACCATGTCCTTGAATGTCTCTGGTTCTTTGTATACTATATTCTCAGTCCCCTTAAATGCCTTGCTGACCCTCCACCAGATTTCCTTCAATTTGTCTGTCAGTCTTGTACTGGGAGCCCAGAAGTGCAGATAAGATTTGAAATGTGCATAAAAGTGCATAAAAGAAAGGAATAATCTCTTACGCCAACCTGTTGGCTACAGTGCTGTGATACAGACCAGTGAGCTGTTGGATTTTATCCGTAGATGAAGGCCACAATTTTTGGCTCATATTCTACTCCTTGCTTTTCAGTTCCTTTCCTGTCAGGGTGCCATGCAGGTGGAGGGCCCTGAAATGTTGTGTGTCTGTGTGCAGGACTTTACCTTTGCACATTATGGACAGCTGCCTCAAGACAAGAGAACTGCTTTCCAGCAGCCACATTTTGTGGTAGACACTGAGGGTAATCAGCAATGGATAAGGTGTGAGGACAGATCCCTACCCTTTAGAGGAATAGGAGACATCTGGTTTAAAACGTGCTGAAGAGTTCATTCTAGGGATATGTATGGGACACATACTTGAGCTAATCCCATATCCTTACACGAAGCCATTTGGATTCAGTCAGATTTGACCAAGTTGCAAGACAACACATGGGAGAGCTGAGACTCAACAGAAGCCTGAACTGATGTGAGAACAAAAGAAACAGGCTTAAAAACCCCAGAGTGCTACTGCTGCCTCAGTCACTGAGGCAATCAGCAGCAACTTCCCAACAGCTTCTTTGCTTCTTCTGGATTCTCTGCAGCATTCCAGACACACGCCCCAGCAGCACAAACCAGATGTGTCCTTTTACTTGAGCAGTAAAAAAATCATATTGCAGGCCTCTTGTTGAAGTCCAGTAAGAATGCACCCTACTTTTTATGAGCTTTGATGCTTCTATTCCCAGTAAGTTGCATATTTACTGAAAAATCACTTCATGTTATGACTGGACAAAATTAAATGTGATTTACTTGGTATAAGTTTGGGTATTCTGGTTCTTGAGCAGTACTGAGTAACTTATGCATTCACTGTAAATTCACTGGGATTGAGAAAAAGCTTCCTTAAAAGTGTAAGATGAATTAAAACACCTTTGAGAGACTTCCTTCCAGAGGTCAAAGAATTCACAGAAATGAGAAATAATTACCTACACTGATCAACTCTTAAAATTTTGATGCACTTATTAATCTCTAATTATTATTACAGCTAATAGGTTTCTACAGAGTCTCACACTACAGGTCTCTGTTGACAAAAACAGGAACTCAAAGTCTCATTTGTTTTCCCCTTTCTTGACCATCTGCATGCTCCCTGTCTGAGGGCTAGTTTTCACTATTGAGGAAAGTTACATTTTCTCCCTCTAGGAAAAAAACCACATACTAAGTCTTCCCAGGCCAGCTCTGATTTTTGTGAATTTGGCGTATGATAAATCCTGAATACCGCCCTCCTGCAATTAAAAAATGCAAGAACAAGTGGGAAAAAAAGATAGAAAAAGAAATATCTTATTCTAGCATCCCAGCAAACCTTAAAATATGCTGTTAAGAATTGCTCAGCTTATCAGAATCAATAAAAACTTTACTTTTATCAATGTTAAGTCTTAAATTTTGCTTCAATTACCAATGCTATGTTCAAGTATTAGTAAACTCATATTTCTCGTATTGTTCAAAATTAGGATATGAACCAATTTCCATATTCAGTATCCAACAAGCTATGAATGCATTACAGAATTTTCATTGAAAACCTCACTTTTTCCACTGCTCCATTGCACAATGTCTATCCTTTTATAGCTTGGAGCATGCACATTTTCTGTGATCTTTTCAGATGGCAGAAACATCACTGATGTGATTCTTATAGCTGTATAATTGAGGAATAATTGTACTCATTATTGCATATTTAGATCAGCAGACAGGCCCTAACTATTTCTCACTGATAGACTTACCTGGAGAGGCATCACAGTATTCCTAGGCACTGAATCTCAGTAGTGTTCCAAGTCACTCTGAGTTCATGGCAGTGTTGGATTCTTAGCTGGCAAATCCTATAAGAAAAGGAAATGACCCCTTTAATATGTGTTCTCAGAATTGTACAAGAGTGGTGAAAAAAACTCATCATTTGTATTTAAAGACAGATGATCAAGGCTTTGGTGATAATGCAAAGTTTATTAAACCAATATGTGAATTTTCTCCAGGTTGATCTTAATTAATTTATATACGTGTGGGATTTCGGTAGTTGTTAAAGACAAGTTGAAATGTTCCTGGAAAGCTGCTGTACAAAGAGTTGATTTCCTCCTGATAAAGGAGTTTTTACCAATCAACTTAATTTTAGAAAAGGATCCAAATAAAGTAATTGGATTTGACACAATGGAAGGATTTCTAAGTAGAACAGGTGAAAACATAACTGGAAACAATTAAATACTAATTATGTGCAGTCATCAACTGGTCACCAGCTGTTCTGAACCACATAAAGAAGTACACACTATAAGGGAGCAGCATATGCTATGGAGATAAGTATTAGTAAAGACTACAGCACTGTGAGGAGATTTGCAGAAGGTACAATTCTAATCCGAGCCTGACCCTATAAGTTTTCCTATGAGTAGCTGTATTCTACAGATTCTCACAAAGTAGAATAGAATATCTCAAGTGGGAAAGGCCCCACAAGGATCATCAGGACTTAGTGCTGAATCTTCTCTTTGTCTCACCAGGGTACAGTGATTGTGAGCTGCAAAGTTTAGAAGCACTTATTCCTGTTTTACCGCAGTCATGGCTTCGGTGGAATTGCTCGCACTAAAAGCTGCTAAACTTAGTCTTCCTTGTTGGGCCTGTGTTTGTGCTTGGCTGAGGAGCAGAACCAGCAAACTGTTGGGGCTGAGAGTGGAGACTTTTTGTATTTGTTTGCTTTTTTTCACACTGGCAGTAGAATGAAACCATTTCCAAGTGCCTTCTCAGTTCTCTTCTTTTGTCTTGTTGCCTTTTATCCCACATTAATTAATGTAATTGCTACAGTTTCATAGTCCAGTGGAAACTAAGTAATGATACTGGAGCTGAGTGTTCTGTTTCTGCAATAAATCAAGAAAGCCGTTCATATAATATAGACTTCCACTTCTTCCCACCACATCAAATTAAAGAAGATAAATATTTCTTTTTCATGGCTTAGGGTCTGGTGGTTAGATCAGTCCCCCATGACTTCAAGGGAAGGGTCCATACAGTGCCTTCTTGGCGCTTCTGCTTGGGGGAAGTTCTGATCAAAAACTTCAGCTTTTTGAGAGTGCTCTGGTCTTGGGAGGAACAATCTCTGCAGCTTCTGTAGAATCTGTTCCTCAGTGTAGAAATTTGCATGAGATTTATGGTGCCAAAAAAACAGAAGAGAAGAAGGGATATAAATAAGTAGCTAGGAAAACTTCCCTAGAGTACAGCTGGCCTCCTGCAGGAGTAGGTCTAGTTTTTGTTTAAAAGCAAACAAACCAAGATACTCTCCCTGCAACAGACACTGGCTAGGCTGCAAATGATTAGAAGAAACCTAAATGTTCTGTGTTCCCAGAGGTAGCCTACAAGATAGACCCCTGAAGGAGCTGGAGACCTGCTCTATGAAAAATCGACTCTTCCCACCAGAAGACCACCACTGTTTGAAAAGACAGAGAGCTTGTCCCAGCAATACCTGGGAAGAGGATCTGCTGGTGCTGCTGCCCCAGCTCTCATGTGAGAGGCTTGGAGCTGACCAGCCCATTACTATTATTGCTTTCCCAAACTGAAGCAAAGAAGGAAAGGGGGAAATATGAGAAGTGTTTTTTTGTAAATGGCTTTTAGCACAGCTGCCCTGCCTGGTCACTCCTAGTCAAAATGATAATTTGAGGTGAAATAAAGTTAAAAAAATCTGTAAACTTCAGCAGGTATCAAGAAAAAAAAAAAAAAAGACGGGGGGGATCTGATTACATATCATACTTTCTCAAGTCCATAGGTGTGAAGTGTCACGTCCACGGTCTACAGCTGGGCTTCCTAACAAAACTATGGAATATTCTTACTTTTTTTCCCCTGCTTTCTTACAGAATAAAGAAAATGGAGGGAGGACAGATGAGACTAAGCTTAAGAAGTCTCAGGATAGGGAGTTGCTTCTTCAAAATCAAAACAAATTTCAATATATTTTCAAGAAAAACAACCTGACTCTTCTTTAAACATATAGATTATAGAAGAAAAATGGCTTTCATACCCTAAGGCCCACATTATGACAAGACTCCAGTACTATCTACCCAAATTGTCAATGCTCTAAGAAGGCACGGCTTGCATGCAACATACTCAGTCAAGATGATGTCATGCACAGTTTTATATTTGAATTCTTTGTGTTGCACAATAGACTATTTTTTCAAGGCACACAGGGTTAAATTGACTGCCATATTATTGGGTAGAGCTGAGAACATGTAAATATTCCACGCCAAGGTAAATTCTGAACCTGACTTTCATCCAAGAGCATCTCTGAAATGAGCTTGCCTAGAGATGTAATGTTTACCATTCTTTTTCAAGTCAAAAAGCTTGTGATTTTGTAGAGGGAAAAACAAGACTTGCCATGTATTCGATTTTGTATTTTTATAAGCTGGCACCTTACCTTAGGTAAGAAGAATTGTCTTCCTTGTTCTGAATACTGATGTTTAGGTTAGAGCTAAGCCCTCCAGAGTGGTAGATTTCCCTATGGCAATCCATAGGATTGCCATAGGGACCATAAGACCTGAAGTCAGCAGGCTGAGATGTTTGGTCATAGCCACTTAGGGAGCAGTAAAGATGAGGAATCAGCCCCTCTCACATGCTGCTGTTCACCAGGACTCCATAAGCTGTGGTCCTTTGTTTCCCCTGTGAAATGCTGCTGCTTCTGTTCTCATTGATGCCATGGGTTGTTAGTAAAAGTGCCCAGATACTGGGAGACAACCACGTTAGTTCTTCCTTAGCCTGAAATCATGAAAACTCAAATCCCCCACCTCCACAGAAAGTACTTACACATCCAGCCTATAGCGTGTTTGGGAGAAGAAAAGAAGGATGGCTGAGGAACGTACAAAACATTGCATGCCCTGAATAATCCAACCAGATGATCCACTGGGCTCTGCTCTGCTCAGTGTGGATCTATAAGGCAGAATGGGATTTTTATCCTATGCAGGAGGCCCCCATCCATTCCCACAAAGGAGTCAGGCAGACTTAGTTCAAAAATAATTCACCCTAAATATGTTTGGATTGTGTTATAATCTTAAAAAGTAAATGAACTAAAAATTCAAGACTCGTGATGTGTTGAAAGGGGATGAAGAAAAGTGAGCACAGTTTTTTTTAAAGTTAAAAAAGACAGTGAAGAAAGAGTCACAAGATAAAATCCAGGGAGGACTCGGGGCACTCGCAAGGAAAACAGGCCTTCTTTCATGTAGGAAGAACTTCAGTCACTGGGCTGTACTATGTGGCATAACTGACAGCTCCCTCTTTCCATCTAATGACTTCTAAATGTTGTACACACATGCAGCTACTTCTAGGAAGAGTGTCTTACCTCCCATAATTCTGAATAAATTCTTCTCACCTTCAAGAAGAAGAAGGAAATGGATGCTGAACCCTCCTTTAGCTGAATCCTGGTCACCTAATTAAAATATCAGTAGAGAGCAAGACTATTTCTCCCTCAGGTCTCACACTTTCCAAGCAAAGAATCCTATATAAAGAATAGCAGCAGCAATTGCTTTTTATGCAGAGCCCACTACAACTGGTGTATCTTAGGTATGCTTTGATATCATCTTCAGATTTAAGCTCTAGAGAGCTGTGGCAGGATGGGGAGAATTGAGAAGAGATTTTAGATTTTGGTTTGATTTTAACAGGAATTAAGTACTGAGCTGTTCTGTTTTCTCAAGGCAAATAATTTGGAGTGCCCTTGGTGTGTCACTGCTTAAGAAACACAAAAAGTAAAGCAGTTAGGGATCTAAGATGCTTCCTGGGATATGCAACAGGAGTTTTCACAGACACTATTTTAGGTCTAAGTGTTAGATTTCTTTAAGTTCTATTTATCACAGATACAGTGCATGTTCTTTACTCTCTCTTCTACAAATACGGATCCATATTAAGTGAAAGGATTAAGATCAGGACATATAGGATTAAAAAGGGAGCTTAACTTGAAAAATTTATGCCATTGATGGTCCTTCTTGAACCATTTATCACTCATATGCATTCAAAAGAGTTTTTATATTGACTTTTGTGATGTGTCATGCTGAACTAGATCAAATTGGTTTCACTCAAATTTATCTTTGTCTCATCAAATAAAATTTGCTTACTTAAACTTCAATTTAAATATTGGCCTTTTGAGAACAGGAACTTTGAATGACAACAGCCCACATCACTTTATCTGAAGTTTATTGATATGGATATTAGCAAAAACTTCTTCACAAAAAGGGTGGTCAAGCTTTGGAACATGTTGCCCACAGAAGTAGTTGATTCATCATCCCTGGGCATTTAAAAGATGAGTAGATGTGGGGCTTGAGGATGTTGTTTAGTGGTGAATTTCACAGTGTTGGGATAACAGTTGGACTCGATGATCTTAAGGATCTTTTCAAACTTAAATGACTCTATCATTCTATGATACCATGACTTACCCTGCTTTCATAGCACCTACTTCTTCTAATAATAGGTGTGGAAGTTGGTACTAAGGAAATGAAGGACCTTCCTTGTTATGCTCATCTACTCTGTTTTGTAAATTTTGCATAGACACATTTCCATCTGCTTTAGGGGGTTCTATTATCAGACACATATGCTCTGAGAAATATTTCTTCTGTTTTAGCACTAGACCTAATCAGATAATTCACAGCGAATAATTTATTTGAACAAATTTAGACTTTCCTTTGTTTGTTAGTTGTCCAGAAGTCGGTTTTTATATTCTTGAATTCAATCATTATTCAAAAGCATTTGCTTGATACCGCCTATGAATAACTTCATGAGAAAAGGTTTGCTTGTGGACTATGTGACCAGTTTGACATGAGTACTAAGAGCTTGGTGCTGTTGTACAGGTTTTCAGATACCAAGGCAATATCACATTTTTCTACTTCTTGTCTATGTGAATAAATTTAAGCTGATGTATGTGAATGCTTACATGCAAAAGTTCAAAATTCGCTTTTCATAACAAGTAGTAGTCAGCACAGTAGTGCTGCAACTGTGTACATACCTAAAGTAAATATTTCATTTCCGTACTTCCAAGACTGCAAATAGGATATTCCCTTCCAAACACGATTTAATTTTTGCACAAGTGGGTCTAGATAAAGGGGTACATTTAGGTAGCCAGCCTGTATTTGGTGGATGTCTGTTCTTTAACCCCATAGTTGTAAGAAAAAACAAACAGGAGCCCAACTGCTGTTAGAAAATAAGCTATTGTTCTGAAAATTTTTTAAAAAATTCTTTCTTCTATCATCATTGCCAGCTTTCTATTTCAAAATAACCTTAATCTTGTGTCTGTGAAAAGTTAAATATTTGACATCAAAACATCTTGAACACTGGCTTCTTATTGGAAAATTTGAACACTTTTATATGAAATACACAATAATTTTTTTTTTTAAATTTATGAACTACGGTATAAAAAATAGGCAGAAAATATTAAAAAATGTATGCTCATAGGAATCTTCAAAATTCAGAGTTCCATTGAATGGAATAATTAAATGATAGGATTGTTCATCTGTATTTTGAAGCTGATTAAGCTAATTTCTCTTTCTTTTAGTAAAAGTTACAGAGGCTTTATCTGTAATTAGATGCATTAAATCTTTCTCAGACATTAAATATAGAAAAATAAGCAGAAAAAGTGCAGTTGTTTTATGATTTTTAATGTTGTTTAAAGCACAGTAAGCATGAACTTATTTTGAATTTTTGCTCATTATGGCAGTTGTGTAAGATTGATTTATTTATCTCCCTTTATATTCCTTTGGAAATGTCATTTATGTAGCACCAAACTGCTATGTTTTAGTTATGCTGCGACAAATTCGATGCATAACTGACAGATGATGTCTGAGCATTATGCAGGGCTGTTAAAGATGACATAGAATGCACAAATATATCAGTACATGAGGGAGAAAGCTGGTGAGATTTTAGGAAAAATCTAACATCACTGGCTGAAAGTCGCAAGTGGAGTTATGTGAATTAAATAAAGGAGAGAAAATACATCAGCAGCAAGACAAAAATCAAAACTCTATGAGGCGGTATTTCAGGCCTAGAGTAATAAAATGGGAAAAAACACCTGAAACACAAATACAGGAAACAAATACGGGTAGAGTGAAGTATAACAGCATGTTTCACATGCTTGTGCAAGTCTGATTTAGTCCGAGAGCAATAGATTTTCTTTGGTTTGAACATTTGATTGGGATTTGAGATATAAGATTTCAGATCACTTAAGTCTGTAAGGGGCTTCGCATTTCCTATCTCACACTAGATTTCAATTTGTCTTGTACTTCAGACCCCTAGAAATTTTCATGGGAAGTTCAGAACCCTACATAAGAAATTTGAATCCTTTAGTACTGTGTTGTTAGTTTTTATTAAGTATATGTGTAACACCTCTTAAAAATAATCCACCAACCCTTTTCCTCCTCCCAGGGCTTCACAAACAGAAGTGGAAATTATATGCCCTAGTTACAAGAAGACCTAGATTTTTTGAAAGACAAAATTGTCCCAGCCCTTATTGTAGAATTTGACCAAATAAGTAGAAAGAAACAGACATTAAAAGGGCTAGGGTATACAAAAAGAGACCCAATGTCTGAATGTGACTAGAACCAGGCATAAAACAAAGTAAAAGTTATCCAGCTGGTAGTTAATATACATTTCTACCTTCCTAACTGACTAGAAGTTGTACAACAGCCTGAAACACAGGACAAAAATATGTTTGATGTTAAATCATTTATCTCACATTTGTATTCTTGAATCTTGCATTTGGGTTATCTGTGTTGCAGAAAGGTGTGTCCTCACTTGTGCTTTCTGCTGGAATGAAGGAACAGCTCACTCCAGAGACCTCTCCTGCTGATAGACATGGACATGACAACACCTGCCCTGGTGCCTCCTGGTCTAGCCTGTGCCAGTAAGCTTTCCATTGCCATGAGCTGCCTGTCCTCATTTAAATTGCGTCTTTTCAAGGATTTTGCAAAGAACTTACATCGGGGACACTGTTCTGCAGTAATGATGGATATGACTGAGAGCTGTTTGAGAGACAAGAGGATGGTGATAAGCACTGGATTGAACCATGTGCAACAAAAATGTTAATCTCTCAAGTAGGCTTTGTTCATATTTTGCCCAGCTTTTAGTTTGAAGGTTAACATAACTTCACATAATACTTGCTTGAATTTTTGTCTTGTGAACTCATCTACTTGGTTTTTCATTGCTCCATTTTGTTTTGCTTTTAGCTTTAAATTCTTTCCTCTCTCCATTCTCAACTTGTTCTGCTTTTGTTTCTCTTGTGACACCACAGTAGCAGCACAGTAAAGCCCCACAGAGTTCTTCTTGCTTCAATTCAATTTGAATCTCACATATTGCTCTGTTTCTTTCTTTTCTGAAATTGTATTGCCATTTTCAGAAATGACATGGCAGTATTTCACTTACGTCACTTGCCATTTTAAGTAGACCTTCATGTATTTGCATTAATGATGTGAAACCATGCCTAATGGAACTACAGTGTGGAGAAAGGTAAAATTAAATTAGTGTAGCTTATTGTCTGCTGTGCACTGAATTGGCAGAGAAAATAAAATTGTGGATTTCTATAGCATTTATAAAAATCCTGAGGAATCAGGCCTAAAACTACCATCAAAATCTGTGCATGCTGATAAACAAACAACAGATATAAAGTTACTCTGCTTGTCTCTGAGGAAAAGAAAGCTGGTGTGGTGTGTTGGCCCTGTCTGGACACCAGGTTCAAAGCTGCTCTATCACTCCTCAGCTGGGCAGGGGAGATAAAATATAACAAAAGGCTTATGGGTCAAGATAAGGGCAGGGAGAGATAATTCACCAGTTACCAACACAGGCAAATGCTTTTGACTTGGGTAAATTAGTTTAATTAATTGCCAATGAAATCAGAATAGGATAATGAGAAATAAAACCCAAATCTTGAAAATACTTCCCCTCTTCCCTTGCCTCCCTTCTTCCTGGGCTTGACTTCACCCCCAATTTTCTCTACATCCTTTCCCCCAGCAACACAGGGGGTCTGGAAAAGTAGTCTGTGGTCAATTCATCACATGTTTCTACTTCTTCCTGCTCAGGGGGAGGACTCCTCACACTCCTCCCCTGCTCCAGCATGGTATGACTCCCATGGGACTCAGCCCTCCATAAACTTCTCCAGTGTGAGTCCTGCCCATGGGCTGCAGTTCCTCACAAAGTGCTCCAGCTCTGGGCCCCTTCCACAGGGCACAGCAGGTGGCTCCAACATGGTCCCCAACAGGGTCACAAGTCCTGCCAGCAAACCTGCTCCAATGTAGGCTCTTCTCTCCATGGGGCCATAAGCCCTGCCAGAGCCTGCTCCAGTGCAGGCTTCCCATGGGATCACAGCCTCCTTTGGGCATCCAGCTGCTCCAGGGGCACAGCTGCCTCACCATGGTCTTCACTATGGGCTGCAGGGCAATCTCTTCTCTGGTGCCCGAAGTACCTCCTTCCCCTCCTTCCTCATTGACCTTGGTGTCTGCAGGGCTGTTTCTCTCAGATGTTCTCACTCTTCTCTCTTTGGCTGCTGTTGCACAATGTTTTTCCTCCTTTTTAAATACATTCTTCCAGAGGCACTAGCACTGTCACTGAATGGTTTGACCTAGGCCAGTGTCAGGTCTGTCTTGGAGCCAGCTGACTCTGTTGAATGTGGGAGAAGCTTCTGGCGGCATCTTACAGAAGCAACCCCTGTAGCCCTTACTATGCAAAACCTTACCATGCAAATGCAACACAGCTGGTGAAAGACATAAAAAATCTGCATGCAAAGATTTCAAAACTATTTTGCAGTTTTCTCAAAATAAGGCTGGTTTTCTTGGTCTTTAGCAAACAACATATGAACTTTTGAAGAAGTCTGACTAAGCTCTTTTGCAATGTTTTAAAAATTTAAAAAATTGGTGCATTGAAATAAAATATAAACAAACAAGAAACACCATCAACTGTCTGTGATTCACATTTCTGAGCAGACAGCAGCATTGCACAACTGCTTGAGACTGGAAACAAGAAGGCTCCTACATCCAGATGAAACTTCATGGGGATTTCAGGTAGAATATAATTATTTCATATAATTATATTATGTACGAACAGAATATAATTATGCAAAGCTGGAATTTTGTCAGGACACTGTGGTGAGCACCTATGCTTTGTGAAAAGCTTATGGGGATTTTTAATTACAATAAGTGGTCAGAATCTTAGTTTGATGTCTCAGCCAAGAGATTAATTGATACAGAACTACCAGACTTTCAGTACATGCCTGGGTAGTATGAAAATAACAGAACCATTAGACAGCTTGACTCACCTTGTAGTGATGGCAGAATGGGCTGTATCTGAAATCTGGAACAACGATTAAAAAATACTGTTGCTCTTCAACAGAAGAACAGTGATTATAAGGGATGTAACTCTGCATTCAAGATTCTTTCATTCTGGGGAAAGATATGCATCTGCTAAACATGCAGATATGTTATCTGTTCACTTCAGAAACACTTAAACAACTGAGCATCTCTCCTTAAAAATTACCACAGAATGGAATAACTTTTAAGAAGTTATCATACTGTGGAATGAGTCTTATGATATGAACTCATTATGAGTTGTAGAGCCTTCACTCAGCAGAGTGGATATTACACTGGATAGCTGAATACCCAAAAGTTTCTTAACTGGTTCAGTCCTATCTGTGTAATCTATCTATCTTCTCATGTCACACCCAGCTCTACTGTATCTGAATATCTTCCAAGTCTCTCTGGGGCAACAATTTTTTCATTATTTTTGGTAATATAATAGAAACCGGAGGCTAAAGTATCATTATTTTATTGCTACCCCTGAGATATTTTTGTCAGATGTTAATTCATAATGCAGCAAAGTTCTTCCAAAAGAACAGAGACTAGAGTTGATACTTTGGGAAAATGGATTTGAAATGCCCGTTAGTAGGTTTTTAACTTTTCTATGTGAGTTGTGTTAGACATTTCCAAAAACACTTTAAAATATTGTTAGGCGTCCTACTTTCAGAATTTCTAGCAGGTTTTTTTTTCTTTTTTTTTACTTGGCAATGCTTACATCTTGTCCGAGATCCTGGACTGAGCAAAGGGTATCTGATTCAAAGTTCAGTCTGACACAGATTTTATTTATTTTAAGGTCCCATTTTGGTAGTTTTCCTGTGAGTTTACATTAAGTTTGTAAAGTCATGGTAATTGACTCTCAGATTAAAGCACACACAGTCCTCACTGAGTGGTGCCTGGATAGGATTATGAATTGAGCTGCCTCGTATATTTTTTGAAATGCTGGAAGGAGAAAGAAAAAGTGAATTGCTGCTCTGATTTTTGTGTAGCTACATACACAGATGCATGTAACAGGCAATAAAATGCATTTGTCTATAGGCTCTCAACATGGGGCAGCCTGATTGCCAGAAACTTTAACTCATGCAAAAGTATGGTCCATATACGAAAAGTCAACTTAACTTTAGCAGAGCTGCTACTGGCTTCACTGTAATTAAGTGCTAATCGTAGGGGTGTGCTGTTTTGCAAGGCAGTAAACCGGTTTCCTGAGCGGATCAACTTGGAGGTCAAAGGCCGGGGAGCTGGCTCCGTCGGGGACCAGGACTGCTGCCGAGAAAAGCAGCACACCTGTCCTGTTATTGTGATTATGAGACAAATGTGAATAAGGCCAGTAAAACAAAGTAACCTGAAAGTCTGGAAAATTTACTGACATAATTGTACAGAGTGGCATGTCGTGCACGCCGTGAGCCGGGAGCCGGGCCGTGCCGGGTCCCACAGGACAGGCTCAGCTCCCCAGCACAGAACGCATGGAGGGGAGCTCTCACTGGGCTCTGGGGCCACCGCCCCTCGGCGCCATCTCAGGAAAGCTGCTCCGACTTTATAAGGTCATATTTTCCAAGCTATGAAATGAGGATATTATTTAGTAAACTTCACAGAGGGGTTTCCAAGTGCAAATAACAAATTACGTACAGCTCTTCAGTATAATAGGATGGAAAGTTTAATCTGTAGTAAATAAAAATAGCATCTGTTTCACGTTTCAAGCAATACTGTGAGTAGGAATTGCAAGAATAGATTCAATAAAAAGGCCATAAAGTTTCATGAAAAAGGTGGAAAAAAGCCCCGTTTGAGAGTAAGTTAAAAGAACCATACTTTATTCTTGGACTAGAAAAGAAAGAGAAGGAGAGAAGTGCTGTGCTTTTACCACCAGAACAGCACATTTATCAGTAAGTAATTGGAGTGTTAGTAAGCACTGGGAGGGAACATCCATCCCAGCATAAAATGCTGGGATCTGACACAGGGACAAGTATGGGTGTATTGTTTCTGCATCAGGGATTCCAAATATCTGAGGCTCATTTCTATGGCAGATAGACTCATACAGTTTCAAAACCAAGTCATTTTTTGATCCGTAGAGAATTTTATATTAGAAAAAGAGAAATAGTTCTTCCCCAAAGACCAGGAAAAAAGGGAGAAAAGCTCCAAACCCAAGAGCTGATATTTCTGCACAACTATATTAACATTCAAAATACTCGTGACACACGGAGAAATGAGCTTGTCAAAGGATTCCTGCCACAGGAATAAGTGAAACAAAAAATTCAGTTATTTTACAAAGGCTGAGATGCTTCTAATCATAAGCAAAAATATGCATATATATAACTTCACATGCAGATGTTTGTTCCAGCAGCAGATACTGTTAAAACCTTTAGAGATATATCTGGAGAAATAAGAAATATGGACTTGTTTGGGGTCTAAATGAATGTAGCTCTCCCCCATCAGCCTTTGCACTCATCACAGGACACCTCACAAACCTGGGCAGCATTTTCACATCTCTATGCCACAGAGCTCCTGCAGCCAGCCATGAAGAAAGTCAGAGAGAAGACCCCTCCTTTGTGCACAGGTTATTAAAAATATTATATTTCCCCTCCCTCCTACACTGAAGGATCTCATACCAATGGTATTAGTGAAATGATACCACACGAGTTGCATTTATGGTCTGATGCCACCTCACAGTCCCTGTGCTTTACATAAATGATGACTGTCACCTTGCAGTGTTCATCCTGTGTGTGCTCAAGATGATTGTGTTTGTCATATGTATGGTATGAATCTTGCCAGTGTATGCAGATACCTGACAAGGAGATTAAAGATGGCAGTAGACTGTTCTTAGTTGTGCCCACAGACCAGACAAAGTCATGGGGCAGAAATGGCAATAAAATAAATTCAATTTAAACATAACAGACTGTAAGTGGTCAATAGGACAGAAATAAAAGTACCCGGAGAGTCAAGGATATTTTGAAGGACCTTGGAGATGTTCAAAACCCGACTGGATATGTCCCTAAGCTCCCTGCTCCCACTGACGCTGCTCTGCACTGTGGGATTGGACGAGGCCATCACTAGGCCTGCCTTCCTACTTCAACTGTTCTGTGACTCTGCCAAAATAGCCATCAGCCTTACAACCAGCATGATGATCCTTCTGTTTGAGTAATCTAGGTGTAATTTTATTGATAAGAAAATAAACTGTATGACTTTCACGTCCCCTAGACAGAATATATGTATAAATGGAAGACAGCAAATTGATTTGTAATTAGACCTTTATTTTAAAATATCTATGTTACTGGATTTTTGATGGTGCAGAACAAATTTGTGTACAGTGACTCTCCAGTTGCATATATCACTGCCGCAATAGTATATGATTACTATAGAAGGATTTTTTATTATAGATCCCCAGGGACATTGCAGATGCACAATGCAGTTAGACATATTTCATACAACCCTGGAAATCCACACTGGAAAAGACCTTAATCCCAAAGCAAATTAGCCTAATCTGTTAGATGAAGATCTTCAGGATCTCCAAATGGAGACTCCAAGACTTCCCCAGGCAATCTGCTACTGTACTTGGAGGAAGATTTCCCTCACAGCAGAAGTCAACCCCTCTTCCTGTGATTATTTTATCTATCCTGGCCATGAGAAATAGGCTCTTTTCAACAGCCTTTTATGTATTTGAAAGGTTGATGTCTCTTTTCTTGACTGAAAAAGGCCATGTTTTCTAGATTTGTGATTACTCTCACTGACTCTCACCTGGACGCCTTCCAGTTACTCCACATCTTTCTTTAATTTGTACAAATCACGTAAGAGAAAGGTATGGCTTTATAGATGGCGTTCCTGCACACACAAGGGTTTTTGGGAGTTGGGGGGACAAACCAGAAATGCTGTTGGCTTTTGGAACAAAACCAAGCTTCAAAAACACTGCAAAAAAATGCCTTAAAGGGGGGAAAAAAAGTCATAAAATATCCTAAAGGTCTCCAATCCTTGTTCCCAGAGCAACTATTTCTAGTAATTTAGGATGCTACTATTTCTCTGCCAGAGGTTTTTGCCTGAGAAGCAATGTTGGACATATTCAGAGAAATTAAATCCAGATCAAGATGCATTTCTGGTTTAACTTCTTGCATAAGACCCCTGCATCAAGCCCAAGAGTTGCTGTTTGAATTAAGCATATTTTAGAAGGACGGCCAATCCTCATTGGACTGCCAATGATAAGGGATATACCGGATCCCTGCACAAATTATTCCAATGGTTAATTGCACAACCTAATTACTAGTTTGAATTTGTTCAGCTACAGCTTCCAGTCATTGGACATTGTTATGCTTTTGTTTACTAAACAAAAAGATCCCTCTACTATCAGAAATATTTCTTCAGCTGCTCATTGTAATACAGCTGTCTCAGATGTTGGTTCACCTCTTTTGTAACATTTCTCATTTTTACATTTTATATACCATGTTTAGAACTTGCTTCTTTATTTGGGATATTGGGGTTCAATAATCATCTAGTGGCACATACAAAAGTAACTACAAGAGCCAAAACATTTGAAGGTATTTCAGAGTGTTTCAGACCAAGTCTTTACACTTGGGACCCACTGTGTGTGGATTTCTTCAATCTTGTGCAGAATATCCCTTGCACCAACATCTCCCCCTTTCACCCAGAAGTAAAGCAAGATGGAAGTTCGAGCAAGCAACGACTCGCCAGCTCAAAGTTCCACGTTTAGTGGGTGGCTGAAGCAACTTAGTCTGTGACTTAAAAAGGTGTTCTTGAATTATTTAGTTGCTTCTTAAAGTGATGTTTTTCAATTTAAGTGCCTTGAAAATTGTCCATATGGTCTTAGCCATAAGAAAAGTGGACAGAACTGTAGCCATCTGTCCCCACAGTGGTGTGGGGAGGTCCCGTTCAGAATCTGCACCTACAACTCTTCATACAGTAGCAGTACAGAGTCGTGTCTTCTTCATGAGATTATTTTGTGTCTGGTTTACCTGGAAAATCTGAGCATAAACAGAAGATGTAGGCCTTTTGTCAGCTGAGAATTTCTTGAGATTTCGCAGATTATACAAGTAGGTACTGCACATGTGCAGATTGACTCAAACATGGATGTGCAATAAGATGGTTTTATCCTGTGTATTTTGAATTTAACAGCTCAGACACTGGATGTGTGATATTTACCAGATGCATCCAGTCTCTGCATCTGTGTTGTAGAGTCAGTCAGCTGATGCACAGTAAATTTGCCACATTTAGAATGTATCTTATAAACTGTGTGTTTCTATAGACCATTAAGGTTACTCAAGACCTCCACTGGATGTGTGCCCTGAGCACAGAAGGCATTTGCATTTTGCACATGGGGGCAACTCTCCCTTTGCCCCGTGGCAATCAAAACTCATAATTCATAAATTTCATTTTGTAGAAAATCGTTAAAGAACAAATAAGTATATCTTGCTTTGTGGTTTTAATTCAAACTGATTGATCTAAAATGTATTTTATCTCCAAGGTGCTATTGTCCTTTTGTTTAATTTTTCAGAGTTTTAAGATAGCATCTTAGTGAAAACATGTAGTGTTAGCACGGAAGGTTTTTCTACCTCTAGGGTTTTTTGTTTTTGTTTTTGTTTTTTTTACTTAGCTGTGCCTTTTCACTGTAAAATCAGAGGAAATATATTAATGTTGGCTAATTAACAAGACATTCCACAAGTCCTGAATTGTTTAATTCCACAAGTTCCAAACCATTGCACCCAAAACAGAATGCAGACATTTAAATTGGTTATAAACACTTTCTCAGACAGTTTTTATTGCTCTTTTACTGTTTGTAAGTGTTACAAGGCAAAGTGAGAAAAGTACTAGATAAGATCACCTATTCCTTTTTTTGCTATTATCATTCTTTGAGGCTATGTTAGATAGCACTTCCTTCTAGCAAAGCAAAAAGAATGGGACCATCATTACAAATTTTATCGCATAAAACAAGGAAAGGAAGGAATCCAAGTACTGTTGAGAGTAGGCCATGTGATGATAAGCATCTTCACTATCTGTGCCATACATCATTTGCCTATAAAATTACTTTGATCTAATACACAGCCTTTGATCTAAAGAAATTAGCCATCTTCCCTTCTCTTGATGAGACAAAAGGTGAGACTGTATAGCCAGCTTTAGTGCAGGATGCTCTCTTAGCTTGGTTCACTTGCCATTTTGCTCCCAGAAGGTCTGTGTGTGTGCTGATTCACTCTTAGTCTGTTCTGGAGCAGCCAAATGTCTCCCTTGCAGTGAAGCAGACAGATGACTCCAGGGTCTCCTCCGGGTGGAGTATTCAGGCAATGCTTAGTTTGGGTCCCCTGACTGCAAAAGTGTAACACTCAAAAGTCTTTCTCTACTTGTGTCCTGCAGCACTGGTCCTTGGCATCAAAACTGCCATGTGAATGAGCTTTGCCATTATTTCAGGCACACAGGAATAAAAAAGCCCATACAATTAACAATTGTATTTCAAGACCAGTGGAGAATTACAGTGTACCTTATAGTTCATCTCTTAATAGTGTATGAGCTGGAGCACACCGACCAGAGAGACGGGACTCAGGGCACAAAGGCAGCTGCAGGAGCAGCAGTAGCCAACAACAATTACATCAAAACCATCAAGTGAAAAATTAAACCCACCCAAATATATATGCAAATGAGTGTACTTATATATTTGCATGTGTGTGTGTGTGAGAGAGAGAGAGTTCTGGAGTGGGTTGTCCCATTTAGAACTTCCTCCCTCACAAGCTACAAGATTTGGAGCAGGACTCCACCACTACAACATTGCATAGGGCTAATGCTTGTACTGATCTCATGACTAGCAGTGTGCTTTTTCCTTGTCTCTCCTATGCAGACATTATGCAGCTTTGTAGCTGATAAATAGTTTGGTTTAGGTGAAAGAGTAAAAGCTTTCACTTTTTACATTTTCTTGTCTATTTCTGGTCTCTTCCTGCCTTCTGACTCATAATGACTGTTCATTCTTCTATAGTCTCTTCTAGCTGATGTCAAAGTGCAAAACAACAAATACATTTAACTGCATGATAACACAATGGGTTGTTCCCAGGATGTGTGACTTTATCTATTTAATTAAGTAGCAATTAATTTGAATATGTTCAATATATTCTCTCATCATTGCAGGATTTGTAGGAGCCAGTGTATTACCCAGCTGTTTGTCATTCTCTAGTTCAAAGTGAATGGGAGATCATAGAACACAGATGTAACTGAGAGTTTTAAACCAGATCTCAGATGGAAATAAACGTCTTTTAAGGAGAATTATATCATTACACTCTGAGAATAAGTGAAAGGTTATTAGAGATCACATGTTGCCAAATTTTCTCATTTGAGGCTGCCTGTGTATACTGGTTTGTGTAGGGATTTCATCAGATGACAACTGGACATTCATAAGCAGATGTTCTGGTGACATCCAAAGTTTCAAGTACAGAATCTAGAGCATGGACTGATTTAGTTTCTACCATCCTGTTGAACAGAAGCAGTCTGATTTTTTTTACACATTTTTATATAAAACAGAAAGAAAAGCTTAACAAACATGAACAGGTTCTTACATAGAGAAGTTAATGAAATGTAGAAATAGTCATTTTTCTATCTCTATTGCTAAATTTAACACTGTGTAAGCAAGCATAGTTATTTGCTTACTTAGTTAAGTTCATTATCCAGTATACCTATCAACCCATTAACATTTTCAGTTTTTCACTTAGAGATTAAAAGCCATGCCCAAATGACATTCCCACTGATGTTCAAAGTACTTTCTTCAAAATAAAATATGTGGAAATTGGCAAGAGAAAAGGGAATAAATACAATGGATTTCTTTTTTCTTCTTTTTTTTTTTTTTTTTGAAAGGTAAAAGTATGCAGGGCTTAATGAATTTTAGGGATGTGTTTTATAGATTAAAAATTATAATGTTTATAAAAAAATAAAATTATTATGTGTTTTATAGATTATTATTTATAGATTTCATATACATTTTGGAAATGGCTTTCATTTTAATGAGCAAGCTGCTTTTTGTACAAATTATCCAATGGTAATGCTAAAAGGTCCTGATAAGATCTCATCTGAAATACTTTCACAGTTTTGAATATCCCTCAATTCAAAAGGTAAATCAAAACTGAACATGGTGCAGGAGGAGTGTTTTCAGTTCTCTGGTCCTCCTTGTTACTTACAATGATGACACTAAAAAGATTTTGTTCTGGTTTACCTAGTAAAGCAAACATTGAAGAAAGAGCTATAAATAAATCAAAAACTATCAGAGCAGACCTAGTAAAGGACTGTTTAGACTAAGGAACAAGTACAAAAAAAATGGAATAAACTGGCGATGAATAAACTAAGAACGAAAATTAGAAGATAGCGTCAGATCAAAAGGGTAGTGGGGTTTCCATTCCCCTGTCCAGTAAGAGTGGTAGGACATGGCCAGGCCTCCCATTGCCCCCTGGCAAAATGCATGGGCAACACCAGTGTCCCATTGCACTTCTTCCCTATTATCTAGCCTATGCACTCCTAAAACAGTGTGGTTCAGGTCAGACTTCAGCTCTGAAAACATTGAAAATATCCACACTTTCTTTGGTTATTCATAGATTACTTTTCTATAAACTGTGACATCAATAAAAAACTAGTACCTGAAACTTTGCATTTGTTTTCATTTATGTAGATGTTGAAGTAGTCTACAGGTCTGGGGATGGTCTCTGTGTTGATCTCAAGTTAAAAGAATGCAATTTTGAATTATGCCTGTATACCCAATGGTCTATCACCAAAATCTCCACCAAAACTTATCAAAATCTGTGGGTTTGCTGTGTTCACATCAAAATAAATGTATTGCAAACTGTAAAAACTGGAAGATATAATGCTAAATTTTAAATTTTTTTTCCAAACATGTTTCATTTTCATATTTATAAAGACTTTATTATAGCCTGCTAAGTTTGCTTTGATTACCTTTAGTTCCCAACTCAGGTCAGATACCTTTATCGTCTTTCAAGTCCAAACAATTACTATAAAACAGTCTGTCTCTGGTATAATCACAATGTAAAGTATATTTTTATGTTTAATATAAGGAAATTATGCGTTGAAAAGTAAAGCGACATATAATTAATAGCAAACCTGGCTAATGATAGCTAAAATACATCAAAGCATGCTCCAGCCCATTGGCTAGTATATATGCTTTCAGCAAACTAACTTCCAAGCAAATTAACTTCTTTTCTAACTAGGGATCTCCTTGAATTTTATAGTGGGAGACGCTGATTGAAGCTTTGATTCATTAATAAAATGATAGATTCATGTCATTAACTCATGCAGTTGATGCATAAGTTGATGCATGATCTTTCTATTATAGTGTTTTTACTCGATGACTGCTGAACACATGGTATTCCTATACGTGTTCAAATTCAGTCATAGTTAGGGTGTTTGTGTCATTTACTGGGGACTTGGGTCAAGGATTATTGTAATGTATGGAGGCTCTTTTGGGGAGTTACCTCGGCTATTGATTTCTTAGACATTTTTCCCATTGGTTTGTTTTACTCATCTATCAGAAGCAAAATGAAGTCTTAGATTATTTACATACAATTTTTATGGACCTGTGAATGTTTATGGCCAAAAGCGACTGCAAGGGCTATTCTAAACTTGTGAATTATGCATTACACAGAATTCTTTCAGTGAAGAGAATTACTAGGGTCTGCTATCTAGATTCTATCAAGTGAAGTAGTATGGAGCCGAATTACAGCTTATCCAGCCTAGAATTAGATTGGGATCTTCAAAGAAATCACAGGGAGCTCAGCACTATAAAATATCTGCTCATATTCCTACTTTTAAAACCTTCACTGTTGAGTTTACTTTGTAGAAATGAATCTGGGTGAGGAAATTATATCAAGAAAATAATTACTGGCAAAGCTTTGAGAAAGACCTTGCACAGGTCTTCATTTGTTTATAAAGTTCTCTCCTGAGTCCTGTCTACACTGTGGTTAATTGCATAGTGAGTCATCAGGATGAAGCTACCATTTTTTGCCCTATTATCAAATTTTTTGAAGATGGCTGTGCTGTTCTGTCCCCTCTAACTCACTGGGTCTTGTATATTGATTATTTATCTCATGAGGATTCAATGACATCATGCTTCCTTGCCCTGGAGGGTTGGGCCTAAAATGAGCAGAGCAGAATTACAGGGTTTCAAGAAGCCCTCTGTTCAAAGTGTCTTCACAGCCATGAGTCAATGTTCCTCCAATTGATGCTGTATTTTCATAGCATTGTTCAGCTTTAATGATGAGAAGCTATTGCACAATTAAGATAGATGCGGTCTTGTTTCCCTGCTTACTAATCTGAAGAAGCTGTTTTGCTTTATGTTTCACCTAACAAGAAGTGTAAGGTGGAGCTTTGAGAAGATGAGAACGTGTTCAGACTCATTTTTTGATGGAGTTTTTTAGGTGGCTCTGAAATCATATATGGCTGTCATCCATTATTAATAGCAAGTTTAACTATTATAGCAACTCATTTCTCCAGCAGCTGAGTAGCATTTCATTTAGATGCTTGTACTGTAGTACAGAGAGGGAAAATATCACCATGCCATACTACATTCTCATTTTTACACCTACTCAATCAGAATCTCTTAGTTCTGCATTTCTGTCTCCTACTGCCCTGTAAAAATTGCAGTAAAAGATTTTTCTGAGGTTATGGCCACCTGTCACAACTCATTCTTCTCTACTTCAGAAAAAATATAATTAAATAGAAATAAGACTTACTTGTGGTCTGACTTCAGTATAAACACAGCATATTCACCTGCATTACAGCAACGAGTTTGTTACAGATCTTCTGAAGACATCCCTATCACCTCTGTTAAAAGGCAAACCTCAGTGCCTTTGCAAAGTAAAGCAATCATATCTGTCATTTTCATGAGTCTAAATCTGGGGTTTTAGCTAGACATTGATTTCAGTTTTCTATTATAACCCAAGCTAGAAACAGTTGTGTTTTGGGAGCTGGTTTATGAGCAAATTCAACAGTCTGACCCTACAGGCAGCAATACCATCAGAGAAGTACAGCAGGAAACTTCACCTTGCTTGATACAAATCAACGTGCCATTCCTAAAACTGTGCAATCTGAATGCTTGGTTAATACAATGGTGAAATTAAGAATTGAACATTAATTCCGTCTTTTGTGGTCGATAAAAGAGTCAATACAGCATGCCAGGTGACAGACAGGGACTCTACATCCTCAGAGGGGCACAGGACAGGACAGCTTCTTAAAGACATTCCTTTGACCCCCAGTGTATGGGCCATGTCAGAGGCAGGGAAGAGAGAAGATGCAGAGCAGAGGATGAGTCATGTACTTGAGACCCACAGGGATTTGGGATAGTGTGAAAGGCCATGGCAGGGTCTGGGAGGGGATGTGTAACTTACCTGGTTGGGAAAGGCAAAGAAGAAATAGTCGTGGCTTCCTATTGAGGATGTGGGAAATTGATTCTATGCCAAAGCATCTTCTAGTGACTTCCAAAAGCTAGATTAACTTCATCCTTCTCCTACATGCATACACTCTCTATCACAAGTGGTTCTCATTTTGTTTGGGGTTTTTTGGTGTTTTTGTTGTTTGGGGGCTTTTTTTAAATACACTGATTTTTTTTTTTTCAAGTTAGCTGAAAAGCAAATGTCTCCATTCATGTAAACATCAAAACCTGCTTTCTTTTTATATCAACACAAATGCAAAATTACATTGACACTTTTCACATACAGAGACTACTGCTTTGGAAAATTGAAGGGAAATAAAAATTGGATAATTCAAGGAAGAAAGCAGGCAGATAACAAGATGACCAGGCCAAGAAACTTGTTGCCCAAAGTCTGTACAAAGAAACTGGTTGCCCAAAGTCTGCTCAAAATCTTGCCATAGCAAGATCCTGCTCACTGTCAGATTTCACAAAACTACTGCATCTCACTAGCTTTTGATCCCAAGAAATGACTGCTTTCTGATGGTAACCTAGGCCACGGGAACATGTTCTCAATAAATTGAGACCACAGACATGTATGCAAGGGGGAGTTTGTATGTGTATCTGCAAGAAATGTCAGTCACTCCCACTCAACCCAGCTCTGCTGTCCTCCTGCTGACTACAGGAACTTCTAAGGTTGGTACTCATGAGCATCAGTGGTTTTGGTGGTGTAAAATCAACAATAGGTGCATCTAATAAATAAGTGAAATTTGATTAACATTGTAAGGTCGCTATTTTCATAAACTCCATGTGCAGAGACACTTTCCTGCCCACCCTCCCCCTCATGAAACCATGTCCTTGCCACAAATAGAGTTAAAAATTGTTCACCTGAGAAATGGATTAGGACAGCATAACCTTGCTGCAGCTGCTGCCAGGTGGGAGCTCTTAGTTGCATCTAAAGAGTTGTATCCTGTGAGATTCACAAGTCTTTTAAATTTAGAAAGAATTTAATAAAGCAACTGAAAACTACGTAAGGAGGCACAGCAGAAGCTCCACAGCAAACCAAGCACCAAGGTAAAAACTTCACTGACAGAACAAAGTTTTTCAGGTTTCATCATGATAGTTAGTCTGGTCATTAGAGTAACTTACTCATTATTGCATGGGAGGCACTGCTAGCTACAGGCTTAAAGAGATGATTGTATTTATCCTTTTGCATCCAAAGTGTAAAATCCCTGCCTTGAACTTCCACCTGAACTAGACCTGACTTCTTACAAATCTCTGCTTCCAACTATTCAACTATTCTTGGGCTGAGGGACTGAATTATTCACAAAGAAGGTGCCATGCCAGGATTATAAATGCATTACCCACTATGGCACAAGCTGGGGAGCATGACTATTAAAGTATCAAAGTCAGAGATTTTTATGAGAAGAATGAGTCATAAAAGCAATATGTTCTTTTCTTTCTCACTAAACAAAAGAAGAAAGACAATGACAAAATAAAACCATGCCTTCTTTTAAATGGTAACATCCAACAGTGAAAACCTAGTCAAAAATATCTTTCTGTATGTTCCCTCACTGTCAATGTATGCCACTGAAGTGGCAAGAACCACCAGTGTGACACTTTATAATAAAAATCCTCTATTAAATTGTGCTAACATTTGGAAAATAAGACAACTATTTTCTGCTGTTCATTCATATATATTTGGGATGTCTCCCACTTATTATTATTCTCATATTTTCTCTTTCCTGTAAAACAGTAATTGTTTGTGTATGGATATTTATTAGAAGTTAAATATTTCTTCTTTATCTCATAGCCTTGAAAAATAGTGTGCAACAATCTCTGATGGTCTGATCAAATTTGTTATATACTTTTGTCGCATCAAAGCAAGTGAAAATTCAGAAAAGGACTGGAAATTACAGATGCTGATAGGCATAGGGCTATAAAAGTAGGATGAAAATCTGAAATTATAAAACTTGCAGACTCACACCATGCTGAGGTGTGTTAGCAGAGCCACAGATGAATGTTGTAATACTAACCAACGCTGACCACTGAACCTGTATTTACCTACCACTATTTGATTTAGAAGCCCAGATCCATCTTCATCTTCTTCAAATCAGCTTGCTATTGAAATGTTTTCCTTTTTGCATTCAAACATCTACCTGCCCACAAAGCCTCTAAATAATTATATGCAACAACTTAATTTTTCAAACCTACAATAGATATTGATTCAATCCTGCATCTGCAACTGCCTTCCCACTGCAGTATATAGACTCCAGCTATACTATTGGTTAAGCTATATCCTATGCAGTGGTGATATTAATGTCACTATTTCATTTTCTGGATATTGCTTCTAAAGCAGGTGTGTAAAATGGAAGGGTTTACAGAGCCTCTCTCTGGATGTGTTCTTGTATGTTCTGGATGTGTTCACCACAACATTTCTAATGCCATTTCACAGAAAGTATAGCCCAGACAGATTACAGACTGGCGATTTAAACCAGGATGTGTTTAAATAATATAGGGGTCCCAGCAAAGTCATTTGACTGAGTGCCCTGTATGCAAAGCATGTGACTGAGCAAGGGACCTCTTCCCAAACTCCTTTCTCATTAAGAATGGGGTGTGGCAAGAAAAGCATGTGTGACTGCTTTGGCAAAAACATGTTAGCCAGATGAGTTTGGGACGGCTGTATTCTTTGGGTGGCAAAGCAATTGAGTAAGTTACGTTGGTAATCCTGAATATGTATCAGCATGGCCTTTGTACCACATCACACAGACACTTCTGCATTGTCCCAAATGCAGCAAGAAACACAGGCCATTATATTTTTTTTAACAAACAATTTTAAAATTATTTTTTAATGCAGGATTTCCTCACAAAAAAAAAAAAAAAAAAGTTGATACACAAGAGACATAGAGGGGAAAATGTTATTTTGGACTTCATATAGGTTTTTAGGCAAAACAGTGTATTCACAGCAAGATACGGGTATTTTAAAATTAGTACATTTTAGTACAACATCCCTTCTATAGGTCTTCTAGTTTTTCAACCCAGCAGTAATGAAAATTTCATTTTTATTAGTGATAATGATGTGAGAAAGAAGGAATCAGGAGTTATTTCTAAAGCCCAGCATTGGTGTATGTAGACTAGCAATTATAAGGAAAATAAATTACAAACCTCACCAAAAAAATACAGAGTGTAAAAGGTCCAGAGAAGAAATAAAATAGGTAGTTCATAATTCCATTGTCCATCCTTTCACAAATGAGATGCTGTCGTACAGCAAGAGCAGTCTGAGACAGACAGCTCTGTTCTTGAGACACAATGGATTTGTTCACAGCACAAGTGAGAGTCCAGTTCTCCTGGGCAGGACGAACAGGGCGTGCTCACCAGGCAGTCCCTGGCAGTGGAGTGCACACTCACGAGCCATGAGAACCACCTTCCTTGTTCAGAAAGTTTAATGTGCTACTCTCACTGTCCTTTTGGAAACATGCATCTTGAGAAACAGAAAATATATTTTAGGAAGGGAAGACACATTTTTGGGAATGGCTATTCTCCTGGCAGTGATTCAGGGGCTAAGGAAGGTAAAAAAACCTGGTCCGTTTTTTGAAAAGTGATGGGTTCCGAACTTTGAAAATGCCTGTGATGATTTGTTAAATTTTAACTGATGTACTTGAAAAAAGTGTTCTTGTTATATTCATGATTGCAATCCTCCTCACTTCTTCTGCGTAGCTTTTTCCTCTTCTGTCCCATTTTTTACAAACAGGGTTCACAATGGGAACTCAATGAATGGAGCAGTTAGAGCCAAAAATAAAAAGAAAGAATTAAACATACTTAATATTCTTTTGCTTCTGAGAACTTTTCAGCTTAAATTAATGAATGTGTCTACATTTTTTTTAGACCTATTTTATTTAATTGATCTTTCAATAGTGTTTAAGGGCAAGATCAGGGCAGACTCCTTCCTGCCTTGATGGTAGGGATAAAGGTACAAAGTATGCTCAGCAGTTGTTCATAAGGGGGGACTAATAATCTTGAGGAGCAATGGGTTATCAAAGGCTATATGAAGCTCAAGATGAACAGCTCCTGCCTAGTGTGGCAGCAAAAGAAGCCAGTTTCTTAAAGAGGAGGATAGTTGGGACACACTGCCCACATTTAGAGTGCTCCTGAGATCCAGCAAATCCCAGGCTTGGTCTGAGTATGTATAATACATCCTATGTTGACTGTAAAATCTTTAGGCTTTTAAGCAAAGCCCTCCTTCTTTCTCACCAACTCATGGTAAGAGGCTCTTTCTAGTGAAGTCTGACTATTCTATAGGGTGGGTCAACAGTGTTGGGTTTTACATAAGCCTTTGAAACCATAGTGTTATTCTAAAAAGGAACTTTCTCCAAATGTGACTTCTTGTTTAAAAATCTATTGGTATTGAATAATAACTTTTTTTTTGTCCAACCGGTTTTTTTACTCTTTCTTTCTTGTTATAGATTTGCAAAACTGATAATAGAGAGAGAAACTGGATTCTATTCCATCCTGTACATTTTCAGCAGAACTCATGACAGCATCCAGTCATCTGTGAAGGAATAAATTTGCAGAAAATACCAAATTTTCACAAGTTCCTTGGAGAACTTTTATTACTCTAATAATATGTCTACCTATGTGCAGTACAACACACAGTTCCTGTAAAATATTCTTCAGGACTTTCATGACAGAGGCATGGGAGGCATCTTGTAAACTTCTCTATACAGATGTGGAGCACCCCTCAGGAAGAGGCAATTCTTGGGATTTTTTTCAAGGAAATTTCTGAAAACATTTCTTGCTTGAAAAAGAGATTTCTTCATTACAAATACATACGTTTTATGAAGAACTTGGCAGGAAAAGGCATGTCTTCAGATATTTCTGTTCAAAATGAAAATAAATTTATTCAGTATTAGTCAGGACACTGGCAAGGCCTAGAAGATGCAAATTCAAGTATTTTCTGTGCTGAAGTCACTGCATGAATAAAATGCATGAACAAAAGCCATTCACAGCATTTTTACACGTCAGGTGAGTGGGTTTGCTGCCAGTCTTTTTTTACACAGGTGTTCGCCAGTTTCACATGTTAGACAAAGCAAAAGCATTTACAAACTCATCAGTTCTGAAGAGAATGTTCTGACTTGCTGACTGGGCTGCTGTAGTTGTTTTTCCAGGCAGCTGTACTCCAGTTAAACTCTGATGTTTGTCCTGTGACAAAACTTAGTAGGAGATGTTACATCTCAAGTACTGGAACCATTTCTCCACCAACCTATGCTCAGCTCTTACTTTAGGCCTTTCACTGTGGCCTAATTGATTAATGATGCACAGGACATGGCACGTGTAAGACCAGTGAGATCCTGTTTCACAGATGTTGATTATGTATTCACAGTATAATAGAGGAGCTTAATTGACTTTTTGGAAACTGCTGCTAATTAGCTGTCTGACTATTTTAACTCTGCAGGTAGCTAAATTTCAAATTTGCTATTTTGTGACTATATTTGCAAATGCCCCTATTGGGTAAAAATCACCTTCAACATGCACACTCTGAAGTCCCATTCTCATTATATAGAGAAATCCTTCTCTAACAGTCACTCCACAATCCATTTTCTGCTCCCCCATGTCATCTGAGCATCTGCTTTGCTGACACCACTGGACTTGAAAAATTTCAGTATCAACTTAGGTAAAGAAAGTTGATTAATATTTCCTGAGAATATGATGATCACTTGCCATCTAGATGTCAAATAGCAGAGACAATACACTCCATTAGTGTTTTCTAATGAAATCTTAAATTGTGAAAGGAAATAGAGCTTGATTCTTCCTTCTTCAGGGATGAGCCTATGTCCATGATTTCATTTGGCCTCTGTAACTCCAAACAGTATTTCTCTTTGTGGTTGGTTGACCCTGGCTGGACACCAGCTGCCTACCAAGTCATTTGCTCATTCTCTGGAATGGAGTTTTCCGGGAGCTGCAGGTGGATCTCTGCTCCACCATGGGCCTCCACGGGCTGCAGGGGCACAGCTCCTCACCATGTTCTGGACCAAGGGCTGCAGAGGAAACTCTGCTACAGCACCTCCTGTCCCTCCTGCCCCTCCTTCTCCACTGACCTTGGTGTCTGCAGAGCTGTTCCTGTCATGTTCTGACTCCTGTCTCTTCAGCTGCAGTTGCCCTGTTTTCTCCCCCTTAAACTCATTATCCCAGAGGCACTGCCACTGTTGCTGATGGGCTCAGCCTTGGCCAGCAGTGGGTTCCATCCTGGAGCCGGGTGGCATTGGCCCTGTCAGACATGATGGAAGCTTCCAGAAGCTTCTCTGAGAAGCCAACCCTCGCGTGCTCCCGTTACCACAGCCTTGCCACACAAACCCAATACACTCTTCATTTGAATAAAACTCTCCTTCACCTTTCCAATATATATTCCTAAAACATGTCTCTTCAGGTGAGAGTGCTGCCTGTCAGCTGCTATGACATCTCACAGTACCCTCAGTCCCTTGGATGGTTGCTGCTGTAATTATGAACTATTTCATTCTTTAATATCATTAGAAATATTCTTGACTTTTTAAGTATAAAACATATTTAGCAATAAAGTAATTGCAAAGCAGAAAGCAAAAAGTTTAAAGGTTTATTTTAAGAAAAGTTTACTCCTTTGAAATATTTTCCCATACCATGCTTTAAACATGGAGTTGTGTTGGAACAGACCTGTTTCCCAAAGAGCTCCCTTTTCAGCAGTCTGTGTTTGTCACTCAGAATATGACTTACCTGAAGTTTCCCCTTCAATACTAACTCTCTCCAACATTTTACTGCACTGACTAAACGGAGAGCAGCCCATTATCCCTCTTGTGGTCTGGTCTCTGTTTATTTTGTCTAAATGCTCCTTTAAAGGGTTTATAATTCCATTGTCCCTGGCAGTTTACAGCTCATGGTACAATTTTCCGGACATCTCTCAAAAATGTAATATATTAGCAGAGAGATCAGCTCCATCACATACCAGATTTGGCTCTAGATGGTGAGGTACCAAACTCTGTACCACTCTGCCAAATGGCATACTCCTACTTTCCCTACACACTTTCCTGGCAATCCTAATTGGCTTTTCATGCCATTGGAAAAAATCTCCCTTTTTTTCAATTTTTGTAAGAAGTAAAAGTACGTTACATAAGTTTTACCAAAGAGACTTTTTTTTTTTTTTGGTAAAGCAATAAAGAAGAGTATGTTTATTTGGCAACGAATTAAGACAGCTAGAAGAAAGCTATCGATTTTAGCCCTTTCATCTGGCTCTTGACAGAAGAGATATAACCAGATGACAAGCATGCTTAAGCTATTCTTTCTCCCTCATGCAGAAAACATAAGGCTTACAACATGTACATGGAAAAAAAAAATCTAGTTAAAATCCCAGGCTAGTGTTTGAGGCAAATTAGGTCTATCCTTTCAGAAGCTTTAATTTGTATGTCTGCTTTCTGGAAACTTTCTTATGTCAGCTAAGAAAATGTTCCAGGTTCTGCTTATGTGAATGCACATATAAGTAAATGCCTCTTGAATCATAAAATTAGTCCTGTGCACAAAACATTGTCCTCTTAGAAGCCTCACTCCCAATTCTGATCTCATACCGCTGTTACACCAACCCAACCAAGAGATCAGAAACAAGACCAAGAAATCAGAAATTCCTAGTCTTTCGACGGTAAAAAATTAAAGCCTTAAAAAAATTCCATGAGTCTCAATGGAAATTATCCTGATTGTCAAGTTATTTATTGGCAAAACTGCATTATTTTATGGCCTTGATCCAGTGGACGACTTAAGCATGTGCTTACTTTTAGCATGAGAGTATTCTCATTGGTTTCAATACAACTTTACAGATTTAAAGCTAAGCTGTGTTTAAGTGCTTTGCTGGATTGTGGCCTGTTTCTTCTGTCAGTAACAGGAACTTAATGGAGATTGTAGCTGCTATGGAGAGATGATATAAGTTTAAGCAACTGAAAAAGATCAGACTGCACAGGACTGTTGAGTTCTGTCAAGCTTTTATGTATTTTAGATTACAGGACACTGACTCTTAGAAACCGCAAGTACAATTTTCCTATTGAATGAAATTTATTTACTTCATCACAAGAATCCTGGAAAGTCTCTTTATTCAAAGGCACTTCCAAACTCAACATTTATGACCA
The DNA here is from genome assembly GCA_013398275.1 of Promerops cafer. Lineage (NCBI taxonomy): Eukaryota > Metazoa > Chordata > Aves > Passeriformes > Nectariniidae > Promerops > Promerops cafer. Next base: position 2,428,152 of record VZSE01014922.1, on the reverse strand, counting down.
TTTTCATTGTAGAATAGCTGCTCCCCTGGCTGATCTTGTAAGTAATAAGGACAGAAAGATTTGGAATGAGACCAACAGGCTTTGTTTGGTTTCTCTTTATACAACATAGTGAAAATTTTCTATCTTGTAGTTTATCTCCACCACACAGGTGTACACCAGGTTTCAGATATGTCTTCCTAGTAAAAGAAAATTTCTTTATGAGATTTAGATTTTTTTTCTGTGTGGGTTTCCTAGGACAGAGATTTAATAAATGAGCTTTTCAATTGTCTCCTGTAGTGACTGAGTGCTTTAAGCACTTAGAGTGAGGTTTGCAGTTTGAGATTTGCTGCTTGCAGCTGAGTTGTTGGGTGGCTTTGTTCCTATGGTCATACTGTTATCTCATATGAAAAAGGGCTTGAAGGTGGACTGGTGAGCACTGGCAGTTTAACATTATATATTCTTTACTATAATGTGTTTTTCAATTATTAGAAAGGGCAACACCAATTCACTTATACTTTCTACTTCATCTTCCCTACATTACCTCCCAGCGTCATTATGAATTGAAGTTGTACAGCTATATAAATGTCTATAAAGTTGTACAAATTACCAGGTACTGTTATCTGCCATAACAAAGTTGCTGAAAAGACACATTCTTTTAGTGATCAGAGTCATGAAACCTCAGAAAGATCAGTGGATTCAGACACCAAGAAGCACTTTTCAGATAAATAGGAAAATGCACATATCACCTCTGATGGTTCCAGTGCACTTCTAAAGTAATATTACACCCTATATACCAGATGCACAATATATGAAACCATGTAAAGTGCCTCTGTAGTATTGCTGTTCTATTTCTTCTACTCTGCTGCCAGACTATCTATAGATAGTAATATATTTTATTGGGAAGGCTCTCCCTTCGGTCACCTGAATCCTGTCATACTTCAAAATATAGCACACTTAGAAATTATGTGCAGCTGAGAAGCAGCTACAGATATCTTATTTCTAATGAAAAAGCCTTCTGTGTCATGCTTTTGAGGCATACAAGACTTGGTATGCCTGAAAAATTAGACCACTGTGTGGTCTGCACCAACTGCTGGCTACTGAACAGCTCGGGGCCAGGTTTTTGTCACTGCATCAACTCAGGTGATGAGTTTTCAGGTCTTGGCATACATATGACTGGACTGCAAAGCTGTACCAGAGCTGCTATGTCAGTCCAAGTGTGGCATTCATCTGTCTGTTACTGTGTTTCATTTGACCCGATCACATAGTCCTTGTTCTGGTGCATTAAGACAAGAATAATCCACTCCTGTTCACTGCTCAAGAAGTTGGCTGAGTGTCTGGGTATGTGAGGCTGGAGCTGTGAAAAGGCCCCGAAGAACTGTTACATCTCCACGTAACGTTTTTAGTTGTGTCCTCATTGACAGATTTGGGCTTTACTATGTGCCTATTTATAAGTTGAAGGCATTGCTAAACTCATGTTTGGTGAAGTGAAAAATTAGTAGCAAGTATCCAAGTCTAAGTTGACTGTGAAGAGAAATTAAGTGGACCCTTAGTTCTTGAATTCTTTTGGGAAATGTAGTCCCACAAGGTTTCCAGGCCACCTGGCAAAAATTGGCCTCTGAGTTCTTTTTAAATACCAAAAGCTATAATCACACAAGATATCTTTGTTGTCAACAAGGACAAAACAGAGACTCAGCACTACTTTTTATAGACTCTTCAACTTGGCATGCTCCTGCTCCACAAATCAAACTGATGGCTTGTTGAAAAATGTATTTTTGGTGTCTATAAATCTTGTCTCACAAAGCTGTTGATACAGGTACAATTTAGGGAGGGAACAGGAAACCTAGTGACTGAAATGTCCTTCTGACCTTCAATATTTGAACATAATTTTTTTTCATCCCTATGAAACTTATTGACAAAAAGTAATGGACTTAGTTAAAAAATATCTACATTATAGATTATATGTAAGAAAGATAAAGCAATACAGCTATATCTAAAGCAATAGCTGAAGCTATATAGCTTTCTACAGGTCTTGAGAATAATGGAGTGCTCAAAGTTGCAATAGGATTAACATCAAATATAATTTGATGGCTTGGATAAAACGAACAGAAAAAACTTCACAGTATCACAACTTGTTAATAAAGACAGTGATAAAATATTTTGGCTATCTTCTTCTGTACTGAAGAGTGCTAAAGTGTAAAGCACAGACCAAGAGCTACCATACTTAAGCAAGAATACTTTTCTTATGCAGAGTATATTCCACTTATGACAGCATCAACTGAGAACAAATGGGTTGTGTGAAAAGCAGCAATGAGAAAAGCAAAAGGCAATTCAAAATGTAATTTAGTTTTCCAGAAATTTTCATGGTATGTATAATAAGCAAAGGAAAAGCATTAATCTGCAAAAAGGGAATGAGATCCTAAACTACCTATGCAGGAGTTTCTGATTCAGAAATAAATTTACTCAGCTCTTAAGAAAAGAAACTTTTAGCAAAGCAATGCTGAATTCTGAATAGAAACACATGAAGTCTTAAGTCTTTCACAGGCTTTCAGTGCTAATCTTAATCTAGGAAACGTGATTTTCAAATATATACAAATGTGATGAAATAGTTCTTTAGCTTCTGACCAAAATTGTTTTTAGCGTCATTGAGTAAAGTCCAAGAGCGCAGAGGAAGCATTCAAGACATTGCTGAATTCTCCATCTGGGAGCATAACCTACATATATTTGATAAACGAATGTAATGAGAAAAGTACTTGACAATTAATTTCTAGTAGTATTAGTGATAAATAAACCCTAGAGATTGAATACATTTATTGTAAAATACTACAGATAAGAAAGAACCAATAGCTCCACATTCTACATGCATCCTACTGCCTTTTTCTTTGTTTTTGTGTTTTCATTAGTTCCTGGCAAATAATACAGTGATCTGCCTCATGAATATTTCTTTGCACTGATTGCATGCTAAAATGCTGCACATTTTGCAGAAAATCTATATAAAGTTTATGCTGGTATCTGAAATTTTTGTGAGAATATTGATTAGGTTTTTAGGTTCTTGGCAGAGTTGAGCCATGAGATTTTCTGATGAAGAAATCACAAAAAATTGAAGACAATCTTATTTCATTGGATGTTGCCTACCATTTTGATGCTTTCATATAATGATTAAAAGTATTAATAAAATTGGTAAGACACTTTTGAATTAATGCAGTTTCCATAGTTGTGGGTGTTGGTTAGCCACACTCTTTTACTCCTCGATGTAAAGAATTTTCTCCTATGTGCTGTTGAGAACTGTTAAGCATAATGTAGGAATTACTGACTTTTTGTTCATTTTTGTCTTAGTGAAAAATGGAACAGGATATAGTCTGAATTACATACTTTTATGGTAATGGCTCTGTGAAATAAATTATATCTTGCCTCTCTTGAATGAAACCAGATAGTTACTTTTATAGTAAGGTGATTCAGTTTTTCTTAAAAATATGTGGCCAAATGATTGGTTGAAATAGCTACATTTTTCTACTTTTCTATTTTTGTGTTCCATAAATGATCAGGCATAGCTGCACAAAAATCCTAATAGTCATTCTTCATATTATCTTCATAATAGTAATTATCTACATTCATAATACAGTCCTCTCTACATATTACAAGTAAAATAAGTTGCAAATGTGTCTGAGTGTTCCTCAAGCCTTCTACAAAGAGCATAATTGCTGAGAATAAATATCAATCTGATGTCCTTGGGAGACCTCAGGAACCACCATGATAGGATTCATCATACTGATCTTTAAGGCCTGGAGTCTAGAGGTTGTTTTTGAGCTGACTTTCTATATTCCTTGTATATTAAATGGCAAGAACTGGGCATGGGGGTTCAGCAGTTAACTCACATGAAAGTAATATCTGTGCCTAGAACTGCTACTTTCCTCTGCTGCCTGGAGTCAATAAGACTTTTTAAATTTAAAGACTTAGTATTTAGATCAAACATATGCCTCTATTTTTCATGAAATAAATTTCAACCTTGTCCTCTCTTGATGAGCTCTAAAGTAATGATTGTAGATAGATAGAAATTATATTTAAATACTTGATACTTTATTATTATTAGAATGTTTGTTTGCTGATTCTCTGGATTTGTCTTTATTGATGGGAGATATTTAGATATATTGTTTATAGAGTATGTCAAAGGCTTTTCATCCTATACGTTGCATGTATTCCTTCTGGGCAGATACTATATTGTCACGATCTGTTTTGTCTCTTTCTGTTCTCTTCATATGTCGAAGCACATAACAAAGAAAAAAGAGGAGCTCAGTGCAGAGACCATGCCCTCTGAATGGATAACCATGGGTCAGATGGGTACTTCATGCAGATTCTGCTGTTTATTTTATGATAACCTTATGATAGGAAAACAATTTCTCATGTACATACAATTCAATTAGAGTAATTCTATGTTTGAATGATTCCTTTCAACCTAGTGGATACGGGAGCAGTTTATACTTCAATAGCCTTTGTGAACAAGGAATTGCAATTGGTTGAGTACAATTCAAGCACACTTAAAGGTCTAAAGAGCATTTCATCCTACTCTGCTCACACAGAGAATAAATAGAAATTAAAAAACTCACTATGCTCCATGAAACCTTTCCAGATCATTTTTCTTGTTTCTCATTTAGGAACTAATGGAAAAATGTATCTCTTCTAATTGTACCTCAAGGGGATGGAAAGGAGAGAAAGAAAGTGATTCTGGCAAAATCCTAGTGTCACAAAAAGAAAAGACAAAATAAAAAAAAAAGAGTTTTTCATTGCAAATCATTGTATTGAATATCACACAGCCTCTTTGCTTGAGATACCAAAGAAGCAGCCACCTGCAATGTGCTGTGATAGCTGAGTAGGAAGGGAAATATTAGTCTGTATGAGTTGAATAGTCAGCTAGACAATTGCCTTAACATACTCAAGGGTCCTGTACTATCTGTTTGCTGTCCTGGTTGTATTTCCCAGTATGTCCCAGTCTTAGAGTAACCACACCAATCCTATAAGCTTCCAACCCAAGACAAGGTGTGTGGCAAGGTTTTGGTAGTGGAGGCACTACAGCAGTGGCTTCTGTGAGAAGCTACTAGAGGATTCCCCCATGTCCAACAGAATCCATGCCAGCCAGTTACAAGATGGATCTACTGCTGGCCAAGGCCAAGCACATTGGGGACTGTGGTAACAACATATCTGAGAAGGGGAAAAAAACATGGCAATGAAACCAGAAGAGACAGGAGTGAGAATATGTGAGAGCAACAGCCTGCAGACACCAAAGTCAGTGAGGGAGGGAGGGGAGGAGGTGCTCTAAGCATTGAGGCAGAGACTCCCCTGCAGCCTTGTGGTGCAGAACATGGAGAGGCAGCTGTGCCCCTGCAGCCCTTGGTGGTGCACAATGGAGCTGAGATCCACCTGCAGCCCATGGAGGGCCCTGAAGCAGGAGTAGGCAGATGTGCTTGAAGGAGCTGTGGAATCCATGCGGGCACCATCTGTTCCTGAAAGGCTGCCCCCTGCGGAAGGGACCATGCTGGAGCAGTTCATGAGGAACTATGTATCCCGTGGGAAGGACTCACATTGGAGTCCATGGAGGACTGTCTCATATGGAAGGGACCCCCACGGGGCAGGGGATGAGTGGGGAGTCCTCCCACTGAGGAAGACACAGCTGCAGCAGGTGTTTTAAGTTTGGAGATAATTTCCCATTATCCTACCCTGATTTGATTTGAACTAAATTAAACCAGTTTCCCTGAGTTGAGCCTGTTTTGCCCATGATGGTAACTGCTGAGTGATCTCTCTCTGCCCTTATCTTGACCCCTGAGCTTTTTGTTATATTTTCTGTCCCCTGTCCAGCTGAGGGGGCTGACAGAGCATTTTGAGCTACAGTAGGCTCATCTGTTGAGTAAGAATTTGGACATTATCCTACAGCACACACTTTTCTTAAATTTTATCTTGAAACTAGGCACGCTCTAGTTTTAAGAAGAGGATTGGACCTGGGATGAAGGGACTATGTGAATACAACTTTACTGTCTTTGAAGTCTCAGTTCTCATGATGTAGAGTAATATTTGCAACAACTTAAAGGATGAATTATTAATGAGGGACAAGGACCTGTCTAACACCGGCAGCGTTTCTGCAGACCCTGTTACAAGATCTAAATGTCTAAATACCTTAGCAAAACTGTCCCTATGCAGCTGTACTAAAAAAACCCAAAAACTTGGTGATATTGTTATGTTCTCCCTTTCCAAGAGGTATAAAAGGAAACTTTCTCAGCTATGCACATAAGTAGTGATACTATGAAAATTCAGGAACATACCTGGGTAACAATTTCCTGCTGTCAAAAAGCATATGACCTTGCTAAAGTTCAGAAATTCATTAAAAAGAAGGACTGTCTTTGGGCTTGTGGGTTTGGTTTAAGATAGCTGAAGCTGACACTGTACATCTACAAGGATATAGGACCCACAAGAGTACTACTATCTCTTCTCTGCAGTCAGCTGCTCAAAAAAACCATTCATTTTTTCTTTACAATATGGATCTAAATGCTGCTGCTCTGTGTGCATAAAAACAACTCCATGAGGAGTTTCCAAATCTATCCTGCCATTTTCATTGGCCCTGTGCACAAATACATTCAGGCTGCTAAAATGCCTTCCACTCCTCTCTCTGGAGAAAGTGAATTGCTGCTTCCATTATTAGCTCTGAGAAAAACATCAAAACTACATCTAGTCCTGAATGCAGCATCATGTTCACTCACAGGATTGAGCAGCCATGCTCATATTACACTCGCCTGAGCCCTTCATGTTGGCTGTCTATAAACTAGAGGATTTCTTTTAAGCAGTCCCTGCTGGTTTTCAAAGCTCTTAATGCCAAGGGACCTGGTTTTTGCAAGACTTCCTCCTCAAGCCTCCTCCCAGTGCATTTCCACGAGCTGACACCACATACCTCTGAGCTGTGCCACTTAGACACACTTGGAACACCAGTGTGAGCTTTACCTCCTGCTGCTATAGCTCAGAGTATGCATTTCACTTCTCTAGACTCTGTCTTATCCCACGTGACCAATAGTTTTCTCCATGTGCAGTTGGTCAGTTAATAATGCACCTCAGTATGAAATTAGATCATCTCGAAGGAATCTCAGGGCTGGGTATCCTGAACGCTGAGACACATTAAAAGGGTACTTAATTTTGGAAGTTTAGCCAATGACCATATTTTATAGTTTGTAACAGCACAATTCCTATCACACTGTATGACAATAAAATGGTAAGTATATTTGTGTGTGTGCATATCTATATCTATGTATCTACATGCACCAAAAATACCAAAGAGTGTCTTTCAAGGAAGAAAAAATAGTATTATCCAACTACCTATCATGAGGGAAAATGAGAGAATGAAATAAAACACCCAACCCTGAATGCTCCTCAAAAGCTACTGTATAGAGAAGAGTAATATTTGGATAATAATAATCTAGTAATGTTTCCTTTTATACTTCATAATATGTGATTTAATCAGAAAAGCCATACCTGAAGGAGACTGTCCAGAAAACTCTGAAGCCCTTAGAGGCTGGTACCAGTGAGCTTCTCATGTTTACAACAAATGCACATTTTAAAACTTGAGAAACACTTGTAGCCAAGCCATAGACTTGTTGAGTAGATTGGCATGAGTTTGGAATTATTCTGCAGCTAAAATCAAGAAATACGCAGCACTTTCCCCATCAGTGTATATTTGCACAAGAGTTAAGTCTCTTCTGGTTTATCTTTCCATTCTAGTGCTGATGTAGTCAGGTCACAGCTCTGGGCTGTGAAAGCCCTAAGAAAGTGTCACTATGGCACCAGTTTATTTGCATACTGATAGTTCCAAACTTTGGGTTCTGGTCTTCCTTTTACTTTAGATTCATTTCCACAGGTTGGTGGAATCAGTCTCCGGGACAGGTAGCCAAGAGGAGTGCAGATCTCACTGACAGATCCAGGCACAAACATATTAAACAAAGCTCTCACACCACTGCTAACTTCTGCTGTCCCTGACTGTTACATACAATTGCTCTCTCTATGCCTGCTTCAAAGTCTAAATTTGCCATTGAATTTAGTGGGAACAGAATGAGGCTCCTATGCCTTTTAGCCCATTGCCTGTCTGGGCTGCATTGAAGCTGCCTGCATTCAAACAGCCTGGCAGCACTCCATCCTAGGATCCCTGAAGCTTAAGATCACTTCATTTTTCCTCTTTGTGAATCAGAAGTAACTAATTTTGAATGTGTTTTTAGTAGGAAACTTTCCATAATATATTTTGAATTTATATACATCTATATGTTTTTCTACTATATTTCTTTATACCATGATACTCTTGAGGAGTCTTTCCACTCCAAATTTCCCTTGGCTATTCTTTGCAATTTTTTTTTCTTTTTTCACATTTACTTAGCTTTTTCCCTTTCCATCCCCTGCCTGCCCCTATCTTGGTACAAGATGTCTGAAAAAAGTGGTTTGATTTTTTAGTTTTTTAGAAGGAAAAACCTACCCCTGCTTACTTTTTCAGTATTTGACTAAACTCAACAAAAAAAAAGTCTGATCAGCACACATAAAAAGAGCACTGAGATAAGTTTTGGAGAACTCACTTTAGATGGCCTCAAAGCAAAGAATAAGTAAAGATGTGCCAGGATTGGATTACCCGCTCCTACATCTACCCACAGACTACAAAGACAAAAAGGCCTTCTTGTGCTTGCGGGTCACCATATTAACCCACAAGGTTCAGTCAGCAAACACGTGTCCTTTTCAAAAGCTGCCCTTTTCTCAAAGCTGTGGTTTTTTCTATCTGTGGTTTTCAGCAAAGTAAGCAGAGCTCTCTGCCAGTATTTCAGGCTACCCATCACACTAAGACATCTTGTCAGAATTCAGCCATCTCTGTGGAGCTGGCAGGTACTTCACTGAATTTCACAGAAGTACATTTTTTTTTTTTTTAAGCCAAATCATAGATCACATCCCTGCTAGAGAGTTGGGACAAAAAAATTCCTAGGTACTCTGTTTCTTTTTGCAAAGGGGAAAGGATTTTACATGGAACCCCCTGCCAGGTCTCCTACTTACAGCTCTGTGCATAAGTCAGGAGTAGTACAATATCTGCTGCTAATCCAGAAGCAATATGCTGCAGTCATTAAGGTAGTTACTTACTACTGTGCTGATGAATGCACAAAAAAGAACAGAAAGGAAATTTGGCAGAGCAGATGGTGGATAATGATAGTGACAGTGAACAAAAATACTGTTCAGTATTGTGTCTGTTGGGGAGCCCATTCCCCAATGTAAATATAAAGTAAACATGACATAGGTATTAGGTAATTTTACAATCTACTGTTTTTGGCAGCTAGTTTGGCACTGGTCATTGTGTCTATTTTGAGGATCAGCTGTATGGTCCCAGATTGCCATTTTTCCTCTGCCTTTCTTTCTCTTAAATTTCCTACAGTATATTATCACTTCATTTTAGTTTCACTTATTTCCTCTGACAGTAGAGCAGGCCAGGCAGAGTCACTTCCTCCCTAAAACTCAATCTGTGTGAATGCTGCAAAAACCTTCCAAATGAAATGCTTTATTAAAACACATACATATTCAGCTGTTCACCTTCTCAAACGTCTTTTTCCTCTGGGTGCTGCACACACTAAGGATGCTTGCTCTCCTCCAAGGTGGAAGATCTTTCTCTCTTAAGAGGTACCCCATCTGGCATACATGACACTTTAAAGTGCAGTTTGGGATTCAAAAAGAGCTGAATTCAGGCCTTTTTTTTTTCATTTCCTGGAACTTACTTTTTTTTTTCTCTGACTGCAGCTTGTTTTGCTACACATGCTTTTCTGACAGACACCAGTGGAGGTTTTGAATTAGATTAGGACACATGGATAAATGAAAATAACTTGGTATAAAAGGTTATCTGCACTCCTTGGTTTTCACACATTTTACTCTCCTGGTCTCCTTTTTAGTGCAAACTTTCTAATCCCAGGAACAAGGGTTACTGAAGGTTTATACACTCACTGTTCAGGTAATGTCTGCTTGCAAGAAATTTTTTCAACCTATTTTACACATTACAGGTTTTTAGGGATCAAATTAACTAGGTTGATTAATGAATCCCAGAACTGAGTTATAATGCATTCAAATATGGGGGTAGTATCTGGGATTAATGAAGTGATTCTGTAATAAAAGCATCAGCAATTAATATTTTATTTGGAGGCTAAGGGCTGAGGCAAGATTTTGGAAAAGCCAAGTAGTTCTGCTGCTAGCTTCATGATTTAAATTAGAGGTGTCTGCACATAAAACTTAATGGTTCTCTCACAAAAGGTAAAAGGATGTGTCAGCTTTTCTCTGAATTTGCATAGATATGTATATTTGTACATGTCTCTGTGTGCTAGTCAACAGAAAATCAAAGCCATTTAAATTATTTTAGCTGATTGTTTTGGGTTTTTTTAAAGAATTGGAGTAATTTAAAAGAAATTTAAAGAGAACAGAGTAGCGTCCTTGTTGCTTCTCAGCCCATGAGCAAGCTGCATACATCAATGCCTGAATTATTTTCAGGTGATTTAGTTCACTCCTAGACTCAGATTGCAAAGCTGAAAGAGGTGCAGCAGTGGAGGCCTTTATGCAGCAGAAATGATCCATGGCCTCATGGGGCACATCAGGCCATCTCAGTTCACAGGTCTGGTTTGGACACCTCGCTGAGCTATTTGACAGCAACCCACGCTAGGCAGAGCAACCATTTCCTCTGCCTCTCCTCTGATGTATGGGCTGACTATGAGGGCTGATGTGAGGGCAACAACAGACTGGCAAATAATTTCTTGTGAATCTTCTACGATCATCATACCCACCCAGGTCTGGACAGAAAAATGCCAGCATCTTTGGCTGCCTGTAATATTTTTGGTGGCAAGGATGTAGACCTAGATAGTTTGGTAAACCGAACTCCCTCTTCTTGGAAATGGAGTGGAAATGAGTATTTTGTCACTACATAGCAAGCTTCTTAACGCCTGCAAATTTTTCCTAGCATGATATTTGGTTTTAAATGCTTTCTTTTGAGAGAGTCTTTACATTCTCCATTATATTTATGTATTAGAAATTATTGGTTTTAAGAAAGGATAACTCTGATAAATTTTAAACTGCAGTTATTTTTTACAGATATTATTCCTTGAAACTAGGTTTGTACTGTTGTATGGTGAAATGAAAAATGTTGTCTCAGGTTTGGACTTGATCCATATGCCAAGAATACGTATTAGTTTTATTTAGGTTGCTTAAACCTTTATTTCAGTATTTCATGACTCAATGTTTAATTATGCATTTTTCATCATTTTATCTTTTTTCACCCTGAAATTCCCTAAGCTGCTTAGACAGGGGATAGAGGAAATGAATAAATATCACAAAACTGATTGCCTATAAAACACCACTGGATTACTGATTCACACGTACAATAATTGTTCTTTCAAAATAGCACATAAAAGTAGTAATCCTTTAGAATGCTCCATCCCCATTCTACACCTGATGAAAGATGCATGCTCACCAGTTGTGACTCTACAGAATTCCTAAGAGTGCATCTGAATTTAGACCACGAATAGACATCCAGACTTTGGTTTTCATTTCTACATCCATACAGCCTTTGTGCCACCCAGATCACTTTGCAAAGGTGGGTAAATATTGCTGGTTAAGTCATGGATAAATCATTAGTTTTACTCAGTGACTGGAGTTAGTTTTGCTAAGAACAAAAATTTGAGGGCAACTGTAAGCAATGTTTTTTCAAAGTCAAAAAATCACATCTGACAACACCAGATTTTGTAGCTGTATTTCCAGCTATATCAGAAAGAACTTCTTTAATAATTTCCAGACTATCAAATCATTCAATTTGCCCAGTCTCCTTGTTTCAGTGATTCTTTTTTACTTGTTCTTGAAGTCAGAAGAGGGGCAACTTGAAAGAGAAGGGACAGAAACGGAACCGGCAAAATTTAAAGCCCTTAGAGCAAAAAGGAAATGGACAACATTGGTGATAAGGGAAACAATTTTTTCTCAGTTCCTTCCTACTTCTGAGGAAGGCAGCCTTCACTTCTGAAGGGCCAGACAGTTATCTCTGCCACTGCACACAGTGAGAATTTCAGCTGTTAATGAACAGGTGACATTACAAACCCTGTGAGTTTTTTACCCTCAACTTCTCTGACTCTCTCTGCTTCATTTCTCATACTGGGATTTCTTCACCTACCCACACTTTGGCCAGGACATAATGGTTTCCTCAGACTGCTGAGCAAGGTGGCCAGGACAGCTGTTCATGCCTGCCTCCTGCCATTTCTGTCACTGATGGACCTCACTGCCACACCACTCCTCAGTTATTACTTCTCCAGCCAGTTTAATTTTGTGACTGGAATTTTCTCTTTCTCAATGGCCAGTGTGATTTTTCCCAAACTGATACACTGTGTTCAGCCATCTCCAGACAGAAACTGGAAAATAACAACCAAAATTATCTAAAAAAAGAAGGTGCAGCTCCAAAACAGATGACGATTGGTCATTCACACATAATAGCATTGACTTAATTTTTATTTCTAGTTAGAACACTATAATTTCTTGTATCATAACAGAGAAAATAAGATAAAAAATAAGAATTATTCAACACAGAGTAAATTATTAGCATTTTCAATTTGTTTAAACTGTCTCCTTTTTTGTTGTTTTGGTTTTTTTGGTTTTTTTTTAGTTTTAATTTTGGCTTGGGGTAGGGGGCTTGGTGTATATACAAAGATTTTATTTATGAGAGTGCTTTTTAAGGAAATACCACAATTTTCTAAAATGATAATTACATTTGCTAAATTCCACAATTTCTTTGTATTTGTAAGACTGTAGAAAATGACAGAAGTAAAATTTCAGGTACAGTATAGAAATGAGATTGAACAGGTGAGTGAGAACTGAAAATACTGAAATTTTGGAATGATCCATTTAAGCCATGACATGCAGGAGGTATAATTCTAGACATGGCAAAGTCTGTTGCCATGAATTTCAAGGAAGATAAAGTTAAGATTTTCCATTTTACAATAGTTTCCAGGCTATTTCCTTTTAAAATTGAAGGCTGCAACTCTGACAAAAAGTCATATGCAGAAGCCTGACTCTAATGCAGCATTATGTCAGCAAGTTATACTAATGCGATATAAGACTTGACCTAAATATCAGTCATAATCTTCCTTTCTGACAGATTAAATAAATCAAGAAAGTCCTTGACCCACCTAAAAAATTCGAGTGTGCAGAGGAAGTGCACAGACACTGCAGGACAGTGACCAGAAGGTGTTATTAATTAGCTCTCGGAAAAATAAAACTAGAGGGATGTGTGGTGTCAGATGGTTTGGGGAAGAGGCAGGCCAGACTAAGAAGCTGGTGAGGAAAAGAAGACTTTGATATGTGAGTGACCTTACTGAAGTGAGTTGATATAGGTCTTTCTTTCTTTCTTTCTTTCTTTCTTTCTTTCTT
>VZSE01014922.1:2347557-2414550 GCA_013398275.1 Promerops cafer | reverse complement strand
CCTTCTTTCCCTTCTTTCCCTTCTTTCCCTTCTTTCCCTTCTTTCCCTTCCTTCCTTCCTTCCTTCCTTCTCTCCCTCTTTCTTTCTTTGTTCCTGCCTTCCTCCCTCCCTTCTTCCTATTTTCATAAGAAATAATTACATTGTTTAGTTTTCTGGAAAATTTGGGCAAATCCCATGTCCTTCTTCCTGCAAGTTTACATTTATAAGGATTCAACCTGTGAAATTTCCATGCACATCCAATGGTCTTTAGACAATTATGCGAACATTAGGTTTGAGGAATCAGAACACATGCATTAATAAAAGCCATGCAGGAAGTTCCTCAGTATTATGCTCAGCTAGGAAGAAGAAAAATGAAATAAAGTCACAGTGTTTTCACTGCACTACCCATAGTTCTCATGGTAAAGATTTTTGCTGTAAAAGCCTCCAGATTGGTAGGTGTGTAAACAAGAAATGTGTCATTCTTGAGTTTGGACTAGGTGATACTAGGGTTTCAGACCTGTGAATTATAATACTTACCATGTTTATTCTCATTTAGGGATACAGAAGTAGCAAGAATTATGGAGTCCAGTCATTAAAATTGTTGGTCAAAGAATTTACTGCATTAGAATGCTGAAGTTCTAGCTCAAAACACGAAGTAGCTTTGTTTTCTCTGTCACTAGAGATGTTCTGGTGAGTTCTAGGTGAAATGCATTCTTAGTCAGTTCATTGCCATTGTGTCAACTTTCATCAAAACCAGTATCCTTAAGAATCTAGGACTTACTGATGTTTAACTGACCTTTATCCACAGATGTAAAGCATCTATATTTCAGTCTTATTTCTCTTAACTTGACCATGTTCTTTCAGTCAGCATGTGTCCCCCCAGCATGATCTTTTAGTATCTCTTGTGTTGTTTAAGTTTTAATTCATAATTCTTGAACATGTATAATGAGAAGTTTGAAAGTATTGCAAGACCTCATACAGTGCCAGGCTTTTCTAGAAATAAATCTAATACAACCATAGACTGTGTTGAGTTTTCATTGTACTGGCAACTTCCATAATTCTGCAATGAGCTAGTCCGCTCAGGTCCTTTCACATCTTTTGCAGCTGATAAGCTCTCACCCTGGAGCAGAACTTTCTCTTATGAGTTGCTATCCTGTAACTTCTCAAGAATATGCAGATCTTTTATATGATATCCTGGTTATCCTCTACTGATAAAAGTAGCAAGTTGAGAGGTATAAGCAGGTTGGTATTTTGCTTTTTTGCCTCCTGAGTGAAAAGCAGACATTAGATTATTAATCACCATCTGTTTCAATACTGGGTCTTGAAGAACTCTACCAGTAATTCATCTCCAGTTCCTCTATCAATATTTGCCTGACATTTTCATACCTCAAATCATAGATTCTTCACTCCTTTCTTTGATTTTAAATTGCAAGCTTCATAGTTGGCACCATTTCCTGAATTCCTGATACATGAAATCCAGTGCACTTCCTTTGTCTAGAAACTCTGTCTAGGATGATCTACATTTGATTAAATCCTTGTTGTTTTACATCCTGTTAAATTGTCTTTAAATATTTTTTCCTTCAAAATATGTCCTAAAGCAATCTACAGAGTTACAGGCTTACAGATGCCTGATTACTTTCTCCTCTTTTAACTGTAGGCACAGTATTTGGTGTTTGATTTGAAAGGTGTGTCCTCAAAAATCTTGCAAGGGAGACCCCTTAATCCCCCTGACATGAGTGCATTAAGACTCGTGGCTTCTGTTTCCACCACAGTTGAGATAACAAGGGTGTGTAAATGAAAGGTGCCATGAAACATTCTGTTTTTCCTCCCAAATCAACATAATTGTCCTTTTTGAAACCTGAGGCAAAATTTGTTTCATTTTTGGCCACACCTAGATTATCTTTAATCTCTGTTTTACCTTGACTGCAAAGCTGCCCAACTTCTTTCCTTGTGCATTTTAGTCTCAGTTTATATGGCTCAAAAAGGAAATAGTATATAGTTCAATATCTTCCTCCAGGACAAACACAGAAACTATTTTGACAGTCTAAAGTTTAATCTTCCATTTGTAGATAAATGAAAGTTCCTTCCATTTTTTCCCTAGTTTAAACTAAAATGTTCTGTAAGATTCAATAGTTATGACTTTGAAATTCCAGGTTTCTTCCATGGTTAGATCCCTTGGGATTCTAGTTTCAATGGGCTTTATTAAACATTTCTATTAGTTCATCAAATATTGTCCTTTTGGATTGTAAATGTTTATTTACTGATTTTTTTTATCACTTTATTTTAAATGGAATCAGTTTCTATTTGGTTGATTTAGGTTCCTTTTCTGTTTTCAAAACCATAACCCATATAGTGAGTCTAAAGTAACCCATTCAGTGAGTAAAAGTATTTCATCCAAGCTCTGGTTCTTCATTATTTTCTCATTTTAGAAGATTTATTTTGCTATCCTTCCACAAAATGGTCCTGACCCAAACAAGTTATTACATTACTACACTCTTTTATTTCTTTAGCTTCCACACTGTAAGTTAGAGCTCCAACTTTCTTTTTTTCTTTCTGCTTGTCTTAAGGACTGAGTCTCCTTCAATATCTATGTTCCATTTGGAATTGCTGTTCTTTGATATTTTTATCTCTATAACACTTGGTTTCATCTCCAATGGGTGTAGCTCAAAATCCTCCCTCTCTGAGGAACAGAAAATAATGTAGAAGAATTTGTTAGTCACATAACATACCAATGAAATAACTAATTGCAATGGTGGAAGGCGCAAGTGCATTGCACCTTGAGAAGGTTGAAGGTAGAAACACCAAAATTCCATGGACAAGTCCACTCTTGCTCTAGATGGTTCTTTTACTGCACTTATCACCATAATATCTCAACATCTTCAATGGTGTGGTAAGCAATATGACTAATATCTAACATTTGCACTTCGTTTTAATTCTTAACTCTTTAATTTAACTCTTGCTGTTATCTTTCCTCTCAGTGCTAAAGCATTTTGGTTTTAATTTTTGGCCTTTTCATGCCTCTCTTCTTTCTATTCATTGTACTGAATGGGGCATAATGAATGTCATCTGCCACCTGTGCAAAGGAGAAAAGGTTTCAGTAACTGTGTGAGGCCAGTTCCAGGGTCCATTTGGATTAGACCATTGTCTTAGACCACTGTCCTTCAAAAAAGGTTTCCTACTTTGATTGTGACCCTAACAAAAGTATTGCAGCACAGAAACTCATCTGCTATTGAGGATGCTATCCTAACTTTCACTGGCATGTAAAAACCAGAGATGAATTCCTTGATGTGTCTCTTCTGCAGCACTCCTAGGACCTTGTCAGCCTGCAGAATAAAATGAAGTCTTATGATCTGAACCTGTGTTTTTCCCAATAAGCATTGGCATTACCCCAAAGTTCCTCATATTTACTTTTTGTGGAAATTGCCCCTAATGTTACACCATACTACAAAAGTAGATTAGGCTCTCAGCCATTTCAATGCAGTGATGACAGTGAGGAAGGATATCAATGATGACATCAGTGTCCTTCACATCAAATTCCTGTGGCACCTTTAGGACACCAGCTTTCTAAGTTAGCCAGTGGCCCATGTGGCTCTGTCACGATCTGTCATTTGGTGGCTGATTAGGTGCAGATCAAATCCATTTGAGTTTGTTGTCATAACGTAGGCAGAAGGGATCAGAGGTTGCAGAACAGAAATTACTGTAGATAGTCTGAGACGTTTAGAAGTTATCATTCAATATCATTAATTCATTCTTTCATCTGGTATCTGAGGCTTTAGAGCTGTACACAGAACTCACCTTACCCAATGGCCACAGGCAACCACTGCCAGCTTTGCCAAGAGACTCATGAGATTTCTGATGATGCTTCTGGTAAAGGGAACACCAGAGTGAAAGTTGGCCTGTTTTCAGAAGCATGATGAAGGCTTTTGGGCACCTCAACTCTTAAGCAGAGATTATTATACTGACTCTCTAAGGATCAGAGAACTGTTAGAAATACAATGGACTGCCATTGTATGAATAAGCAGATTCATTTATAACTGCAGAATGTCTCCTTGCCATTACATGAGGCCATAAAATCACCGTTGTCTTAGTGTTTAATGTGGTTCAGTACCATTGTGAAAGCATTGCAGCAGTTGTAAGCACTGTCACCATTATTACTCTGTTTTCTTCTCTACCATGGACCTTCTCTTTGATCCAAATTTACAGGACAAATTTGGAGGTGTTTAACCTTCCTGCCTCTCTCCTTATTTCTGGGTTTCTTAGTGTACTGAAATAAATGAGCTACTTCTCTATTTTTTTCTCACCAATTTATAAGAAATATGAAGTGCCCAAACAGCTTTTGTTTGCTTGTTCTTGCTTTGCATGTAAGCAGAGCACCATGAAGAACCCTCGGTGATTAGAGAGAGGAGTTGAAGAGCTCCAAGGGGGGCAAAGTAATAGAGAAAAACCTTTAAGTGCAGGAAGAAAAGTCTCATAATAAGCTTCCTGTAGATAAAAAAAAAGTCAAAGGCTGAGACGTGTTAATTTGAAAAGGCAGATGGAATTCTTGTGTACATTTGAAAAGTGACAACTCCAAATGTGCTTTCAAGGTGAAATTTCAAAAAACACTTGCCTGAGTTAGGGGCACAAACCTAACTGGAATCTGAGTATTTTAAAAAATCTCATGCCAGAATCACTAGAGAATAAAAATATGCTGTAGACTTGAAGAGTAGTATCTAAAATATGGCCATTTTTGTGCCCATAGTCCACATCTGCAAGTAATTATGGGTGCAAATGTGGATATGTCAACATCTACATACATTACTGTACCTGTTAATCTGATAGTTAAATGTATGTTTGCTATCAAATAACATATTCTGCAAACTGTTCCCAGTTATTTGTGCGTGTAAGAAGGGAAGCCATGTTAACATTAAGCCTTAGAATTCTAATGTTGATCTTTTTATCGTGCATAAATGGAAATCATGCTAATATCAAAGATAAATATACATATTTGAGGGAGACATTAATACCTTCCCTCATTGTTATTTTATTGAGAACTGTATTTTCCACCTATGTTGTTCATCAATTCTCTTTTGTGTAGCAATAAACAAGTGAGTTACATGAACTTGCATGAGCAGAATTGTCAGTAATTAGTTTTTAAATACTTTCCAGTTCAGGAGGCTAGGCACTGATCTTCCTGATTATTTAAAATTGCCCTTTAAATACTCCTTTACATGTTGAAGTGAAATTTAGATTTAAAAACATAATTGCAAACCTCTCTACACAAAACTTTACCCAAAGAAAATGTCAGACTTGTATATCTATGGCTCACTCAAAGAAGAGGGAATTATTTTTTTTCTCTTTCTTTCAGACATATACTGATTAGTTAACTGTCCTGAGATCTGACATTTTCCTGAGTAAATTGTCATCATAATTGTTGATTTATACTGCTAAAAAATAGAGTTTCACTGAACTGACTTTCCAATAAGATTATTTTGCTGTGTTGGACCAAAACCATTCTAATTATGAGGTAGTTGCTTTCACCTAGCTTTGTAGCTTTTAAGGTAGAGTTATTCATTTCAGATGGCTGGTATGCACATGAAGGTTTTTTTCCTGGAAAACTTTAATCATTTTTGGGACTATCATTAAGGGGTTATAGTGTTATGCTGATTATTAAAGTGTAAACTACCAGCTACTTTGTTAAGTTTTGGCACATACAAAATCTGTCTCAAGAACCTGCAGGTTGAGAAAAGCTTAGCCTCAGTGCTGAAGAGGTGCTTAATGATATCCTTCTGAAAATCTTATCAAACTAGTTGTAAACATCTGAAAAGTCACCTTTAGCTTGTGCCAAGAAGTTTGTCACAGCCTGGAAGTAATCTCTTTTTAATAACCCTTCTCTACTCCTAGAGAGCTCCTTAGAGATCTTGTAATCTGCTGCCAAGAGGACTCCTCTGGTAGGTTTCCCCTGCTGAAATCTGCTGTGGCTCCTGGGAATCACACATCATGAAAACAAACTATATTGCCTGCCTTTTGCCATCTTAAGGAGTTCAGTATTGTCCATTTATACTTTGGCATATCTGGCTTTTGCTTTATTTATACAGACACATAATCCCCCAAGGCAGTACATTTGAAGGTAACCCATTAAAAGAACATTAGCCTGCATTCTTGCCTCCACCAGCCCTTTGTGTAAGCAATGATGCAGGCTCTAATTACCTGTATACATTCAATAATTTTTCCCCCACCAGTGCCCTTACCTCACTCATAACAAGGCCTGAGCTTGGGACTCAGTCAGGAGGTATATTGAATGGAGCTGTGTTGTAAACAACATTTTATAGACCTCTTCCCCTATTTGTTGCAGAAGTTCAAGGTGTGTGATCAAAACAAAAACACTGTGGGATTAAAAACAAAACAGTGGTTGCCCAAGTAAAACCAAGACAGGTTCTGCTGCAGTCTTTGCCACTGTGGGTATGTTTACCATGGGTAAGTGTATACTGTAGAGATAACTGAGCAGTTCACGCAGCAGGAACAATTCTGCAGCAGCACAAGGGAATTCATTCTCCAAAGTTAAGCTCAGAGCTACCTGAAGCTTCTACAGCCAGACTGGTTCTTGCAGCTGGGTTAGCTTGGGTGGACAAGAGTTAGCAATGTAGAAAATACACAGAACTTTTTTGTGTTGCTTGGTTGCACACATCGTATTTTGCAAGGATGGCCAGTCAGCAGTTTTGCATTTCTTACTACCTAATTCACAGGATACTCCTGGGATACTCCTTTTGTGTGTGGGCTCATACATACATAGCTGCAATCAGAACTGCTGAGAGGCGTACGTTGAACAGAGCTGTTACAAAGGATAAATGTATTACTTAAAGCTAACTGTATTACTTAATTAAACTAAGAATCTTTAATGATGATTTCTTATGCAAAAACGAGGTGTCAATGTGTCTTTCAATAAACATCTCTCAATGCCAGCATTAGACTTCAAAGAAAAAGAGTAAAAATAATATGCTACTTCACATCTGTGGAATAATATTTAAGGAGTACCATTAAAAATAAATAAAATAACTGTATATAGTAAGAGATTCAAATACGTAAGAAAGAAAAACTGGGACCCTGAACCCAAGATTATTTAAAAAATCCATTGTTACCTACATATAATAGAAGCACAGAATGGTTTGTGTTGGAAGGGACTTTAGGGATCATTTAGTTCCAATCCTCTGACAATGGGCAGGGACACATTTCACTTGGCAGGGTTGCTCAGAGCCCCATCCTGGGGCCTGAACGCTTCCAGGGATGGGACATTCAGAGCTTCTCTGAGTAACCTGTCCCAGTGTCTCACCACCCTTGCTGAGACTTCTTCCTTATGTCCAATCTTAACCTACACTCTTCAAGTTTAAAGCCATCCATTCCCCCTTGTCACTACATGTCCTTGTCAAAAGTCCCTCTCCAGCTCTCCTGTAGCCCCTTTAGGTACTGGAAATCTGCTGCAGGTCTCCATAGAGCCCTCTCTTCTCCAGGCCAAGCAACGCCAAATCTCGCAATCACAGGACATGCTCCAGCCCTGTGATGTCTTTGTGGCCTCCTCTGGACTTGCTCCAACAGGTCCATGTCCTTCCTTTGTGCGGGCCCCAGATCTGGAGGTACATGACAGCAGAGCAGAGGAATGTTTGAGACAAAGTTTCTCTGCTGTGTACACTGAGTCTGCAGTAAGGCTACACAGCCAACTGCCATTTAAATGCTTCCTAAATAATTGAAAATTTATAATATTGGAGTGGTTTGGGGGTTAGTTTTGTTGAGTTGTTTTTTTTTTTCATGTGGATATCTTTAAAATGCAATAAACACCGTCTGTGTGATGGAATGAAAAGTAGCTGCACTCTGCTTCCTATTTGACTCTCAGAGATGATTTTTATTCAGATCCTTTCTTTTCTCCCAGCCTGCAGTCAACTGAGGATTTTTGCCAAACTGCTCAGAAATCTTTCTGCCTTGCATACTGAAATCATGAAGTACTGTATATCTCTCTCTAGAAAGCAAAACTAAATACCAGAGTGTTCTAACTGAGGTCATACTTTCTCCATGTCTAGACATCTTTGGTAATCTCTCCCTTTTATAATACTGCTGTGCCTTCCATATACTCAGCTGTGAAGAAAGTAATTTGCTCTTAGTTGCATAAAATATGCCAAATTTCCAGACAACTTTCAGTACAGCATCTCAGACTGCTAGGGTTGGTGTGTGTGATCTTTTATGAAATCAGATTTTTTCCTCTGAGGAACTTTGCTCAGTAAACCAGTGGCAAATTTGGAATGAAAATATGACTGATGTGGTTCCTTAATGCCCAGCTTGTTAAGCAAATGCTGTTGAATACAGTCCGCAGTAAACAAGCTAAACTTCTTGTTCCACTAGAAATATATTTTACTAAGAATCTTTGTAAATCACTCTTTATGCAAAAAATAATGTCACAAGTCATGGTTTTCAGCAGAATAAAGCAAACATTTATTAAATTAAATCATATGCTGAATCAGTGTTTGCCCTTATAGTTCCACTTTTTAAATATTAATACTCCTTTCTAACTCTTTGTACATAAATAATCTTTTAAGAGAGTAACAATGAAATATAGACAATCCACATCAAATGAATGCGAACTTTTGATGTAATTATCAAAGGTCTGTTGGATTTTGTCTAATTTTAATTAGTATTGGGTTCTAACCAACAAATTCAAGTCTCACATGGATTTTTTAAATCCAAACATTATGCTGCCTTGCACAAAGGATTTTGGCTTAATTTGGCCCCTTATAAAGCTACTGGTTATTTATAAAATTATGTAGAAGTTCCGATTTTGAAAACTAAAGCGCTGAGAATTTGCTTTAGCATGGAGCAATTAACTAATTGGTCTATGCACTAAATGAAACTCCAGTAAAGGCTTTTGGGGTGGGTTTTTTCAATATTAGCTGGAGAAATATAGTTGGAGAAATACTTTAATGTTTAAAAAGAAAATACTAACCTGAGATTCTTCCTGATATATAGAGTCATAAACTAAGTAGATCATAAAATCATAGAATCATTAAGGTTGGAAAAGACCTCCAAGATCATCAAGTCCCACCTTTGAATGATCACCACCTTGTCCATTACATCACAGCACTAAGTGCCACATCAAGCCTTTCCTTGAACACTTCCAGGGATGGTGACACCACCAGCTCCCTGGGCAAGCCCTTTCAGTGAAGAGGTTCTTCCTGATGTGCAGACTGAAACTTTCCTGGTGCAGCTTGAGGCTATATCCTCTTGTCCTGTCAGTGGCTGCCTGGGAGAAAAGACCGACCCCCCACCTGGCTACAGCCTCCTCTCGGGGAGCTGTAGGGAGTGACAAGGTCTCCCCTGGGCCTCCTTTCCTCCAGGCTAAACACCCCCAGCTTCCTCAGCTGCTCCTCATCAGACTTGTGCTCCAGGCCCTTCCCCAGCTCTGTTGCCCTTTCTGGTCTTGTTCCAACATCTCAATGTTCTTCTTATGGCCCAAAATTGGACATGGGACTCAAGGTGTGGCCTCACCACTGCCCAGTACAGAAGGACAATCCCTTTCCTAGTCCTGCTGGGCATATTGTTGGCTCAAAAAAATGTTATCACTCTTCGTGAATCTGCATGCCATCCTTGCCAAGGAGCCATGCTAATCTTCTCTGTATTGTTCCAATTTTTGTGTGTGCACTACCAAAGTGAAATATGCGATATTATCGTTACTTTCAATGTTGTGGAGAGCTTAAGCACAGAGATACTGGCCATTGTAAATAGCTATAAAAAAAGCATTGCTGCATGCACGTTTGCAATATTTTCCTATATCATTTTACTGATTCCAGTCCTTTTCCTCTGGGAAACACCAAATTTGAACAGGCAAAGAAACACAAAGTTAACTAGACAAGATTATCAGACCTACAAGGCCATTTGAGTTTTTCTAAGAGATTACAAATCAGCTCTATTTTTTTTTCCAGTAGACCTTTAACCAAGGAGGAAAGCCCACCCAGGAAGTAAGGGGTGATTCATGGATTTTGAAGCCATGAAGGACCACTCGTACCATTTAATCTCTAGCCACAGGACCTATATTATTTGTTTCCCCTAGGGGGTCCTTAAAGAGGTGAAAGCTGATGGTGGCTGCCAGCCCTCTGGTCTGTTCCAGCAGCTGCAGGGTGACGAGCTGAGTGTGGCCATGGGAAAGGTGCTGGATGTGAGTAGCCATGGTCAGACACTTGCAGGATGAGAAATGGGTTTGAGGGAGTGCCCACCATTTTGGGAGTGCCCACTTCCCCATCTCACTGCCCCCTCTCTAACTTCCTCTCCCCACTGCTGCTCTAGCCCCTCAAATCTCCATACAGGATATAAATAATCTCCTCAGCTCTATTCCTCTTCACTCACTTCTCAAGGGCTTACTCTGGCACCACTTTGACTCTCAATAAAAACTTTCCCTAATGTCAAGGATTAGGTTTCTCCTCTGCATCCATTTTGGATGAGTTTTTCATGCTTCCAAAGATGCACAGGTTCTTTTCCCTGGGGGCACGGGCTGGCAGCTCCACTGTGCAACATGCTTTTGTTCCCTGTTCACAGCATTTCAGTGTGTTCAAACTCCTGCTGAATTCAGGCCACCTATCCAGGAGATTCAGCACACTCTGACAGCTGACTCCTGATTGCTTTTCACAGCATCAACATTTTGTCCCCTTCCTACTCTGCCCGGAATTCAGATTATTTTCAAATAAAGGTTAAAATGGCTTAGGACCAAGAGTCTTGCAGTGTCTTATTAGTAATGGCCCAGATAATTAATGCCTTTCCATTAATGCATACATTTTGAGTGCTATCAGTCAAGTGGCTTTTAAATCATTTAATCTGTGCTCTATTAATTACATATAATGCAGGATTTTAAAACACAATGTCATGTGTACTATGTCAAATGTCTCAGTGAAATTTGATTAGACTATAACAACACATCTACCTTTGTCAACCAGACCTATAATCTTATAAAAGAGAAATCTAAAGAAGATAATTTGACAAGAACTACTTTCTCTGAAACTACATTGAATGATATAGCTTTTTTTTTTAGCACATAATTTCCTGTTGATAAAGTGCTGACTTTGTCCATCTTTCTAATTTTTTTGTCCTAAGATTAGAATCAGAATAACTGATATATCGTTTCCTGGGCCATTTTCTTTAAATGCTACAATTGCTTTGGCAAGTCAGCAATTCCTTAGAATATCCTCTCTTTCCCAAGACTTGGTAAAGAAAATTAATTTTAGTGGTCCAGAAACCTTCTTGACTAATTTTTTTAAACTTTTCAGGTAAGAAATATTTCAGGTTTGAAAAAACTTTTCAGGTTTAAAATATTTGATTTTAGCAGAAGATATGAACTATTCAGATGCACTAAGTGTTAGGTTTAGTTCGCTTTAATCCTTTATTCCAGTTACTATTTAGTTTTATTTTTTTAAGAAATCTGCTGGCCAGTATTGCCATTCATTTATTTCTGAAAGGAAGAAATGTAGGTATCAAGACCCCAGTGGGACCTCAAGGCAGATAAGTGGCTAAAACTCATCTCTTGTTCTGACCTAAGGGTGGGAGTGCTGGTTCATCTCACACAGAGCCCATGAGGTAGCTGTACGCCTTATCTTTGGTAAGCATACCAGAAGAGTCTGCAGGGAGTGGTTTATTGATAAGAATGATGAATTTACATGTATGCTGGTTCTTTATCAGCCCATGTTGCCTCTTTCCAGGCAGGAAGGAAGAGAGAACTTTCCGGGATTTTTCATCTTTAACGTGTGTATTCATAGAGGCGTATCTAGCTTTCTCAGTGGTTTAACAGATTGTCAATTCTCAAAGCTAATTACTGATTGGTTTTTTGTCAGACATGGAGGAAACTGCTAGCAGCTTCTGTTACAAAGTCACTTCTCTGACTGGCTCCAATGCAAAACCAGCACACCCCCAGAAATGTTTTGCTGTCTACCTTTTCCTCATCATTACAACCTGTCATGGCACTCAGCAAAACACATTGTACCAAGAAACTTCTTTTCCTTTCTAACAGAGTTGTAACTTCATGCAGTTCAAGAAGTCTTGAGGCCTCACAAGAACTGTGGATCTTCCCACAGCAGGGTTTGTCTGTAGGGTGATGCACCTGGAAAAAGCACTGCCTGTGGTAAGCATCAAAGTACCCTGAATAACTGTCTGCCCTAGACAATCCCACAGCTCTTCTTGTATCTCGTGGTTTACCAAGCATGACAACAGATGTGGGTCATTTGTTGCTTTGTAGTTTGTTTGTTTGTTTGTGTGTGTGTTTTCATCTGAGATTTTCACATTCTTGAAAGATGTTTTTGTTCTCCTGGTCTTTGAAAACGTGCAACCTAGAGGTTGAAAACCTAGAGGCAAACACAGAAGTTGAGATTTCATTGGCTGCAAAATCTAACTGTTACACAAACCTGGTGACTTTCTGGGTCTTACCATCCTCAGATTTCAGGTCTGGCACAGCAGAAAAGTTCTAAACAATGAGTTCAGGATTATTTCAGACCAGATATTTCCAGGACACTACAAGTAGATGTCTGGGGAAAGCTGACACTCTGCTGACTTTTTTCCATCATCAGCCCCAGTCAGAGATAAGGTACTGTTCTGAACAGACCTATGGGGTGAACTAAGGTAATAAGGGTCAGAATAACTGTACACAGATAATTAGTCACTACTTATAAGGAAAGATCTAACAACAAGACCATAAATGTAATAACTTTATTTTCAGAATTATGAAAATCAGCACTGAAACTATTATTTATGGGTGAACTGAAATGCCAGAATCAAAAATATTTGCTCTATTATTATTATTATTGAAATGGCGAACTGTTCAGTGTGCTTCATTCAGTCTTTGATGGAGATGGCTTAAAACTGACATTCATTCCAATTTTTTGTTGTTTTAGCTCACCTTGTTAGAAAGGACACTCAAGCAGTCCTAAATTACAGTAACATCTTCAATAAAACCTATCCATGGGTACCTAGATATCTATGTATAGTTCTTCAGCACATACCACCCCTATAAAAACAGTATAAAAAGCCCCAAATAAAATCATGGAACAGCCATGTTAAAAAGTGAGTTAGTTGACCTACATAATTAGGACCATTTAGAAAAAAAATGTAGCTTCACTTCCCTTTATCTGTATTCTCTACATTGCAGGGGGCAGTTATTTCTTTGTTTAATCCTGTCTTTGACCACAGTTCAAAAGTCAATATTCTGCTGTCAGGTACAGGCTTGCAATTGAGGGATGGGTAAGGAACTTAACTAGGAAGCTTTGTGAATAGGGAATTGAATTTGCATCTAATTCACTAAGCGCACATGTTTACATGACCTTTAAAAAAGGGAATTAGAGCAGTTTGATCATGAGCTCTAGGCAATCTGACATAGTGAGGTGATTGAATCAAGAGGCTCAGGTTCTTCTTACATGAGAGCTGAACTGAAAGGGAATTATTTTAATTTAAATGCAATTTCATATCAAGCAGACATCTGTGTTAGCATTGTGGCATTGTGAAATAATTGCAGTGGCACTGTAAATGACTGTCCAGAAGCTTCTATTCTAGCAACCCTCTAAGGCTGTCAGTTCATCCAGGTCCCTCCTTGCTACCAAACAGTTCAGGGAGGGTATTGTGGAGTTTTGGTGTTAGAATGTGGCAAGTGATATTCAGGCAGGTATCTAATATTTACTGAGGTCAAATGTATTATAACATTAAATTCTCAGAAGAATACCAAAGCTTGGCTAAATTACATAGGGGATTTAATTTCTAGACTCCTTTCATGCCAAACTTTCATTAGACTACAAGTATGCAAAGGATGATTTTGATTATATGACCTGTCCTGTGTTTACGAGCCAAGCATCTCTCATTCTGTGCAAGCACTACATGCCTCTATGGATTTAGAGCACTAGGTTTTGAAATATGTAGAGGAAATTAGTACTTTTCAAAACCAAGAAGCATATTGTAGTTCTTATTTACTCTCCAAATGCTCAACAGCACACTTTTCAGGAGCATGTTAAAACTTTGCCTGTTCATCCACATGGGTCTCGAGGATATGTGTCTCAGTATGCCTTACATTTTCAATGAGGATAATACATTGCTTACCAAGGGGAAAGGGAGGTTGGCAAAAACACAATGTCTGCATAGTCTCTGCCAGAAAGTCATGAGTTTATTTTGTCTGTGTTTCCAACTGACAAGGAGCTTTGTGTGTGATGTGTGACTCTGGACAGAGTGGTGCTAAACCTAGGCACTGTCTTTTAGACACCCCAATGACCAACTGTTCATCTTGTTTGCCATGGGCGTACAGCCTGAACTGCTTCCAAAAAGCAGCTGACAAGTAATGCAGTGTGGGGGCTCGGTGGGGCAGATTGCCATTGGTATTAGGATTACCTATGTCATGCCTGTGATAAATGTAAAGTTAACAAGCAAATATTCCCAACCCAAATCCATTGAGATTTCACAAGATAATAAGTGTAAAGGAGTAGAACAGCAATGCAAGGTTTCCTATCCTTTTAATGGCTCATTAATACTAGTTATAAATGTTAAATGGCTGAACACATCTTCATCCTGCACAAGGCCCCCAAACTGTGCTCCTCTTGTTCCATAGGTTACCTGGTTTACTGAGTGTTCCATAATGCAAAGGCAGCCCCAGCAATGTGACCTCCCTCAGCCCTGCTCCCAAGACTTCCTAGCTGCCCTTCTTCAGGATGGCAGGTTTCTTCCAATACAGCATGCCAAGTCAGTCCAGTTCAGAGAATAAGTTTTCTGGTTTTCTGCTGGGAGAAATGAGGGACATATGAGATAGTGAACAGTAATATCAGAAAGATATCTATTGATGGTAATATCATCTAGGTTGTGGGATCTATTTTTAGGGAATTTTTCCTAATTCATTCCCACACTAGATGAAAAATTCCTTTCTCTTTTCAGTTTTTTGAACCACATTATCCATTAAATTTTTTGAAAGTCTTAGTAATTTATTTAATGTTCATAATCCTGTTTAATTATAGCTACATGTGATTGTCTATTCTTAAATATCAGCTTTCCAGGTTATAATAATACAAAAGAAATGTAGTTTGCAAAAAATTGCACAGATACATAGTGCTCAATTTTGATTAAGCTGGGCACAGACCGGGGACTGATTACGTCTCTATTATGCCTAGTAGACTGAGGAAATAAAATGGTCTTAGCATCTGGGTTTTAAGACAGTCTAAGTAACAACACAGATGTTACTGCCAGGCTGCATACAGCCTTGTAGTGGATGAGCACAGTGGAAAGATACTGCAGACATCCCATTTCTCCATTATGTTCCCATTCTGCGTCTCACCTGAAAAGTTCAATAAGCATCTAATGCCCTTTTAGTTCTCAATAATGGAAATTTATTGCTTTTGGGTTATGATTAAAGTAGCCTTCCTAGTTTTTACAATTTTTTTTAATGGAAAATGTTGATGTTTTGGTTCGAAAAACAAATTCATTGTTGTATCAGAGGAGGTGTACTCTAGTTTAAGAGTTAAGCCAGAAGAGAAGAATGGAAATGTGAAGACCTCAGCCAGTGCTTCAGCTGCTTTTCAGAATGCAAACATTTACGTTCTGGTTGAAAATTCCAGATTTTCCACTTATGGTTTCAATTTATCTTCTTTTTCTTTACATTTACTGCATTTTTTGGTGAAAATTGCATTTTCAAACCAGTCTGTAACACTACAGAGAGCACTTGCTTCTCAGTCCTTCACTGCATCTCTGATCAGTTACACCTGCTCATTTCTGCAGTAAGAGCCCTGACATGATTCATGATGGGTGCATTTCAATGTAGCAGTTCTCACCTGAGTTTTAAAGGAAACTTTTGACATGTTTAAAAACTTTTCTTATTAGCTAAGGTGAGAGATGGGTTTCAGGTCTGCCCTCCACCAGCCATAGAGGCCAATGGGACATATACTAATATTTTTACATAGATACAAAATTTCTAGTGCATGCAGGAGGACATACAGACATTTTACAACATGCAAGATTGGGACAAGAAGAGTTATGAATAACTAAAAAGCAGATTTGCTAGCTTTTACGCTTTATCTTACCTGGTTTTTTTTCTACTAAATACTTCACAGTCCTGACCTCTCCAGCAAAGTTTTGTCACGTGAAATAATCATAAATGCATGTCTTCACTTGGTCACAAGTACATACTGCTTCTGTACCCTTTCAGTGTTTGCATGCTCTGGATGAATCAGTAATCACAGCAAATACAGTAAACACAAAATCAGGATCACAGCCCTTTTTAAAAGAAAATGTATAAGAAATTATCACAATGATGAAGGTGTTCAAAAATCTGTTGTTGTTGTTGCTTGGGGTAAATAGTTTCATTTATAACTCTTCACTGTTCAGGAACCTTACCAAGCTGTTCTCCTCCCAGATGGTTTATTCAACACTCTGCTCCTGCAGGAAATGGTCAAGTCTACATGCTCTGCTCTGGATCTCTGCCTCCCTAGCAGGGGAACAGAAATACCAGGAGATGAATTGTCCCTGAGAATTTCCCACACAGCAAATATACAATCAAGGGTCTTTAAAAGATTTTCATCTCCTAGTTTGTGGATTTTCATTTATGGTGTAACAAACCTTGGCAGAAATCCTGAGCAAGCTTCCAGTCACTTGAATTGAGCCTTTCCTTGGTCTGATTTACTGTAAGGTCTGATGCAGGATGTTTATTCTTTTCCCTCAAGCTATTTCATCTTGGAGAACCATGCAGTGTTTCTCTGATTCAATGATGATAAAACCCAATCCATCTATCAAGATGAGTCAGCAGACTAGGTCTGCTCACACCCCTCTCCCCACACACATACACAGCACCAAAATGCCAACAAGCTGCATGTTGAACATATGTGAAGAACAGCTATGATAAGTTACAACAATCGTTAACTTATTCACTGTGCAATTCAAGTACATCTTGTACATGAGTTTCCCAAATTATTTTAATAACAATCATCTTTGACTACACAGTTGAAGATAGTTGGATCTCTTCCTGAAGGCACGTTCCCACAGTAATATCCACGGCACATCCATTACAGACAGTGCTGTTAGTTCTCATTAGCTAGGACAAACAAGGCAGTGAGTCACAATCTCCCTGCATAAAGGATCCTATTGTTTTAAACTGATAAACCAGAGATTCTGCTCGGTACTGGTGTAAACCTGACACTGATTAAAGTTTCCTGGGATGTTAGAGAGGCAGCATTTGAATGGATGTGGACTTGAGGTGTCAAGGAAATCTGCCACAAAGACACAGACAGTTTGTATTTTTTTCCTGATAGAAGTTACTTAGCTTCTCTCATTGTTGGGAGAACCTATTATATTTGCTGCGTTTTCCAAAAGCCTCTAAGAAAACTAGACTTAAACTAAATATATTGTACCAAATATTTCTAAAGTTTGCCTAGTAAAATGAATTGTGCTTATACACTTTTCACTTAATAGTCTATTTCTACTAGGTGGCATTTTTTTCCCAAAGTATGCTGAAGTGAATCTAATTTACTATGAGAAAGTATTCTCCCTCTTATGCTTTGGCTCTTGTTTTGTTGTTAGGTTTTCTAAAATCTTAGCTCTAATGGTGAAAGCCAAACACAGAAATATTTTTACCTGCACTTTGCCAGTAACATCAAAAGACGTGCTATTATCTCAACAGCAATTTGGACTGGTTATCAAATGATAATCTTGGAATGAGTGAGTATGATTTGTGATGGTACTTATCTTTTGTAGGTGTGGTTGGCATGTATTAAAATGTTTTTTTTTTCTTGCTGGATAGCATGCCAAAGACTTCAGGCAATAGGTAATTATTCCATGTAAAATATTTATTCTCTGCCAGTCATATGTCTTTCTCAAAGATCTGACTTTGCAGCAAGCGTTTAAAACCATGTAAAAGCTTAAATATGAGGCCAGAATGAAACCTGATGTAAGCAACTACAATAGAAATATGTATTGTGTGTGCTGAGTAGCTCTTTGTGAGTAAAGACCAGTTGTAATTCCTTTCTGCATTTATTTGGAACCTTAAGAGCAAATTATCCCATATTGGGCACTCAATTTCTGTTTCAGCTCTGACACAGCTAGGAACTCACTAAGGTGAAGATTTTTTTGCTTTAGAGCTGCAAAATGAAACTTCTCTTTCTTTATTCCATTATATGCTGTAGGTTATTCCCTGCCTGAAAATGTTTTCTGTGCCTGAAGTGAAAGCTCCAGAATACATGCACAGTGCAAAGCCAGATTGACCAGGGCAGTTCCCAGCAGATGCTCTGCTTCTCAGCCATGGCTGTGGCCCTGGGCTCCTATGCAGCCAAAACAACTCATCCCTCCCAGCAGGGCACACGGCGCTCTGTCACATACTGAGAAGGCCAAACTGAACACATTAAAATAAACTGTGCTAGTTTGAACTTGCACTAATTTATTTAAAGATTTATTTTCTCAAACTAGTGCTAAGAACTGAACTCATAACCTAAGACTTACTTCACCCTTCCAAAATCACACGAGACACAATCAACAGAGGAAATAGGGTAATAAATGTGCATGTAACAGTCTGTGTTATCTGCCTTTTCAAATAAAATATTCACTTCAATATTTACATGTCTACACCATTAACATCCTCCTTTCCTGCCTCTAACTTCAGCATCTACATACAAAGCTGACTTCATTTTCTCTAATTCCTTGGGAGAGTATGCAGACAGCTGCTGCTGCATTGGTGCTTGCCTGCAGGACTGGCAGGTGGTTGTACTTCTGAGAGGTTCCGGGCACGTCTCCCACTTAAGAAATGTTGGAAGGCACAAACCTCTTCTCAAGTACAATGAGGAATCAAAAGAAGAAGCTTCAGGAGGTGAAATAAACTTCTGAAAGACAAAACTGTAAAGTAAACCATGGTTATCACTTCAGTAAGCTATTTGCAA
Organism: Promerops cafer; assembly: GCA_013398275.1. Taxonomy (NCBI): domain Eukaryota; kingdom Metazoa; phylum Chordata; class Aves; order Passeriformes; family Nectariniidae; genus Promerops; species Promerops cafer. Next base: position 2,395,684 of record VZSE01014922.1, on the reverse strand, counting down.
TGAAGAAGAGCATCTAAGATCCCTTTCTATTTATTAAATTTTGCAGTAGGGAAATTTGTCAAATGTTAGTGTAACTGCAGCTACTTACAAGCATTACCTCTGGCATATGCCAGTGTGGCAGGTAATTTAGACCCTTGTATGTAACTTCAATAGATTTTTGTCCCCTCTGTGCTGGTTATGGAGTCTGACTAACAATGAAATGTCTAGATAATTAGAAGCCAGTCCTTGTCCTTATTGCACAGCTAATCCCTTGTTACACTTTTAATATACTATTGCATTTCAGCAAAGCTTTTCTTCCAATTCTGAAAAACCTTGCATAAGTAATTCCCATTCGTAACAATACATTGATGCCATTTATTTACTAAATCCTTCTACTTGGTAAGCACAAACCTTGTTTATTCTTTAAAGTTCCCAGAAATTCAGTATTTCTCCAATGCAACTCTAGTGAAGACTAAACTAGGAAATCAAGTTAGCAGAAATGTTGGTGTAGGATTAATATGGTGAAAAAAAATCACAGCCATGGCTTATTTTCATAATTTGACAGACAGGTATTATACTGATCATCTTTTTAAACTGATTCTATCTTGGAGATTACACTGATATGTTAATAGCACCTTCTGATGCTAAGTTGATAGTATCATTTATCTATTGGCACAACACTGGTAGATTGACAAGACCTAAATTCTGTAGCAAGACACAGCAAGATTTAAAGAGGAACAGAAGGAGCTGAAAACATGATGAAAGAGAGGGATGTGAGCAGATCAGGCTGCATCCTTGGACTTATTGGAAGGATTTTCTGTAAACTTCTGGCTAATCATGCAACATTTACATGAAATTTAATTCTTGAACTTACTGCTGTGGAACTAGATAACTGAACAATTTCTATCTGCTGCTAAACTGCAGACTTTCAGTTTCCAACAACTGAAGCTATCCAATATATTGCTGTATGTAAATGTAGCAGGCCTGTACCTGCTCAGGAATATGAAGGACCTCCTGGATTTGTTTTTAGCAGGAGGACATCCTGATTTTTTGTCAGTGTATGTGACATAATCATCATTAGATTGTCACTGTTGTATAATTCTACAAGGAAATGACAGTTCACAGATCATTCTATATCTGATTTGGCCTGAAACCCTCCTGTAATCTCTCACTTCTGATCACTTGAATGTGGAAACATTTCTGGGCTCCGAACATTTTAAAAGGGATTACATGTGAACACAAAAAGCAATATTCAAAGGGGAAAGTTTCAGCCTGACTTTTAGAAGTGTTTGGCAAAGGACATCCAGTGAGTTAAAAGGGCTGGGAGTTCCAGACAGAAGGAAAAGGGTATGCAAATATTCAATTAGCACTAGTATGAGGGTGAGACTTTGGAATAAACAGAACAACTTAGAGATGAATCTCTGGAAGAATTGGCAGGAATGTAGGTGACAAGGAAGTCTTATAAATCATGTCATGAAAAAAGCATGGAATGTTTGATAGCAGGGAACAAAAAACATATGAAAACAGTGAAGCACATTACCCAATTAGAAGCAAATGCAGTGAGAACATTTCAGGGTAGTGCAGGGATCAGCTTACTTCTAGGCAAGGGTCCAGCTCACACATTTTAGAATGGCTACTGTGGAAGCAAAGTGTGTATAAGAAAGTAGGCGTGAAGGTGATTAAAATAACCAGCTCTGCTCATGATTGCATGGGATGAAGACAGTGTAATTAACTTGGCTAAAGGAGTGTCTTATCCTTGTGATATATGTAAGCTGATAAGAGGCTAAACAAGTGGAGGCAGCTGAAAATTGAATGAGATGGAATGGAGACTTCAAAACAGCTCCAAAAAAATTGACTCATTGTGTTGCTGTAAAACATGTCCATTTGATCTGCAACATGGAAAGAGGGCTCAGCTTGGGCTCCATCCTGAAACAATTCACATCACAGTGGCACTTGATTACAAGTAGGACTTTCACAATGTAATTTTTTCTGAGTTCCAACTAAAGATTAGTTTACCACAGATTACCTTGGAATATCTGGCAAAAAATTTCTTGCAAAAAATAATTTTACAGTAGAGAGATAGGCATAATGGAGACAGTGAAACCATGGTTAGAAGAGAGAAAGATGCAAAGTATACATGCAGATCCTACTCTCTGAACAAAATGAAAACTGAACATTGATCCACTAATATAATTTTTAGAAAAGTTATTAGAAGCAGATGCAAGGAAATCAAATTTTAGTTTTCCCTTCATCATCAATAATTCCTGAGTATATTATTGCAGTTTCCCTTGGCTTTTCCAAATGAAATTTTACAACATGAGAAAAAGAATTCTAATGCTCAGGATGACCCCCATAATTCTAAACTAGTGAAGATTAAAAGAATCTACAAAATAAAGAATGAAGACAATTGCAAATAGTTGAAGGAATAGAGGAGGAGAGGACTGTTTAGGATACCCTGAATAACTTTTTTGTTTTTCTGACTGGTCAACTACATAAAAGAGTTGGTCTAAACATAAATCTGTATTTTTCTTCATAATTTCTGTCTAAAGTGAAAAAAAAAGCACAAGGGACACACGAATGAAAAACCAAACAAAACCAAAAGCATTTAGTTTACATGTAGGAATTTTTTTCATGTGATCTAGCATGCAAGTTTCACCCTGGTCACTTGTACTAAACTTTAAGGAAGCTGGGCTTTCAAAGAAAGTCAAGTAGGCTATCAGCTGACCGCCACACAAGGTTCTTACCAGGTGAAGTGCTCAAAAGTGTTATGAATTCTGAAGACCTGGCAGTGGTAGCATGACCTTTCTCATTTGTACCACAGTTCACTGCAATGTCTTTGAATATATCTGAAGAATTCTTTTAAATAGAAACAGCCCAACCAAACATCACATTATGTTAATAAAAATACCTATAGAAACAGTGTATTTTGTTGTCCTTGGAATTTCAGTTAAAACTCCCAAGTAACAGTTATCTAATTTTAAAATGTATTGTTTTGAGAGAAAACTTTTAATTCTTTCAATAATTACTTAACGGGCAATGGGAGAGTAGAACGTGGGTTTGATTCTGTGTGGACAATTGAACTGTACTTCCTATTTTTGTTTAATCATTGGCTACCTTTTTTGTAAGTGCATATTTGGTCATTTTTCTTAAGAATGCTTGTATCCAACACAACACTGACATGCCAGGCTGAGAAAATGAAGAATGTTTCTTCTCAAAACAAGTCTGCAGTCCAGATCTCAAGGAACACTTTTATTTCATCACCCAGTATAGCTGATGCTTGGAGTTTTTAATGTGAAAATGAAACTACAGGACCTATTTCTCTAAATGAAATAACTTCACTTTCTGATTTTAAAACTGAAGTAAGGCATTCTCCCTTAGAACTTGTGCTGGTTTTGGCTGAGGCAGACTTAACTGTCTTCACAGTGGCTGCTATGGGTCTGTGTTTTGGATTTGTGCTGAACACAGGGTGGACACTCTAGAGATGTTTTTGTTATTGCTGAGCAGGGTTTAGACAGAGCCAAGGCCTCTTCTGTTTTTCATACTGCCTCACTGGGGAGGCGATTGTGGTCGGTCCCTGGTTCGTTCCTAGGTTTCAGCACCAAAAAGACTGTAGTGGGCTGACTCTGGCTGGATGGGGGACACCTACCACAGACTCTCTATCACTCCTCTCTGCAACTGGACAGGGAGAGAGAATATAATGAAGGGTGGGTTCATGAGTTGAGATAAGGACAGACACTGACCACTTACTGTCACAGGCGAAACGGACTCGAATTAGAGATAATAATTTCATTTATTACTAATCAAATCAGAGCAGGATAATGAGAAGTAAAATAAGACCTCAAAAACAGCTTTCCCCTACTCCTCCCTCTTTCCCAAGTCTACCTCCTCCCCATGAGTAGCATAGGGAGACAGGGAATGGGGATTACAGGCAGTTCATCACATGATGTTTCTGTCACTGCTCAGGGAGAGGAGTCCTTCCCCTGCTCCAGCATGGGGTCCCTCCATGATCTTCTCCAATGTGAATCCATGCCACAGGCAACAGTCCTCTACAAATTGCTGCAACGTGGGTCAGTCTTTGACAGAGTGCAGTTCTTCAGCTGCTCCAGTGTGGGCCCCCCACAGCTTCATGGGTCCTACCAGGAGCCTGCTCCAGCATGGGTTTCCCATGGGTTCACAGGCTCCTCTCAGGCATCCACTTGCTCCAGGTGGGGCTCCTCCCCAGGCTGCAGGTAGATCTCTGCATCCCATGGATCTCCATGGGCTGCAGGGGCACAGCTGCTTCACCATCATCTACACCACGGGCTGCAGGGCAATCTCAGCTCTGCTGCCAGGAGCAGTTCCTCCTCCTTCTCCACTGTCCCTGGTGTATGCAGAGTTGTTTCTTTCACATATTCTCACTCTGCTCTTCTCTGGACACAATTAGATTTGCACAATAACTTTTTTTTTCTTCTTCCTAAATACGTTATCACAGAGGCATTACCACCATTTCCAGCTGGCCCAGGCTTGGCCAGCAGCAGGTCCACCTTTGAGCCAGCTGGGATTGGCTCTTTCAGACGTGAAGGAAGCTTCCAGCAGCTTCTCATAGAATCCACCCCTGTAGCCCTCCTGCTACCAAAGCCTGGGCATACCAACCCAAAACAGTGTACCTGGAAGGCTGGGAGGAGACACAGCCAGGACAGATGACTCAAAGTGACCAAAGGGATATTCCAGACCATAGGACATCATGCTCAGGATATAAAGCCAGGGGGAAGAAGGAGGAAGTGGAGGGACATTCAGTGTGATGGTGTTTGTCTTCCCAAGCCACTATTACATGTGATGGGACCCTGCTCTCCTGGAGGTGGCTTAACACATGCCTGCCAGTGGGAAGCAGTGAATTAATTTCTTGTTTTCCTTTACTTGTATATGCAGCTTTTGCTTTCTCTAATAAACTGTCTCTATCTCAACCCATGAGAACCCTCTACCCTTCCAGTTCTGTCTCCGATCCAGCTGGTGGGAGAATGAGTGAGCAGCTGCCTGGATCTTGGCTGCTGGCTGGGGTTAAACCATGACAGAACCACGATGCAGAAGAGTAAAAATCAAACTGGTATCTTTTTTCTGGTAATAATACAGGCATTTCTCTGTCATAATGAGGTGGGCTACTGTATAAATTAAAAACAGGGGAGTTCACACTACTGTCATAGACAACCATTCCAGAGTCCATTTCTCCAAGATATCAGCACTTTTCATTTCAATAATACTGCTCATGAGATGCCCAGCATCATCAACTACAAGGATTTTCAATGCTTGTCAAGATTCCTGACCATTAAAATCTACTATGAGTTCTAAAACTTAGTTTTCTCTTTCAGAAACTTATTAATTTTAATCAAGATTGTGTATCATCCCCCTTTTCATATTCTTTCTGGAACCAAACCAAGAGGAGGTCAGGAACCCTCCTTGGGCTTTGTTTCAGAATTTTTATGGCAGCTACTGAATTACTTGGAGCTTTAAAAGAGTCAGCTTTCCAAAGCTGAGAACAAATAAAGCCAAATCTATTGGGAGAAAGAATTTAAACAGACAAATATGAATAATTAGGAACTGTTTAAGAATATTTTACTAGATGTCCAGAAGCCACAATCAATAAAGGACAACTGCTCTGGTAATAAGCCAACTTGGCTTAGAAGGAAAATTAAAGCCATTCTTAAAAATACTCATGCCTACAATATTTGTGTGTCTCTGTGTATGTGCACATAAACTTATTGATACATATAGAGTGAAATGGGGAAAAGGGATTGAATAGACAACTGATAATGAGAGCAGAAGGACAAATATGAAGTGAGTATCCAGAAAAGTTAAAATACAGTCAAAGGTGCTTTCTAATACACAAGTAATACTTCACTGTGTAGAACAGAAATGGCATAAAATTGGAACGTAGAGATGAGAATGGGACCATGTAGCTTCATTCACTCGTTAATTTGGGTACAAATTAAAAACATGGGTTTTCATACTGTCAAACATATAAAAACATTCATCTCAGAAGAACATAGGCTGCAGCAGCATTCTTCTTTTGGAGACAGTGTAGAGCCTAGAGCAGAAGAACCTATTTCTCATTTTGACAGTGACCTCTGCTGTAATTAATTAAATTATTAATTATAATAAGGCAAAGTACTTCCTTTCCCTTATTACTATATTGCTAATGTATCAGGCATTATTGAAGCTTGAATTATGTCCAATCCTGGTACTCATAACTTAAAAGATGTATTTATAAATTGGAAAGTGTTTGAAAAAGATCTATGGGACAGATTAAAGGATTGGAGAAAGGGGCAACACTGAATGAACCAGAATTCTCTTTCTTTAGTGGAAAAGTGAAATGGCTAATGGACAGAAAAGCTATAGTTTACATATTTATAGTCACAGTTGTAAACACTTGGTGGGTTAACATGTTTATACCTGGTTTGTATTCTATCTGCTCTTCCCCTTCCTTCAAAGTAAGTACAACATGCACTATACCATAGCATGAATACTGCACACTTGTTCAACTACAGAAGTCAGACTAAGGACAAGTTTCTTCCAGCTTTAATCTGTGACTGCAACATGAGCTTTGCTGGAGCTTGGGAATCGTATTGAGAGAGATGAGAAGATCTAATCTGAGACTGCACTGGAAATCCTCACCCAAGAACTGAAGTTATTTACTGTCACCAGCTCTTTCATCTAAAAAAATGGACTAACTGAGGAATTTTTACATTCACACTGTGAACAAAATCATGGAAGGCTAAAATAAACCTAAGGAAGAGGGAAATACAATTTTCAACAATTTCCCCTAAAAAAGTGTTCAGCCTGGAGGAGGAGGGCAGCAAAGGCTGTGAGTGAGGACTCTGTATCGAGGGAGACCAAAGTGCTGGAAATGCTGGTTACTAACACAACCTCCAAGCGGAAAACCCTAATCTAAAACATTTAACGTCAGTAATAGATAATTTTGATTGGACCTAAAAAGTAGATTTTAAAATTCCCATCTCGTTCTTTAAACCCTGAGTTCTTTGGAGAAGCAATTGGTCTTTTCTCCATTCAGAAACCATCCATAGTTACAGGCAAGCAATGGGCTACACTCCAAAAAATCACTCTATATAACTTGCATTGTTGCTGTAAATTTTTGTAGCTTTTTTTTCCCTTTTACATTTAAAGAGTAAAAATGATACTAAAACCTTGAACTCAGGAATTGCATGATTATTCCTATGAAGAACTGAGTATCTTTACTTCTCAGTGAGGTCAATGAGAACTCAGAGTTGGAAATATCTAACTGCAAATAAAATTTCTATGCTATAGAAAGAGTGAGAGTCTGGAGCAAAAGATGCACATTTAGCAAAAAAAAAGTTATTTCTGAAAAAAGATATAGAAACATTTGAATTTCACAGAAATTCACTGAAAAATTGTAAGCAATATCTAATTCATAGAGTTTTAAATTGAGTAAAAAGAAAAAAGCAGCAAAACCAACCCCCTGAAAAAACCCCAAAAAACTTCTGACAAACAACAAAGGCCCCAAAAACCAAACTTAAATTACTTATTCCTCTCTTATTCATAAAGCATTAAATTTCTGTCTGGTTTTTTTTTTTTCATTATTGACATAAACCTGTAAAACACTTCAGTTTCATAAAAAAAATTTGAATGGAAAATTGTTTAATGAAAAAGCAATTTATCAACTTTGCCTCCTCTATGAAATGTTTATGCCACTTAAGCCAACTTATAATACACTTTGAGAATTGTCATATTTCATGAATATTGCAATATTACAAACAGTATACAAATTGCAAAAAAAAATCTGGTAAATGATTTGTATTAAAACCTTTAGGAATTAGTGTATTGGTCTACATATAAATCTTTAATTGCATTTGACTACTGTCATTTTACTTTTTCTATCTGTCTAGATGCTACTTACCATTTGCACAGTAGAATATAATCCAGAAGAATGAAATTTTGAAGATACTTCACCAAGAGTTTTGTTGGTCTAATCAACTCGTATGAAGGTGATCTGTGGATGCTAAATATTAGAAAAGAGTCTATTGGGATACTGAGGCTCAAGAGAAAGATACTTCAGGTGAATCTGATTCTGTAGCTTTTCTTTCAGTCATTACAGAAGGTAGGATTCCAGGACTTGCATGATACACACACTGTAACACATCAGTTCCTGCCTGCACACCTAATTTTTTCTTATTTTTTTCTTCTTAAGCTTGAGAAAAGGCTTCTGAAAAGCCTGTGAATTTTGTCTGTTCTCAAAGTGGAGACAAAGCAAGAGGAACGAGTGTCAGTACTTTGTAATTCAGAAGTTACAGAATATTTACAATTGCTATTAATATTGTTTGCAATCCAACATTCAACATTATTTGAGAAAAATCTAGCATGTGATTGCAAGCACTCAAAATCTAGTTGATTTTTACAACCATTGAACCTAACACAAATTCCTACCAGCCATATTAGTCTTCATAACAATTCTTCTGAGTCTTCATAACGATTTTCTCTCTAGAAGAATACTAACTGACCTGGTACAATACAGAAAGTGGATCAGTTTTTTGAAATATCTTCAGTATCAGAACCCAAAGGTAACACTGTACCCTTCTGAGTGAGGCAACAAGAAAACCAGATAGAGCCAAAGCCATTGCATTCAGATCTCCCAGTCATTCTCAACACCCCAGAGGCAGAAGTCAGGAGCTGAGAACCCTCCTGGTACTAACCTGTAGTTCAGTTCTCATGAACAGAAATTCAAGGAACCAATTAACCTGTAACATGGCAAAATTCAGAAAAAATACTTCTGTAAAGCAGTCTTCCAGGCAAACTGGTAAGGATCTGGGGAGTGAGCTGTCAAGAAACTAAGCTGTTCAAGAAGTTTCCTGTCAAAACTTATGTAGGATTAATATGCTGAAGGCAACACATTTTGACAAAATCACATTTTCTGACGGAAAATATTTTCATCAGGAGTTTTCCCATCTCTCTTTACTATTGCACTAATTCAGTTTACTAATGCATATTTTTTATACATATTCTACAATGCCCTTTCAACAAGAAGACCTTTCCCCATGACATTCTCATCCAAATCCAATATTCTTTACCAGATGAAGCTCAGTGTGTGACTACAGAGCTAATTCTTCTGGTCCACCTCTTTCATTCATGCTCTTTCTCACATGATCATTTAGATGTCTGACCAGGACTTAATTAATTCTATAGCAGCTTGCTTCCAACTACATTATTTTCTGGAAGTCCAGAAACTTTCTCAATCATATGATAGATTCATACCTTCAAGGTTCTACAGTATGACGTTTCTAATATCATCATTTTAATGAAAGTGAGCTATGATATGGGATTTTTTTGGCTACCTTTCAATTAGTTTAGCTTTCTAGAAAAAAAAATTCAAGAGACTTACCTCTAAAGAGCTATTTTTTATATTAAAATCATATTGAAGCAAAGCAGATTTCAATTGAATTGCCACATATTTTGTAGTACTCACACAGTTTGACATCTTTCCTTCTTTTTTCATCACTGAGTGTAAATCCAAAAGATAAGTGGCTGAGATCATACCTTCTAATAATCTTCCATTATTTATTACTTAGGACTGCCTTTTTGATGAATTAATCTATAAACTGCATCCCTTGAATACACTTGCAATTCAGGCTGTAGTGGTTAAAATTTCTCTTGGAAGATTAGACTTTTCCAGGAGAATCTAGAAGAAAAGAAAATATTTAATGCCTGAAGATATTCATTTTTGGGTAGACTGCTAGATAATGCTAACTAATCTGTGCTGGAGCCTGAAGGAAAATTAAGTAAGTAAGAGAAAGCCAGCAGAAAGTTGGAGAAGTTTTGGCAGAAAATATTTATGTGTCTTTCTTTGTTGGCTAATGAAAAGTTCAATATCTGAAAAATGGAAATTAAACTATAAATTCTATTTATACTAATTAAAAATATTGCAAAATTATTAGTGTATACATTGAATCATAAGAGTTTTAAAGTGTTTAAACCCAAGCAGAAAAATATTTGATATTGCCAGCAGCTTACTTAGTTATACAACATAAGAAAAAGTGAAGTTCAGACAAAGAGACATCTCATTTCTTGAAGGCAATATCCATTATCCCATGAGCTAGTCTTTGAAGTCAAGGGTGGCATCATCCTTTCCTGGACTGTTGCAATCTAGAGAATGAGGCAACACTGACAGTGAATAACTGGAACAAACTCACCGGTATTTTCAGCATTTTCCTCATTCTTCTATGATATGCTCCAACAAGGCAAATACCTCCCTACAAGCAGCAATTATTATAAAACTTATTGTTAGGTAGATAGTTATCCTAGAGCTCGCTCTATCATGGAACGTCTAAGCAGGGTAGAGTTATTTCTGCAAGGGGGCAAGTTATGTGGATTCCAGTGGAGCTAACCAATCTTCATCAGAGGGCTATATCTTTCACAAATCTGGCTAAAACCAAACCTATTAAGAAAGACATGGCTTAGAATGAGGACATTAAGTGCATTTTACTCTCATGCTAACATTTGGAAGGCCAACGAGTGCTTGGGAATAGGTGATGAAGTCATACATGAATAAGGTGAAGTGTTGTATCGCGTAGCTCACAAAATCAGAGCATTAGGCTGAAGGCTGAGCAATCACATGGGCTTGTCCAGGCTCCTCTCTTCAGTCGTTACATTTCATTTATTCAGATGCACGACATATTACATAATCAGATATGAAAAATACCACCCAAGGACCCCAAGGGGATGCAAACTTCTTTATGGACTATATGAGCTTCTGTGGAGAAGAAGCAGCAAGAGATCTAACAGCTCTGGACAAAGAAGATATCACATGAAAATAAGTGATGGATAAAGCATGGGAATATGTAATAAGAAATGATCATGGGCATTACCTGGAAACAGTACTATGAGCAGGGTTTTAATGCTCTTTCCATTTCTTCTAATTGCAGTGAAATCAGGGTGCATGCCTCTTCCTCTAACTGAAAACTATCTCATCAAAGAAGGATCTAACCCCATCATTAAGCTTCTTTTCACAAGATATAATTATTGGTATTAACAGTAGTATTTTTGCTGTAATAGACTGCCTTCTGTATACTCCCCACTATTCTCAGAGCATCTTTCCCCAGGTTTGCACATTCCATAAGGTCAACAAAATAAAGGGTATTTAGCATATCTGCCTTTGCCATGACAGCTCGTGAGGGAGATAACCTTTTTCCCACTATGGAACAGTCTGCTTCATTGTTTCATGTCTTTCATATTGGAAAAAGAAACTAGGAAAATAATCTTTCCTTAAGTAACCAGACTCCAGATGTTTAGCACCTATATCCATTCAGAAGCATAACCTATCTAAGTGCCTGATCTTGCAAAAGCAATAATGTGTTGTTGCAGGAAGAAGTGCTGGGCAGCACGCAGGGTTTCCTGGTCTATGGTCATGGTTGAGCACCAATAAGTCCATTTTGAATATTGCCCTTTTAAAATTGTAGATTTTGCTGCTATTTACACACACACACACACACACACACACACACACACACACACACACACACACATATATATATATAGTCTTAAGTTTCTGAGTTCCTTAGGAAATGCTTTGAGTGAAGAAGGGCTGATTACAAACATTTCAGTCCTCTTAATTATTATTCTTCCACTGAAGTCAAGATAAAAACACCCAAAGTAAAACAAAGAGGGTTTGCCAAAACAGGTGGACAGTTCTTCCTTAGTCACAACATATACAAGACTCAGACTAAAATGTAAGCAGTACAAGAGCAAAGCTTTCCTAATTATTCAATAATGCACAAAGTAACTCCCAAGTAGGTGGATTGTCCTGTATGTGAGATGAGATTTCTTTTGTCAAAAAGTACTTTTTTACAGATGTGTCTGTGTTAACACTGCTACATACCTCTATAAACATTTTGAAAGAGCTTGAGTCATTTTTCATGGACAAAACTGAACCAGTACCTCTACCCTCTCATTTACAGTACCTCCTTTACCCTCTCAAAATCCCTTTTTTTTTGATCTTTGATATATTAATGTCTTGATACTTAATGAATCAATATGGATCTCAGCTGTTAGAAACAAAAGGAATTTTACATCACTTCATTATGAAATACAAAAGTCAGTTTCCCCTGTACTCCCAGAACTGAACTCGAAAAGCACATCTAAAGAGTAGATGTTATTCAAACATGGGTAGATGTAGACATTGTCTAAATTAAAAGAGAAGGGAGGAAAAAACTCTGCAGTTGCCAATGTCCCTCATGAAGTTGATCATTACTCCATGCAGCACTGAGAAAGTGAGCAAAGATCCCTTGGACTCTTTTCTCTCATTAGTGGTGATAGATAAAACAGTCAGAAAACTTCTCATTTAATTTTGTTGATTGTTTGTTGAATAACTGTTGGTCTAACCATCCAATCAGGCTGAGACATGGAAGATTCCCTGTAGCTGTTCCAGCAGAAAATGAAAATACATCAGTAATTCTTCTGTAGCATGTCCCTAATATTGGGCTCCAAGCAGACCTAACTCAAAAAGTCCAACTCAACCTCACTGCAGACATTTCACGATCAGACAATCTGACAGAAGAAATGACCTTGCATATTTGTGATTGGCTAAAAGATTGTTGCCAGCTGTGAAAGAAAGATGTGGTAGTTACAATTCAAGAAGATAACCATTTTCAGACTTTATTACCGTTGAATACATTCTGATGAAAACCAGTCATGACAGACCTCAAAAGCTGAGGCTAACACAAAACTCTTTTAATGTTGGATTACTGAGATGCATATGTGGGAAAGCTTATGAGTGGATTTTTTTAATGGGTACACATCACATTCATTTATATGATCCAGGGTGGCAAATCTGATGCAGAATTAGCAGTGATAAACTCAGAAGACCTGGCTTTCAGAAAAGGCAAGTGTATGGCAAGTAATAATGGTGGAGGAAGGAAGGAAAATGGAAGTGATGAGAACAGCACCAGGCGAGAGCAGTGCCTAAGTGGGCATGTGGAACTGGCCATGGAAGTCAAAACCAACAGCAGCCATTGTAAAATAAATACCAAGCTTTGAAATAAGAAAAATGTTTGATCTCTCAAGGAAGCATGTGAAATAAGATGCTATTGCAAGTAATAGGAACATGGTAAAATAACCATCATCAATGGAACAAGAAGTGCAGAGGGAAAAGCTTTAAATAAATATAAAGCCAGTAAGGTAGAATTGTCTAACATTATACGAGTGTCTGTAAAGAAGTGAAGGAGATGGTTTGCGTAATAGTCTGCTCAGCTGATCATCCTTTCCAGAAGACTGATGAAATAGACTCCAGTAAGCAATTCTCAGGGATCAGATTGTCAAGCTGTTACATGGGAAAGAGAAAGGCAAAGTCATCCAGAACTTTCCCCTTCCTGGTTAAAGCACTCTCTGGATTTGGGGGCTGAAATTCCCATGCGCCCACAGAGTCAAAACTGCAAGTTGAGGCACTGATGTCTAACATCTCTCAGGAGAAAATTCACAAGGAAAAATAAATATATTAACCAAATGGAAAATATAAAATTATGACTGAAAATATAAAATTATGACTGAAATCTTCTCCTCACCAGATCTTCAAATCAAAAGTAGACACAAGAGGGTCTCTACTCGAATTTTTGGGGTTTTCTTTCTTACATAAACTGTCTTTGCATATTCCTCTTTCTTGCTCTGTGACATATTAACAGTGAACAATAACAGTGAATTTGGTGGTCAAGAAGCAATCCCTTCTTATGTATATTCTAAAATCAAAACATTTTTAAAACTCCTGATTTCTGGGTAGTTTTCCTTGTTAAAGGATTCTTTTTCCAAACTTCCATTTTGGATTAAATTTACCCCTGTTGGATTAACTAAATATAGGAAGGAAATGATATGTGAAAAGGGGCTTACTACTATTACTTGATAGTGATTAATTACTTCAGTGTTAGGAGAAGTGATTGAGATAACAGGCATTTAGGTCTCTGTGGCATTAACAAAGCAGCTCTTACAAGGGACTAGCTTGAAATAGATTCAAATAAACATGATAAAAAATGTATTCCACTAAAAATAATGTTCAAGTAAGAGACACACCTTGAGATTTGGGGTATAATTTATCTAAGTATCCCTTAGAGATCCTTTCTTCTCTGCAAGCCACATGAAAAATCACAGTATCCCTTAATGCTCTTTTTTACCTATAAAATATTTTATTGTTAGTTAGGTAGCATGTAATATACAGTGTAATTTGGTTCACATGGTAGTGACTATTCTGTTCTTTTCAAATTGCAAAGACTCATTACTGTGATGGTAATGAAACATAAGCACCTAGAGCAGACTACAAAACTGATGGGTCCATATTCTTTCTCATTCCAGAGTCAACAGGAATTTTCTCAGCAATATCAGCAAGAAGTAGATAGATGGTGATCAGATTTTCCGTGAGATTAAATGGCTGTCTTAGTGAGAATGAACCCATTCTGCAAGCAGAGCTTAGAGAACATGTCAGCAAAAGTAGAACTTTCATGGGGGGAATTTCCTTTGTCTCCAGCATAGAAAGTATTATTAGCATAATTCCTCAAGCGCACACTAGCTAAGATACCTGTGAGTTATTTATTAATAGTTAAAGGAGTTATTTGGCATCCAGCATCAAATATAACTCTTGAAAAGGGCTGACAGCAGAATACATTTGTTAACTAGAGACATGCCTAAACTTTGCCAAGAGAAATACTGAACTACATGTGCACTTACTGAAGGAGAGTGTGCCTTTTTAAAGTTGAAATCTTTGTTTATATAATTTCCTTTTCCATCTTGTCATATTTCTCTAAATTTAGATTGATAATAGTAGCAACAGGAATAAGGTAGATTGCACTAAAGAGCTCTGCCTGTTATACCATTCAAAGCTTATATCTTTCTGCAGCATTTTCTTTACATAGCGATAGAAGACCACCCTTGTGATACCCTAAAACCTTGACTTGTTTATATTTTGTTCATTTTCTTTAGTTTAATGAGGTGATAAATAAACAAGCTTCTCAAGGAGTGAGAGACTGTCAGGGCTCGAAACTGAGGTTCTCTGTTTATTAATAGGCCGGATAGAGATGGCAACAGGCACCATACAAAAATGCCTGACAGTAATCATGCTGAGGAAACAAGACCAAGTTAAGTGGTGTTTATTAATGTAACTCCTTGCTGCTCACATTTGGGACCCTTTCCTGAGCTGAGATGGTCAATGTTGTCACCCCATGGTCAAGTATGTGGAATCCAGACAGGGGAATCAAAGATAAGAATTGACTTGTAGGCTGTTCTCTCACAAACCTCCTCTCTTCTAATTGATTTTCCATATGAAATTTAAAAAAAAATAGAGTGAAAACCGATATCTGTGACATAGTAATTCATAAGAAAGCTATGGTATGGTAAAACAGCTCAGGCAGAGTAGTCTCTTGAGCACCCTGAGCAGAAGCCTGCTGCACTGCTATTTAGATCCTCTCTTTTTGGCTGCCTCTCAAGACAGACGGCTTCTCAATCACGCTGTAGGCTATTTATCTGGGCAGGCGTGTAGGGAATTAATCTACCTGGCGTGCTTGGACATGCAGGGTCCCATGTGCTCTTAAGGGTACCCTCCAGCCTGTCTGAGCCCACACTTCCCAGATCACTGTCTAGTTCTGATGATGATTCTGACTCCTGGAATGGCCATCAAACAGCAACACAGAGAGTCTCCTGGAGTCCATAACTACCGGTGATCAAGAACCTTGGGACTTCCATGTGAGCTAATGCAAGTATCAAGATCTATTATGTATAATATGGCAAAGAAAAACAACATACTCAGGAAGTTTCACAAGATTTACCCTGGCTTTTAGATACTGGGAAACTGCTTTAAAAACTTCTGCAGCAGCATTGCTGATGTCAAAGGTCAATATTTTCAAATGATGTTCTCACAAAATCAAATAAAATAGGATATTTATTTTACTGTGACATCCAACTTTTTTTAAAGTTATTTTTGCAAGTCTACTGACAGTAGATAGCATGTTGCCTGTAACTGCTCTTCTGCTGGTGGAGAAAGGAGATCCTTATTAGAAGGAATTCTGTATACACAGACAAACAAATATTCTATTTATTTGCCTGTAAACATTTGCTTATTCCCTTAAAATTAGCAGTCATTTTAGCTGTATGTGAAAGAGATATCCACACATTAATGGCAATTTGTCTTGTTTTTTTTTTAATCTTAAAATTAAAAATAAGAGAATATTTTGGACAATAGCAGTCACGTGGACATTTTTGCAAGACTGGGAACAGATATACTATTTGAGATATTGCTAAGACATTATAGGGGAGAAAAGGAGGCAAAATTACAATTAAGTCTTTTAATATAAAGTTATAACTCTTTCAGCCCTGTTTTATTCTGCAAACACTGTAATTTACGGTAGTGATTGTCTACTAATCAGGTGTTGTTATTGCAGTGTTCTCTTTTACCAGGACATTTTAGTGTTAAAAATTATAAAAGATGTCAGTCAGTTTTGAGTGTACTGCAATTATTTTTATGGCTGATAAACCGAATGAATAACTCCCTGTGTGCAACGTAGGCAGAGCAGGTTTGAACAGTCCTTGGTTTGCTTTTGATTTACATGCCTATACAACAATGTGCAACTCTTAAAAAATACACTATTACTGCATAATAAAACAATTGGATTAGAAGTTATTCTACTGAATATTTTTTGTTTTCTTGCACATAATATTGTAATTGCAAAAATATATACACACACTAGGTCAAACCCTGTGTGCACCAAAATACAGCTATTAAGCTTTCTTTTTTAGGATAAACTGATGAGATTGCTAAGGTTCTTGAAAAGAAAAAAAAAAGGCTATGTGTTGTCATTGGTCTCGAGGTCATTAAAAACAATGTGGGCAGATAACTTTTAGTTGGCACCTAAATCACTAAAAGTAAAGATAAACAATTCTTGAATGACAAGAAGCAACTTCTCCTTTCCTGAATGGGGATTATCCTGCAGAGCTTCAAGAAAACCCCACAATAGAGGTAAGGAAAAAACAGTTTTAGTGCAGCATCCCTTAATTATACACAGATGTTTACTAAGAAATGTAGCTATATCATCTGCATGGCAGAGAAAAACAGGGATTTTACTCCTCTGTCTGTTATCAATTAAATCATCAAAACAATTATCATTCAAATTACAATGTATCATTTCACTTTTAGAATGTATGGGGCGGAGGCAATCTATGAAGCAGAAATCTGCTAACCATCAAAGCAACAAAGAAACATTAAAGTTCAATGGACAGTTTGTTCATGTTTTAATCTAGAAGTTTTTTTTTTTTAAATGGAAACCATGTTCACATGGTCTAAGTAACACTTGCGTCAAGAAAGCCTTTGAGGTTCAATCCAGTGAGACAGTCAATTTTTTTTCCTTTTCTTTTTCCTTCTTTTCCCTCCCCCCCGCTTTTTTTTTTTCCCCTACACCCACAAATGTTTTCAAGAGGGGAATATGATCCTAGGAGATCCCAAGGTGTCACTGCTAGAGTTTTTATCTGGGAAAATACCTGCTAAGAGGCAAATTTGACATAAGAATAGAAATAAAATGCTTAACTTCTAACCTTTGGAAAATGGTTGCAACTGGGAACTGATTCCTATTAATGCTAAGATTCTGTTATCTTCCACTATGCATGTTATACCTGCTCAGTGTTATTTATTATGGTATCTATGCTACAAAGTACTCACCTGACCTAAGAAAAGGGATCTATTCCAATCCTTTTTACGGTACATATATCTTGCATAAATTAATGAAATGCCAGGTAAGTAGTTTCCTTATTGGTTTTAAGCTGAAAAACCTGTAAAACCAGCAAAGACATACTGTTGTTTTTTTTGTTTTTTTGTTTTTTTTTAAGAAAACAATTATCTGTTTCTTATGGGAATAAAAAATGTTGGTATGAAAAATTAAAATCCTCAACAAATAATCCACATGGAATGTTAGATACTATCCCCAGGTGCTTCTATTTTTTCTACTAGCAGTTATTTTCAGAAATTATTCCCTGTGAAAAATATTAATACTTTCTCTTGCTATGAAATTTAAAACCTTTTTTCCTTCTAAAATTAAGCAACAAGTATGCCACTGTACTTTCTGATGCAATACCTACCTGGGACAAAGGGTCATATTCATAAAAAGCTTTCTGTGGCCAGGGCTCTTTAATACTTTCCTTTTAATGATGAAAATAAAGACACATGATTTTATTAGAGATACACAAAATGTCATAATTACCTAGTCACAGAGATTAGTGTCTCCTTAAGGAAACCTTTAAGCAGGGATGGGTTTTTCCACCAGGTTCAAATGCAGGGATTGGAAAGAGCCCTCTGCCTGTGCCCCCAGCATGTGTGCTGATATGCAGTCTGGTTGCACAATTAGCATCTGAATTTAAACTGAGCTTTGTTTAAACTGCCATTTATACCTATAATTTTTGGCACTCTGCCCAGAAGGACAAAACAGCCTGGAAAAAAGAATAATTCTCCAGTAAGCAAATGCAATCTGCCTGCTGTCAACTGTCCATTTCCATCAGATTAGGCTGCCTTTTCCACATTTAGAGGTCTAGTTCAAATGTTTTACATGGGCATAACAATTATAAGGAGAGTCATGAGCTTGGAAAAATAACTGCCATAGGATTTATTACTACATTTTCTCTCAAAATTTAAGTGTATACTACATTAAGAGTAGTCCAGGCTGTTTGTATATATTTGCTGTCTCTTCACTGCATGTAAACATGCATTTGTGAATTCAAACAGCTATCATTTCACAGCAGTATCTAAGTGCCTGGTATTAACAACAGTGATAAAATGTCTGTATTAACAAAAGAGATAAACTTTTGTTTTGAAATCGCCTGTCCCTTACGGACACAGAGGTATTGCAGAGTTTGGGAATTTGTTTGCTTTGAGTGCTCACAGCTTTCCACTTGTGCTGCATAGCTGAGCAGAGTAGTACCTTTGGTGCCAGAAAGGCACAGCAGCCTTCCTCTGCCCACCTCTCCCAAAAGTAAACATCCACAGGATCATTTTACTTCGGAACCTACTTTCTGACACTTCAGGTACCCCGTACATACACTTACCGTGCCACCCTAAAAAGTGACAGTGGTTTGTCACTGATCAAGTACTACACACACCATCTACTTTGCTCAGTAAAATGTCTCAGGAAGTGTTGCCACAGGAGATTGAAAGGAATTTACTGTTTTACTGATTGGAAACAGTGCATATGTGGGTTGTGGAGGTAATGTGCTGCTGAGACAAGTGCGTATTCCAGCTGGCTCAAAGGCTAGACATGCCTCCTAACTTTTATTCTCCTTAACATTTAAATGTGCGAAAAGAAGCTCCTGGGCATCCTCAGAAGCAGGCCCAGTCCTTTGCCTGCTGACAGCGTGTCTAAACCTGAACCTGGTCCTATTTTGAACATACTGGGAGCTTCAGAGCACACCTTGAGACTTAGCTTTTAAATCAAGCTTTCCACAGACTGCCAGCTGCAAAGCCCTGCATGATAAGTTTACTGGCAAGTTTTGTGTTTCTTTGCTGAACTCAAAGCCTCAGGGCGGTAAGACAGCAGTGTGGATTTTTGGACCTTT
This sequence comes from Promerops cafer, assembly GCA_013398275.1. Taxonomy (NCBI): domain Eukaryota; kingdom Metazoa; phylum Chordata; class Aves; order Passeriformes; family Nectariniidae; genus Promerops; species Promerops cafer. The sequence goes on along the minus strand of VZSE01014922.1, from coordinate 2,376,133 downwards.
CATCCTAACTATTAATTCATCTCCCAGTAGCTTGTGCAAGATATGCCATCACAGCTCCATGAAGGATCATTAAAAATGCTGGCTGTGTTACATGATAGATATATGTATTTTTCTGAGATACAATATGAGCCCCAGCTCTCCATCACAAATATTTAATTCCTGTTTACTTCAGCTATTTTGTCTTTTGTTTTATTTGCAGATTACACCTGAAAAGAGATAGCTGCTTTCTCTTAAACCTATTTACCACTCAAACTCTGAATAGCTGCTTCATTTATATACACACTAGAAGTACTTTTATAAGAAGCACAAAGTTACTGGAACTATTTTCACTGAAAATACACAGTAATCAAATTATTGCAGTACTTAAAATCAGTCTCATGGGGTAAATACTCAGAGTTATGAATGTGATCTTTTGCACATGCTCTGCAGTGATGACTTGAAAAACACTGATGAATATACCTGCTATAAAGTCATTCCCTGGAATATTTAACATACTCACTGAGAGACAAACAGTGCTTTATTAATTAAAAAAATGCCTTCTATCTCACTTCACAGCACAGACATAGCAAAATTCAGACTTTGGAAAACTGGAAAGCAAAGAGTTAAATGACATGGCCCTGCAGGCTAATTGTGCCCTCTGGGAGCTGCACATTGCTGGGGAATCCCCAGGACCTTTTCTGCTTCTCATGTGTGAGGTGCATGTGCAGAGACAGAAGGACAGGATGGAGCAGTGCAGCAGGACAGGGGCTGTAAGAGGTGCCTGGGGAGCAGCTCTATCTCTCTGGGTGTGTGTGTGAATCCCTGTCAGGGACTCCTGCATTCCCCATCAAAGGGGAAGAGAAACTGATGCACCTGGGAAGAGCTCATTTCTGCACTGTCATGTGTACATCACTGGTGGTAGGGTACTGAGATCATCATCAGCTAGATGGGAGATATGTGTGGTCTGTGGGTTTAGACTGGCAAGTCAAAGAAAAGTGTTAGACTGAGTCATCTACAGAAGGATGAAGGCACTGTAAATAACTTTTTTTCAAAAACTGTTGATGTGATGATCTTTTTAAGCAGCTGAATAAGTGCTTGAGAGTAGGATAGATGGAGGCAAATAAAAACTTGAATTCCCCAGGTTTCAAAAATTTAAACTGAAAGATCTGCACATGCATTCCCTGCTTTTCAGAAACAGGATTTGCCACACCTGTTCCTCAGAAAGGAAACAAAATACCTCTAAGCAACCCTAAATCAGTTTTAAAAAAACCTTTTTCTGGTTTGCTTTGTTTTTCTCACTGGATCTACTTGGGTTGAGTTACTTTTTGTTTTATTTTAATGAAAGACAAATTTTTCTATCAGAAAATGCATAATCATTTTGTGCAATTTTTTCTTTTTGAGTTTTATTACAAGCAGAAAGCTTTAGCCACCTGAATAATCTAGTGTATTTGTCTTGGCCTCTGGGCACTCTGACCCACGCCCTGCAATTTTACCTCCCCTCACCATTTCACCTTCCACTCTATCCATTTTGCTTTCCTTCTCATTGCAGCATTTTGGAATATATAAGTACCTAAAAAGATATTCCTAAATAGGAGTGTAATGTATACATATAGGTTGAAACACTTCCAGCTTCAAACACACACACACACAAACACACACACACACACACACACACATACACACACACACACACACACAAACACACACACACACACACACACACACACACACACACACACACACACACACACACACACACACACACACACACACACACACACACACACACACACACACACACACACAGTGTTCTCCATTCCTCTAGAACTTCAACTCCTTTAGAAGGAACACCCATGTAGGTGGCTCTCCCATCTGGCTAATGCTATGCCATGCCCTGCTTCTCTAAGAAATTCTCTCCCAGCATACAAGGTAGTTCAATTTTCACTGAAATTGCTGAAGGACAGAGTTGCTGGCTTCTTCATTAATCTTTTTGGCCACCACACCTGATTGTATATCAGTCATAGCTGTGCAAGACAGTCCTTCCCAAATAAACGTGCTGCTTTGCCAAACACTCAATCCTACTGAAACTCAACTCTTTCTTCCTCAAAAATAAAACAAAAAACCAAAAAAACCCCAAAACCCAAAAAAAAAAAAACCCAAAAGAAACAAAACAAAAAAAAATGGGGAAGCGTAATGATTGAGAAAAACACTAAGTGACCGAGGTCACTTAGGACATAATTGCAGCTCCAGTAGGATCTTCAAATCTACATGCACAAAAAAAGCCCTGCTGAGTTACTATTTTTAATGAATGTCAATTTATTCTTTTTTTTTATCCCTTGATCCCAAAGACAGATAAATCTTTGGAAATTCTGAATCCAGTAGCACAATGCTTGAAGCACTTAATGTATCCAGTGGTCCTATCGTGGACATCTGAACTAGGGTCCAATTGAATAATGCGCAAAAGATTTAGGGGCACATAGATAAGTTAGAGAAAAATGCATTTAGAGTTCTAGCTCTAATATAACTGCCACTTTTCTATAAAGAGTGAAACAACTACAAAAGTGAAAATCCTACATCTAACAGCTGAAGTTCTTGCATTTCTAATTCATAATACATCATGTCATAATCATATGTGATGCTCAGCATGACAAATAAAGACAGATTACCTGGCCAGAATAGCTTATAAAGTCCTGATGTTTTAAACACTTTCTTAGGGCGTGGTGTTTATGCTATGAAGAGTGCCATTAACTGCACTGTAACTACTTCTGGAATAAAGCAGTGTCATTGACTTCAATAAGACTACTCATGGTAATAAGCACTGTGCTCAGGGCTGTCTGGAGACTGCTATTATTGCTAGTTACATGCACTTCATGTTGCAGTAGCCTCCAGAACACAAGTCATGGACCTGGGCTCCACTGGATTAATCATTAAGGTGCCCAAAGTTAAGAATGAGAATAATATGGATAGCGAAGAGAGGAAAACTAAGATGAGAGTGAGAAGAATAGGAAACAAGTGTCTCAGCATTGTTACTTGGCAAGTTGCTGCACATATTTCAGACTTACAGTTTTTAAAAGCTAATAATAATGGCTTTGTTTAATCAAAGCCATATTCAATAGAAAAGTTATTTACATATTTTAAAATACTCTGAAGGGTTCCTCCTATCCTGGCTCACTTAGCCCTTTTCCTGCCCTTTTTCCCCACTGTGACTTTTGAAAGCAGGATCCACAGCAATATGTGCTTCTATAGGAATAAAAATTTAAAGATATACATTTTGTTGTGGTCGTGGTAAAAATACTGTACACAGACCTTTTTCTTTGACTCCATTGTTTGAAACTTTGCTAGTTCCTTTTTTTTTTTCCCTCACTTCCTCTTACTTGTATTTGTAGAGTGTGAGAGAGGTTAAATGCTTTCAGTGTTTGATCAGTCACCGGCTGAGAGTACTCTGGAAATCAATGTTTTCTACAAGCTGAATTTTGTGACTATATGCACATGAATGTGTGAATATGAGCATATGAGTAATTGCTAGGAATGTGCACGTGTGTTGCGGTAATTATTTTCCTCCATTCGTGGGCTTTTCAAAGGAGAAAACATTAAATCGATCTACAGGGAAAAAATAGAAAGCAAATCCCCTTAAAAATTAATTTCCTAGACCAAATACCGGAATATTTTTGGGAAGGGGGAGTAAGGGGGTTAACACTGCCATAGCAGTTACAAATATTTTTTTTAAAAAAGCATAATTCTTTACAAATACATGCAGCGTGGGAGGAAGGAAGGACTTGTGGTTTTGGCACTTGACTGGTAAGCTCACAAGAGCTAGATTCTGTTTCCAGCTCTGCCACAGACTGTTCATAGATGCTATCACAGTGAAAATAATAAATAATAATAGTTATGAGCACTGCAAATTATCATCTTTCTCTGCTTGTAAAAAGTGAATAAGAACAGTACTTCCCTCCTAGTGCATGATTTTTGATGTGCTGGTGTGGTAAGAAGACTGAAGATGCCCTATCTGGTGCTGTGCAGGGATCCTCTGGCAGGTGATACCTGGAGCAGCACACGGCGTGTGAGCCCTGGTGCTTCAGCCAGCCCGGGTGGCTGTGTCTGGGGGAGGGCTCACTTGGCTCTAGTGATGAGACACAATGTTAGGGCAGGCTGACATCAGTGAAGTGATTAAACAGCATTTTCACAATGGAAATGAATTTCTGCGGGGGCTCGTTCAAGTAATAATGTTTCTTTCTGGAATTTAAAAGGTGACAAGAGTGATAGGAGATGCCAAAATGTATGTTAAAGTGCTCAATTCAGTGTTTTTAGCTGAAAATATTTTCTGTGCAACAAAATCAGTGGGGGCTCTGATGTCTCATGCTTCTTCCAGCTACCTGGCTAGGCAGCCTGATTCCAAGTGAACATACAAACTGTGGATGAAGAAAATTCCTCTTTGTTGAAGGGAAGGGTAGGGGTTTATAATAACATTGCAGTTTAACCCAGCAGGCAGCAGAAACCAGGACAAATAATTATCACGAAGAAAAGCTTTGGGAATGATGATAGTCATCTACTACTGCACCATTAAACTTAAAAAGTTTTTTGGTAATCAACACAAAAGGTTTCATTACCATAAACACTTCTCCCTGGACTAGCTTTACTTCCATTAAAGTACATTATTTCAAAAAAAGAACCCTGTTTTTCCACTGACTTTAGAGAAGACAACACTGGGCCAACAATGGTTGCCTTTCAACTTTCTACCCCAAATTCCCCATCTGTGGGACTCTCCATGGACTGTTACTTCCTACTTTACCTTCAGTAAAACACTTTGTTCTAAATTTTCTCCTGCCTTTGTCTCTTCATAGATCATCTTCATTAAGAAAACACTGTTTTCTAAATGACAGTGATGAAAAAAGTGCCAAGTGGATTTTCTAGTGAACTAAATCACTGAAGAAAAATGAAATTCTAAGAAAAAAGTATCCCCACTACATTCCTGAAAATGTAGTTGATTTTTCTTTCCTTTGTGAACAAATGCTTCCTTGGCATTTGGAGCTTGTAATTCCCCTGCATCTATAATCTTGTTTAATTTATTTTCTCTTTGTTGGTTTGTTGGGGTTTTTTGTTGTTGTTGTTGTTGTTGCTGTTGTTGTTTGTTTATTTTTCAGAGATTGATGTAGAATAACTCCCTTTTTGATTTGTTTGCTATAGGATATTGTCCACAGAGTCTATCAAAGCACATTTGATTCTTAGTATCCTTAAAAATCAAGTGCTTAAATAATCTAACTCTGGACTCTCATGTGTAACTTTAACTACTTAAATAGCTGAAATGCTAATATTTTTACCATTACTATTCATTTTCATAGATGATAAGTTCACACAAAATCACTATGATACCTGCTTTCCTGCATAAGTTAGACCATACAGATCTAGCCAACTTATTCCTGCATTAGGCTTAAGGATTTATGCTAGAACTGAGATATTCCTCTTCATAAGATACTGAGTCTTGCCTTAAAGATCCCTAATTATGGAATATTTAACGCATCTCTTGAAAAATCTGATTCACAGGATGATTACTCTGTTCTAAATGTGTCTGATTGAACTTTGCCAGTTACAGCATGTTTTTTATTTATTATTCTAAAGTCAGGTCTTAATAATCTAATGTACGTTGTAACAGCAGTTTTCGCCAAGAAAAAAAAATGTGACAAAGCTGCCTTACTACCAAGTGCACTGTTTATGGAGGAAGGTGGCATTCTGCAACAGGACTAGAGTCCAAATTTAGCCTTATTGGGCATTTTAGACCATAGATGTGCCTATTTCTGAGAGATAAATAATGTCGAAGTCTACTGTCTTGTGGTCTGAGAAAAGATATAATAGGACATGATACCTAGCAGAGCAGAAGTAGGTGAGGGACTGAGATAGGGAAGAGAAGATTTAATGTTCAGTTTTGAAGTTACATGTTTTTGAGTGCATACTATTTACTGCATTCTCACTTTGCATTTAATTTGTATAGTTTAACTTCAATCAATGGCATGGGAATGGTGGTCAGGCTGAAAAGAGAGTGGACTGATTCATATTCACCAAAGATATAACATGCTGAGCAGCGTCTGGTCTTTGATTTTGTAAAGACTCCTCAAGATACTTGATATTAGGCTACAAGTCACGGAATGTACTGTTGTAACTTGTACAAGATCCTAAATAATTTTGAATTGGCTTGTGTTCAGTTCTTATGATTTTTTAGGCTTCCTTTTTTCTAATGTACATAAATTATTCTTCCCAATCCCATTAATGTTAAATATGCTTGCTGAGTTGTCTTCCAAGAACCTTTTATTTAAACAGTCTACCTGAGATAAATGACTTTTTTTTTTGTTTTAAACTTACAACACCTGAATAAAAGACCTTTGGGGCTTGCTGTCTTTGTATTATGATTTATTTGTTGATGTGAAGATTGCACTATGTAGCAGGTCTACTTTTCTCCCTCGTGTACTAATACATCTACTATTATCTGTCCTCTTATTGAGAAATCCTCCCCAATAGAGCTGAGAGCAGAACCCTGAGCAGTTTCCCGCCCACCTCTTCAGATCTTGGTGCCTATCAAAACACCTCAGGAAGACTCAGGGATGACTTGTAAGAAGTGAGGGAACTGCTAGGAGTTCCAGTGCTTACTCCTACAGTGGCACTGACTGGAACTGGAGACACATCAAGTCTCCATCTGTTCCCACTCACCCTTATTGCTACTGTTTTTCAGGGAATTTGCCCCTGCAAAAGCCTTGGTCCTGTCTCTGCACACCTATGGTATTTTATAAAAGCTACAGATTGTAAGAGCATGCCATAGTTGCTGGCCAATATCAGTCACTCCAGACCCTGCAGAGCAGCAGTGTGGGAATGGCTAATATCAACCATCCATGTAAAGGGTCAGTGGAATAGGGAGCTACAAGATTTCCCCTCCTCATACGTGAAACAAACCTGCTCCTTTCCAATGAGAAACAAATCCTTCCATGAAAGTGGCCCCTGGATTTTCACTTGTGTTTCCTTGATTCTCAGAGAAAGCAAATGTAAAGGCATCATTCACTAGTCAATATTCTACTTTATTCTTTCAAAATTCCGTTTCTGTCATTTGCTTTTGCCTCAATGGGGATACTTTGTGAGCTTCAGGACCCAGGCTTTTGCAACTGTCATCATTTTAGGATCACATTTAGTTAGCTCAGTGTAGACAATAACAGAAAGTTATTTCTAAATTTATTATATTTCTAAATATGCAATTTCTGTGATAGACCTTAAATACATACTATGCATGTAGTGTTCTGAATACAGGTTAATCCTATAGCTGAGCAGGTTTGTTTTTTTTTAACAAATCTGAATTAACATGATGAACCTTTTATGTAGATCAGAGATGAGAGATTTTGTGGGAGAAGGTGGACTTAAGAAATACTTTTGGCAAATAGGCAACCAGTTACAAGTAAAATGTTTTATCATATATAGCTGCATATTTAAATAATACAGAAAGGAAAGCTCTTAAGTTAGAGAAAATAGAATAATATGGAATTTGAGACAGTAAAAACCTTTAAGCCAAAATTCTCAAAGGTTCATTTGTTCAGCAAAAAACCTGGACAAGACCTGAACTCAGACAAGAACAGTCCTATGGCATTTTTGCCACTGGTGACACGCAGGCCAGCTCAAAGGGATATGTTGCTGCAGCAGGAAGCTCTGCCTAGAATGGGGAGAACAACTCGACCAATGCCTGATTTGCAAAGCTATCAGTGGTAAATGAAGAGGGGGTGTCATGCTGCTTTTGGTGTGGAACAATGCTGAGACCAGCCTGACTCATCAATCCCAAAGTTAAACATCCTGATAGTGAGATAAGATAGGGTAGGCCTGGTAAAATACCCGGATAAAGGACCAAACAGGTGATACTACTGATAACTTATCTAAAACTGCTGAGCTGACACAGCTGGCCTGGAGTCATATGACAGTCATATATAAAAGCCCAGTCCAAAATTTTAACACCAAGGTCTTCTGATGTATCCCTTATTGGGGTAGATTTGTGGAGATTCCTCCCTTGACTGGGGATGCCCTGCGAGGTTATTCCTTGAGGCTGGGCAAAAGAGACTTGCCCACTGTCATTGGTATGAGTGAGTACAACATCAATCTCTACTTAGTAATTGGGTTTGCTAGCTTTAATAAAATTGCTTTAATACAATTGCTTTTAATAGAATTTCTTCAATATTGCTTCATATTGCACTATAATAGTTGTTATAGTTCCTATACTTCAGTAAATAATTCTGATTAAGATATTTTTGTCTAATCATTATCATGATAAACCATATATATTTATAAAAATACATCTGGTTTGCCGTTCTTAACTCTGCAGGACAAATTTGTATAGATGTTCAATTACACCTGTATAATCCTTTACACATAATTCATTGCCAAAGTCTGTGGCTAAGATTGGATCCAGCCACACATTGGCTCCTCTCTGAGAAATTTAGAAAGCAAGGGGTCCTTTCTGCACCTCTTAACTCAATGCAAGGGCTTCTTTAATAAATTCTGTCTGAAGCTCCCGCTCTGCCTGCAACAATTGCACAACACAAAACTGGCAAATACCACTAGCTCCCACAACTATGTCCACTACTGAGGTTGAAAGTTACTGGAAAGTGAGACAAAAGGTCTGTGAAGCCCTAGAGCTATTTTGCCCACCTCTAAGTCAGAACAAGATTCTTTATTATTTCATAATTACTGTTTATATGTCTGTGGTAGTGTCAAATGTCTCAGACAAAAAGATTTGTAAATATAACTCCTATTCAACTGTAACAGTAGATTACTATAATTGTCTTGTAATTGGCTGCCCAACCTATAATACCCAATGTATATACATAGAATATGTTGAATTGAAATGGACTGATAAGAGTCAAGTTCAACTCCCTGCTCCTTACAGGACTACCTAAGACTAAACTATGTGACTAACAGCATTGTCCAGATACCCCTTGAACTCTCTCAGGCTGGGTGCCATGTCCCCCTTCCTGGAGAGCCTGTCCCAGTGAATGACCAGCCTCTTGGTGACCTTTTCCTAATGTCTAGCCTGAACTTTCCCTGACTCAGCTTCACTCCATTTCCTCGTGTCCCACCACTGGTCACCAGAGAGGAGATCAGCACGTCCCACTACAGCGTTCACACATTGGAGTATGACTCCATGCTGCGACTTTCTGGCTTTCTTCACTGTGGCTTTACTATCGCAGGGCCTCCTAAATAACCTTAGTCCCCTCTGTGGGAGGAAGTGAGCTGTGATTGATGCCAGGAAATCACCTTTGGACACCATGCTGGACTCAGTTACTCCAGTCCTGGGCCACTTAGGAAACAGTTGCCATGTCTCACCCATAAACTAATCCCTGAGTCCCACATCCACTGTGTCTCTGACCGAGGCTTTAGTCTTGTGGCTCTAGGTCAGAAGAAGTTTTATCATGTACCTTATCAGATAATTGAGTATAGTCTTTTGTAAGAGTTACATCAGGTAATACTTACAAATGCATGTAATCCCCAGAAGGAATTTGTCTCCACCTGAAGCAGCTGGTATCGAAGAACCTGTTATCAGCAAATAATTTTCTTTAAGAATATGTAGGCCGTTTCACTCTAAGGCTATATAATATCATAAAATAAGGGTCTCTTAGAGAACTGGGAAGGAAGGAGTGAGTGAGATGGAAAATTTGAGCAGATGGCAAGTTAATAATTTTTAGGAGATACTTTTCATGCTGTCCCTACCCATCCAAAAGAATGTAGGTGTGGAGAACTAAATGCTCTTTCACCTAGAAGACTAGAAGTTAAATCCTTAAATTATCACTGAAAATTTATAATATATTTCTCTACAAAGTGCAGAAGCACTATAAAAGCTGTAAACTATAATCCTGTCCATTTCTAATGCACCCGTTAAAATACACTTCGACTCGGTTTTTTTCCCCTCTCAAGTGACTGTATAAATTACACAGCAGTAAAGGTATTGTCTTGACTTTTTTATCATCTTCTTGTATGTGAATTTCCATTAAATGTTCCTTCTTTAGGTAAAGGAAGAAGCTTGGCTGCCTTTTGCCCACAGCTAAACCATTAAGGTCTGCAATTCTTTTACCGACTAAAGATGTTTCTTCATCTTCTTGAAACGTTCTCTCTTTGGATAAGGCGAGCAGAGTCTCCACATAAAGCAACAGGGAAAGACTGGATGAACAGTGTGCAGTATTTTTTTTTTTCTTATTGGTCATTGGTAAGTTTTCTGCCATTAGTTAAGGAAAAAGAGATGGAAAAGTTCTACTAAATCATCCAGTCCAGCTCCTCCTCTGTGCTACACTTCATATTCCCCATGCTACACTTCATATTTTTGTTCAGAAAAAAATTTAAAGGGCTTGCATTTGCTCCCATATAAGCTTATTTCATACCACTGTTTCATGCTTTAATTTCCACTCAGGGAATCCTAAATAATTTCTGTCCATCCTTTCCATTGTACTTGCCAGATATTTGTAGGGTGTTATGTTTTCCCCCAAGCCACTGTGTCGCCAGTTTTTCTCTCCATGGCATAGTAGGGCTGTTAGACCCATCTACAGTTACGGCTGCCATTCCTTCTTGTTAGTCTTGCTCCATGCTGATATGTTGACCTTTGACCATTTGGACAGAATTTTTAGTCTCTACATGAATGTCTTGAGGTTATTTTTTTGAAGAGTATAGAACAGCACAAGTCAGCCTTCCCTAAAACTGGGATTAAGGGGAAAAGAGAGAAAAAAATACATTCTTTTCTCTTGAGAAGCTGTAACAGACACATGCCTTGCAGCACACACTTGACTTTCAGTTTCTGGGTAAGATGACCCCTAGAACTAGGCCTATCCTTTTTGTCACCCCGACAACCCTGTCAAACGATGCAATTTCAAGGGGGAAAAACCCCCACTTCTTACACAGGTTTAAAAGACCCTTCTCATGTTGATGACATTATTTAAAATTTCTACCTTAATTCAGCAAGCTCAACAACAGAGCTCTTACAAAACCTTGCCTCCTCTTGAGTGGCTGAGCTTACATTAAGAGAGCTGAAAAGGTAGAAAAAGCCTCTATACTTTTTGTCCCAGCTGTTCATCCCTTTGTGGGCCTGAATATCATGCATGAGAGCAGGAAAATGGGCTCTTGTGTGTTTTCAGCATTCCCTTTGCTTTGACATTTGTAGGAGGTAAAGAGGCATGGCCTGACTAATGGTGAGAGATGAGGAAGGTGGGAAGTGCTAAGAGAAGACTAGAAGAAGGAAGTTTTATGAGCCAAAAGAGAAGCTCAAGGAGCATGGAGCAAGGATTATGGATAAACAGAAGTGTCAGGCAGTGGATGGAGGAGAGGATAAGAGATAGGGGAGACAGGAGCTGTTGCAAACAGAAGACCAAAACAGAGATCAGACAAGCAGACGTAAACATGAGCCAAGATGTGAGTATGAAAAAATACACTGTTGACAGATCATACAGCTACAGGCTGTACCATCATGAATATTCACAAAGGCACCAAGCTAAAATTGCACTGGCATTTCCTACCACTTGAATGCTTGATTTTGCAATCTGAACATTCTTTTAACATAAATTTTTAAATGTAACTCTCTGTAGATATATAATCCAGAGTTATGTATTTAGATTGTGTTGTGTACATATAATCATGCTCAGCTTCTTTGTATGGAAATGCAATGATACAACCTGCTTCAGGCTCAAGCCTTGAGCTCTTTTCACGTGTCCATAGCCTCAGTCTTACTTGATCAGCATGTAATCACTCTGTCATTCTTCTCTGAATTCCTTCTAAATTACTAAGGAGGTGCCCAAGACTGAATATAATAATTTGTCCATGGTCAGACCAGAGCTATAGGGAAATAATGTTACACTATATGTCTTCTTGCATAGTTGATACTTCCGTCAGCTACACTCTTTTGCTGCTATACTACACTACAAATTCAAATCTAATTACATGTTCTGCATCATACCTCTGTTTCATTAGTGCTTCCCTGCTGGCTTCTCTGTGCTGCTATGCGTGTTCCTACATAGAAAACAATCCTCTCTATGTGAAGGTGGAATGGGGGTGGAAGTAAACAGAAGAAGACAAATAATAATTCCAACAAAGCAGTAGAAGTTGATCTACTATTCCAGAAGTTGTTCTACTGGTTGACTCTACTAGTGGTTCTACCACTCTCCAAGTCAAAAAGGAAGTCTAGAGGATTAAAAAAACCAGTTTGGCTCAAAGGGAAATCCAATCTTCTGTAAAGATTATAACAAATACTCTTCCATTTTTTTTTTCCAGTATGTATCTATCTAAAACGGTCTATCTGCCTACACAAAGAAATAAAAAGACAACAGCAGTGACAGAAAGTTAGGAAGTATACAAATTTGAGGTGGAGGGCAAAAGAACTCAGAAGAAAATGGGTCAGGGCAGTTAAAAGGTAACAAGAAGAATATGTTAGGAATATTTAGGGCAAACAGAATCAAAATGACAGTGTTGATTGATTAATAAAAAATCTGACCACTGGAGAAAGAGCAAAAGTGCTAAATAAGTGTGTATGGTTTATGTTTGAGGGGAAAAAATGTGATAGTACTATAAATTGATTGAAACTTTCCACTTTAAACATGAGAAAGAGTGATGATAAACAGAGCTACCAGAATTTGTCATTTTAAAATCAGCAAGTCCAAATAACATGTATATAATGACAACTTTTAAAGAGTTGGCTAGGAAACACTGGAAAAAGAGCAGTCTAAAATAAAGCTAATACTGTACTAACAAATCAGAGAACTCCTGAGTCTTTGCACCATCAGTTAGCTTAGCCTACTGCTTATAATGCTTTTAGCAATTTCTTGAGCAGGATAAAAGTTACACATTTTAGATGGTGCAGAGACTGAAAGAAAGATAAATAACACAGAATACAGGCCATTGGTACAGAATGACCTAGTAAGCTAGTTGTGGTGAACCACAGTATTTCAGGATGGGAAAACGCAATGTTGTGAACACAAGAACAAGGAAAGTAATCCATAAAGAATTGAGGTCATGGTCTGAAATAGTCTTAGATGGTTGAGTTGGATAGTCAGCCTAATATGAGTTGTAATGTGATGTTGTAGACAAAAAGCCACTTTGGAAATCTTTGTTTGCCAAAGTTAAATTACCACTGCACTAGAATTACTCATGATTTAGCAGAGAGAAGAAGAGTTCAGGGTTCCTAGAGTATTAAGATATATGGGAGGACACAAAGAATTTGATTTGATATATATATATATATATATATGAAGAAAATTTGATAATAAAGGGTTTCTCAACCTAGCAGACATAACACGATCTAATGGCTGGAAGGAGAAGCTAAACAAATTCCATGAGAAATATAGAACACGTTTTTAACATTAGAACAAAGTGCCAAGTGTTGTGGTATAGCTTCTATCACAGGAATTACTTTTATCAGGGTTGGATGCCTTACTAAACCACAGCTGTTGAAGATGAAGCAAGAATTAAATCAGAAAAAATACTTAAGCCCATATTGCTGTTGTGTATTAGATAATCACTTATTTAATGCTGTTCTTAAATTCCAGGAATATTTTACCCAGGATGCACAAATCTGAATATTTCCAAGTTTAACATTTATACTTGATTTTTGCTTTTGTGCCTCTCACTTCAGAAACTGGTAATAGAGAATATTTGTATTCTTGTGGCAACTCTGAAATGAAATAATTAAAAGACCCTAATATATAGGCATGATTCAGGCATTTATTAGATGGACTGTCCCAGACCCTAGGAGGCTTGGTGGAGCTAAAAGCTTGAAATCAAGTTAAGTTGTTGTTTGATTTTGAGTGCGTGCCTCTGGAGTTTCTGAGTTTTAAGCCCTGATTGCTGCCTCTTGAAGTTGTGTGATTGCTTTTTTTTGCATTTAAAACATTTTTCTTTCCTTTCTATGAAAAAATACTGGCTGAACTTCCAGTAGTTTAGCAAAACTGATGAGACTAAGCTTATCTGTAAATTTTAGCCCATATATACTCCTGTGATGAAAATGCCTATAATTATACAGGAAGTACATTCACATAAACAAACACAAGAAAAATGTATTGAGAAAGATTTTCATTTAGTCTTTGTTTGAGGCATAACAATATTAGCTACAACGATTAGCAAACTCACATGTTATTCTCTTAATAAGCACATATACATAATTTGATACCCAGTAAATAGCAGCACCAACACTTTCAGAATTCTCTTTAACACAAGGTCATGCATATCAGACAGGCACATCACAGTGCCCTCTGTGAAACCCTGATCAGCTATTTCTTTTTGTGAGATAAAAAGTCTCTCAATGTCTCATTCTTGTCTCTGTAGCAACTCTTTGTATCTTATAGATCCTACAAAAAACAAACAAACATAAATGAGAGTAAGTCTAACCAATTCTCTATCCAGTTCAAGTCTGACTATTCAGTTAAATCAGACACAAGCTAAACACCAGTGGCAGCAATGTTCTGTATTTGACAAATGTAGGAATGTTTATGTCAGCAGGACACCATAAATGTGCCCGTTTCAGGGCACTTCTAGGAAACAAGTGTACAATAGGAGGGTGATGACCCACTGAAAATAACCTATGTGAAGCATACACATCAAACCAGTTATTCAACATGCTGTTGCTATTTTCTTTGACGTTGGGTGCTGCAGAGCCCTTACAACCATGAGCACTTCTGAATGCAGGTATCTGTTCCTCCCCTCTGAAAGGTTGTGTGCAAATCCTGTTGGGGTGGGGCACCAGAGATAAAGACACTGCAACTTGAAAATGGTGACAGCTGCTGAGCTGGCATCACACGCTTGAGATGAGTGTCCAGAAGCAATTTATCAACCTTTTGCTCTTCATACTTAAATATGTTTTAAGACACTGCGATCGTACTCAAGCGTGTGTGCGCCCCAGATGCTTTCGGGTCGTGGTTGTAACACGGTTCAGGAGCATGTTCAAACATCACTCATTTATACATGTAAAAGGTGGGGGCTGCCAGCTGCTGGGCTGCTGCTTTCCTTTGCAGAGGCAGATCTCAAGATGATGGTGCTGAGGTTTATGCTTTTCTCCTTGTCTTCAGAAGAATGTAGCACATGACTACTGACCAAGGATTTTGCAAGTCAGGGCCCTCCTGCACCAACACCACTGGACAGTTTCCTGTAAATCCTAAACAAAGAATCTGCATATCACAACTCTACCTCTTGTGAAGGCCTTTACAAACTCATTCCAGGATCCCATGGGGATGGTGAGATCCAATTTTTTCTTATGAAAAACCCAAGGCAGAGACCTAAATTTAGTCCTTTTACTCCCAGACCCAGGTTATCGCTCTCCCAGTGTGGAGGGAAGTCCAGAAACACACAAGCCTTCACCAATTCCTACTCAGAAGCTGATGAGTGATGGGTGGAACTGGCCACACAGCGGGTGCGGCCATGGCACTGACACAAAAGAAGCTGATTCAGCTCATTCCCAGATAATTTTCACTGTCTTTCCTTGCTGGAATTTGTGGGAGGGCTAGACCAGCAATAGCAGCATCAGATCTTCCTCCAGCTCCTCGGGTTGCAGTGAGTAGCAAAAGAAAAGTGGTAACTCCTGCACTGGTGGGAGTGGTTTGGGGAGCTCCACAGGAAGGATCAGTGCTAGAGCTGTGTCGGGCATGGTGGCCTCCCCTCATGCTACGGTTACTCAGCTCTTTCACAACACCCCTAATGGTCTCCCCTCCCGAGGCTGGAGCAAGGCTTGCAGCTACTTAGTGACCAGTCTAAACAGTAGTCTTGCAGAACCACAAATTAGATTAGAGCAGGCTCTGAAATGCTGACAGATCTGTGCCTATGGTCTCCAAGATTGGTCCTGACCATTCAGGGAATAAGAAACTGTGAATAATAATCTTTGGGAAAAATCAGTGCCAAAATTCTTACTGTTCGTCTCTGAGTCAAGCGACCAGTTTCCGAGTTCTCTTCCACTCGAGTCTTAAGAAATCTGCAGGCAGCTCTGATGCCTGAGAGTCATCTGTGAAAAGAAAAGCCACATAAAAGTTGAAGTTAGGTATAGATGGCTCATAGCATGCGTATGAAGATGCATTTGAGTGATTAATAGAGAAAGATTAAATAGAAAGGATGAGAGTTAGAAGAAGCCACTGATTACAACAGCTCTATACTCTTAGTGCTGAAAATAGGTTTGACGAACTCTGAGTCTGTTTCTGTGAACTGAGAGAAGGTAGAGCAGCACTGTGAGTAAAGTAGGTAAAAACATGACATTAAAATTAGAAATGAAGAGGAAGTGTTAACCAATCTAATAACAAAGTCCAGTATTTTGTGAGGTTGCTTTCTGAGGCAGGTAACAGGGAACACACTTCATGCAGTTCTCTTTTTGGTTCTGGTTCTTGTGTACTGCTGTACAGCTGAGTCTGCAAGCACAGATCATGCTTGTGCTGACAAGCTGCCTTGTTTTCTTTTTTATTCTAGTGGCTGAACTGCATTAAATAAGCCCAAATAATAATGTGTCTTTTCCTTTCTATTGTTGTAGGCAACATGTTCATGTAGGCAACTGTTAAAGTTGCAAAGGGATTGTTATATGACTCTGAAGAAGAGATTATTTACATGCTCACAAACAGAAGTAAGTCTGAAGGAATATTATTATTAAATGGTGATTGGCATGATGGCTAAATTCAGTAATACTGTGTTATAGAGCACATCTTTATGTTCCTAGATAGTCCTACAGTGACCGTACAGACCTTTGTTGCTGACAACTTTCTCAGTTCAAAAACTTTGCAATTATCAGAGAAGCAAAGCTTCAGTATATGGAAGACCTGTCAGTCCAGTCTAGCAAGAGTAAATGCATTAAATTATTTATGAGTAAACTCTGCTTCCTTCTAAAACACGGGTGTGAGAATTGTTCCCAGAGGGAGTTTGTTTTCTAATTCCATTGCTTCAGTTAACATTAGTATATTGTCTCACATAAAACAGTAATTTACTGTATTTATTGCCTTCATTGTTTGTAAGGAGCTATAGCTTAGCTTTTTGTTTTGCTTTAAGCAGGTTGTAAGACAAAATATGTTTTTTAATGTCAAAGAGCTGGTTAAAACACACACATTGTTTAAAATAAGTCACAATTTATATTTGACATTCAAACAATTAATTTTTTTTAAAGTTTCTTAAGACATTTGCGCAGAAAAACAAAAGCAGAAAAGGATGGAAAGGAGTGTGCCACTGAAGGTGCCACTGTGCCAGCATGTCATGCTCTTCAATGACCAGGCGCCTGTGTCTGTTGTTATCCATTTTGTCCTTTGTGATCTGCTCTCCATTCACGTCTGTGTACACAAACACCTTTTGGGCTGCTGTGCTCCACAGCAGGCACTTGCAGCACTTCCTTAATGCTCAGCCATTCCAGAAACCTCATCCTCAAGAGAAATGGAGATGCTGAGTATCTTTGATCTGCTTTCAAATTGGAACAAAACAAGCTTCTATACTCTCTAGAAAACCACAAAGAACTAAAAACATGCATTCAGTCAGCACCATGCAAGCCCCTGTTGTTGAGCATAGGTCTGAGACTGACTGGCTTACAGCTGCTGTAGGGATGGCACAGGCTAGGGATGAAACCTGGTGGCACAGAGACATGCTTGTGGGTTTTGTGCCACCCACAGCTGAAGTTTCGTGCTGTGGCACATTTCTGTTGGAAATCAGATGTTGAAAGGAGCTGGTCTATAAGGAGTGGGAATGGCTGGGTCACTGTCCTCCTGGCAGCTTGGCCAGCTGTGTTGGACCTCTAGCAGAGTGGTGATCCACAAACACTGACCACCAGCAGGGATCATCCCTGTGAGTGCCCCAAGCTGCTGCAGACCTGCTCTCACTGCAGCATGGCGATGCACTGGCTGACTCCCTTCTTCCTCACTTGGGTTCCCCCTGGGAACCTGCTTGATGCAGGTGTCTGGGCTTAGAAGTTCTCATGGTGACAAAAGCTGTGCAAATCTTACATTTGGCACTTTCAAAAGGACTACATTACTTCAACTTGCTTTGGTTTCAAGGTGCTGTCACAAGTTAGTTATCACGTCAGAGGAACAGTTTCTTCTGCTGTTCAATATTCCCCTTAGTTCCACTCCCTATCTATCATATTCAAGATTAAGTGTGAAGCATAATAGCCACTAACTTAGTTAGTGCCTGCAGATTTGTCTTGTCATGGGAATAGTTATTATATTGGTTTCATTTGAAAGATTATAACTTGGTGTCTCAACAGGCAGAATTTTCTCATTAAAGCCCAAGTAATAATAGTCAGTATAAAAAGAAGTTACTCTGTACTATTTTGTGATATTGCTGCCCAGGCTTGCGACAGAAACTACAACTAATGACTGATTCTCTCTTACCATTTGAAAGAAAATCTTTTATTTTTAGGGCCTCTAGTAAATTATACTAGTGTGGCTCTTGCCATGAGAAGTCTGAAAATGAAGTATGCTGTGCTTATTTTTGTAATTTTCAAAGATTTTTCAAAGAAAGAAAGAAAAAAAGAAAAAAAAATCCTAAAGCAGAAAACCGTTTTCTACAAAGAGTGAAAAATGATTTTGAAACATAGTGTATTGGCAGATAAGCCTAAATTAAAAAAAAAAAAAAAAGTCAGTCTCTGGGGTCTTGCTTGGACAGATATTTTATGCTTATATTAGTTACATGTGAATCTCAAATACTAATGAAGTACATATTTGCACTAAGAGTGGACATGAAGTAAGAAAAGCACTTAAGTTTGAAAGTGAACAGAATAAGTCTAACCTTTGACTAGGTGTAGTATCTGTACTTCAAAAAGTACTTAAATGAATGATGAAAGACATAGAAAAATACACTGAAATTATGCAGGATAAGGCATGAAGGAAACTTCATTTTCTTGCTTTAATGGAGAGAAGGAAACTATAGTCTATAAGTCCATACACGGAGGAGAGGGTCTCATTTGAATACTATGGGTCAATAAACTAAACTGAACTAAACCAAAATAAAATAAAACAAAGTAGAACTGGAAGCTGAAGTTATACTAAATCAGGTCAGGGACACTTTAAAGAGTGATGGTATTTAAACACTGGAACAACTTACTGCACTAGGAGTGCAGTGAATCCTTCAACATTGGAAGTGTTTAAATCAAGACAGACATCTTCAGAAAGATATACTATTTTCACACAGCAGTTATAGCCTGGCACAGCCAGTACTGAGTGTTCTGTGGCCAGAATTATGCCAAAAGACAAAACAAAGCTTGTAATGGTTTCTTCTGGCTTTAAGCTCTATTTTTTTGAGAGACACTTTCCCTATTTCTAACAATTATTTAGCAAGTATCATTATAGTTACATAATATATGTAGGCAAAGCTCAGACTGAAGTTTAAAGAAGAAAGGTGGGGAGATTGTGATTAATCACATAACTCTGTGTGTGTATTCATATCACACAAATAACAAACCCAGTTGCTTGAACTAAGAGGCTGGGCTTCCTCAGTAGTTAGGGATGAAAAGAGAGAAACTCCTTCCAATGGCAGCTGATGGTAATCATCACTCTCTCTATTGCCCACACAGGTGGCTCTGGAGACATGCCTCTAAAAGTTAGCTGTTGTTTCCTGACAAAGTCCCTAATAATAAGGAAATCCCACCCTTTTCCCTGTCCCAGATACTGTATTTTTCAACTGGCAATTAATTAAAGAGACAAGGTAATTTTCTACCGGGTCAGTTCTCGTTTATGGCTTACAGTGCAGTTGCAGGAATTTTGGCACAGCAAGAGCAAAGGGATATGGATGCGTGACTTGGGAGGAGCAGGACAGTGCAGCACAGCGGGTCCAGCCTCTGTGCACCATCCCAGACTTGGACAGTTACATGCAGGTCCAGAAACTTCATTCTTAGGGGTTCAAATCTGGAGGTGTGATCAATTTCTCTTTACGTCTGGGGATTAAGTAGGGGCATAGAGCCATGCTCGTCCCACTAGCTTCATGAGATTTTATCAGATCATAGAAGAGCATAAACTGCCAGCTTCATTTTCCAGCAGTCACCAGAGAAAACCTTGATTTTTTGAGTTTCTTAAAGCATCCCATGATCTGGGAACTTTCTGTGGTTCAAAATGGCTGGATGGGTAGGAAGGAAGTGAGAGACAAGTACAGCCTCCATTGTTTGAAGCAATTTTATGTGATTAAGATGTACCTTCATCAGAAATTAAAATAAAACTCCTGCTGCTCTGAAGAAGCTGATAGCAATATTTGTCTGGGCATTTTAGAACAGATAAGATTCTTGAGGTTTCTGTGTCTTCTACATCCATAAAGAGATGTAAGTGCTACCTCTCAATTGAAATTAAAGAGAATTAGGCACCCAAATGTATTTGTGGATTTGAACCCTTATGTTCTAATTACTGTGGCAATTAAATATGCTGAAAAACAGGTTCAGCTGCTGAAATCTTGTCTACATCAAGGCCTGGTGAAATATTTATGTTAATTTTCTTTCTAGACATGGCTTGAGTTAGCACTGATGACTGTGCAAAACCTTTCTTGATTGTAGAGGACATGTACAATATGGAAGGCCCTGAAACTAAACCTTGTGCACTTGGCTTAGAAAAGGTTATAAGATACATATTCATGAACTGTGTGTCTTGCTGAGACAAGATAGTTACAAACAAAATAATAAACAATAAAAATAACCAGGTCTTACTTAATGTAAACGGTAGAATATAGAAGAAACTGATTTTTCCTGAACGGTTTCTGTAGTAGATCTTCACAAATCAGCTGTTCACTGTACTGATTTCTGAAGGACACAAGACCATATAACCAGTATTTCATGCAACAGCATATACACCTCAATTATTTTTTTCATAAAGAAAGAAGGAAATAAAATGACTGTCTGTTTAATTTGCAGACTCTTTGCTGTTTGAGGCCAGTATAATTACCGATATTATTCTTATGCATGTACACACCACTGAAGCACCAGTGTCAAAGGAGACACCTTCATTCTGGATTTTCTAACTTCAAAGTAATGAAATCCTTAACTTCAAACCACAAGAATGAACTTTTCAATGTTAAGTACCTAGTCCTAGTGTCAGTGTATAGAACAACCTTGGCCAAAGAAGCCCAATTAGGCCATGTAAATGAAGTGCGTTTTCAGCCAGTCCTACTGGGAAAACCAGCTTTGTCTGAA
This sequence comes from Promerops cafer, assembly GCA_013398275.1. Classification (NCBI taxonomy): domain Eukaryota; kingdom Metazoa; phylum Chordata; class Aves; order Passeriformes; family Nectariniidae; genus Promerops; species Promerops cafer. The sequence goes on along the minus strand of VZSE01014922.1, from coordinate 2,355,042 downwards.
TGGTTGTAATTACAGTTGATGGGGAAGGGGGAAAACAAATTTGCTATGCATGAGCCCTTACCAAGTAGCCTTTTTTTCTTCTAACACTTGCATATCTACAAGAATGGCACTATGAAGGGAAGGAAAAAAGGACTTTGTCCTTATATGGGTTCTTACTCTATTCAAGAATCTCAATGATACATGAAGTTTGCTATAGGAGAGGTGCTCCTTTCTCTGATACTTCTTTTGTTTACTTTTCTCTGCCTGACAGCCTCACTGGGCTGCTTGTCATAATTAGCAGCCTAGGTACACACATCTCCATAAAAGCTATACTTCGTAGCTTATTTTAAGCCAGTACTTCTATTTTCATATTTGGGTCCCTTCTTTTGATTCACAACCTCAGCAAAGCATGTGAAAGTCAAATCAAACAGCAATGTGCAAAATTCCCAAATCAGTGTTTATTCTAGACTTTGCAAAGTATCTCTCTCTCCTGTCTGTGTCTATTCTTGAGAATGCACACCCCACTGCTGGTCTGGATTCACTCTGTGTGTTACATCAACTGCATTCCTCAAAAAAGAGTTAATTTTTCAGTGCAATAAATTTACTCATCTGAATTCACATCACAGTGTGCAGCTTACTCGCTGTATCTCTGGATTGCTAGTTGGGCTGTCTCTATCTCCTGGCAAGGAAAAACAGGGCACCAGACCAGTACGATTACCTCCAGGGATGCATCCTATGTGCCATTCTGGCTTCTGTGACTAAGGGCTCATAAAGGTCACATAGCTCTTTCTTAGATAAAACTTTCAAATTCTCTGTATTTGTTTTTACTGCTCTAGTTCTTAAATAGTGCAGATTAATTTCTGCCCATGTCGTATACATCAGTCTTTCAAGAGGATGCCTTTTTCCACATATATAAAGCTATTAATCACAAATGTTCTGTTTACAAGTTACTGTATGACTGACTCTTTCATATATTAGTCATAATACAGTGCATAGCTTTATTTCCTTTATTTAAAATTAGCTAATGATCCTTATTTCAATTAGTATGTTAATGTCAATAATATCAGTGTGTTTTGCAATGCTAAAGAACTAAAAGGGAAGGGGTTGGTCAGAGATGAGTTATTTGGTTTGAGATAGTTTTTTGTTTTGGCTTAGGTTTTTTTTTGTTCCATTGATGCATACACTGACTGGAAAAAAATAACATATGCAGGAAAATTGCACAAACTATCCAGGTTTTTCACCAGCTTATTAAGGGTATCTCTGGCCATTGTTAAATAAGAAGTCTTAGCACATAAATATTTTAGTATGTCATAGGGTAACTGTCTGTTTTATATGAGCAATGAAAGAAACTAAAAGCAGTGGAGTCAGGAAAGAGAAAAAAAATTGAAGTTGTAAAGACTACTTTTTTTGCCCTCTGTGGGATCAGTTTGTCCAGGCATTGAAGTAGACAAGGACACACATGTTTTCTGGGTCATCATCTGCACTTCACCACATCAAGATCCCAAGTGTAAATGAATGCTGATCCATCAGCATTATTTTTGCCTGATTCACGCTGTGCTTAGTGAAGCCTTGTATTCGGGCACGTGATCCATCTCCTGAAGAGTGAGAGGTATGAACAGAAATGAGGTTTCTATGTGAGAGAGACGAACCAAGTGAGCTAAGGCTGCTGCTGCCTGTGTAGGTTGCGCTCTTCCCTAATGGAATGACTTTTCACCTGAAAACTCTTTCAGTACTGATAACCACTGAGGAAAATGAAGCAAACTCCTGAATAAGTTTAAAGGATACCTAATGTTGTTTCATGTTTTTCAACAAAGGCACTGGCACTACCATTTCACAACTAGAGGATGTGGTATATATTAATCTTGGTGTCAACAAGCCTTAGTGTTAATCAAGGTGGCATTCTTGTTAGACTACCTGTTTCCAAAGACTAACCATTAAAAGAGTTGTGGATGGATATTAATTCTTATGCAGAGGTCAAACAGAAAGCGGGTCAGGGTGTGCTTCTCACTCAGATCAGAAAGCTCCTTTGAGTTGTCTCAGACCAGGAACAAGTTATAGCAGTCATGTAGACTATGGGAGAATCATGAAGTCTCCAAAAGGATGAATTGGATCCTGGGCAACTGGCTGTAGCTGGCCCTTCTTGATCAGGGGGATCAGACCTGATGGCCTACAGAGGCCCCTTCCAGCCTCGGACATTCTGTTATTCTGTGATTGCGTGAACATGCTGATTTTTCTTCCCTTTTGCTATAAAAATCTCCTAGAATACAGTGGTTCATCAGAACCTGGACTGGCTCATGATACAGAGGGTAAGGCCAGACTAAGGTCAAGCCCTTCCTCACACAAAGGACTGAGCACTCTGAAAGTTAGATAAATTAGTCTGGTTGAATGTAGCTATTTGTGTATTCTTGTGTGTGCTTAGACATTTCATAGGAAACTGAGAGAGACCGCTAAAGATCACTTTTTACATTGCCATGTTTACCTTGAGTGACTTCCCCTCCATTTGTAACTGGAAAATAGTGAGAGCATCATGATAATTTTACCAATGCATTGCGTGTCTGAGATTCCCAAGTGCTATTACTGCACCTCCTGGGCCATATATTGTGGCTATGCATTTGAGGTTCATAATGGAATGGAAAGTGCACTTTTTTACAAAGTGAAATATACATATTTGCAAGATATTTTCTTTCCCTAAACTGAGACCTTGCATCAGTATCAATGTGAATAAATCTTTTTTTGCAATAAAAGCATGTTGTTTGTAGTCTGTCACATTAAAATAAAGATTTGAACACAGTTAGAAGTCACAAATGAAAAAGAAAAAAGTATTTGCAAGAAATCAAGTGAAAGAAAATTCCTTTTGAGCCAAACACTTCAATTGTACAGAATTGTTGCCTTATATTTGGAGATACTGTGTTCAGAACACTGCAATTATATAACGACAAACCTTAGAAATAAGATTGAAAAATATTTGCATATAGGACCTAATATAAAAACTACTAAACTCACAGCTTTTTTTTTTTTTTTTCCCATTGACTTCAGCACACTTTTAACCAATCCAGATTAACCTTCCCAGAAATGCTGGAAATGCTGGAGGGAGGATGAATATGGAATTGAGGGAGGGAAAGGTAGTGGCTCTGTCTGGCAGCAGGTGATGACAAGACAGGGGGCTCAGATTGTTTTGATTTGCTGATCTTGCAGTTGAAATGTGGGAAGAAATACTGTGACTTATTGATATTTGTTGGGAGACACTCATTATGTATTACTTCATATGTATGTGTATGTGCATGTGAGGCTTTTCAGAGCTTTGGATGAATGCCTTTTACATAGCATTTTTAAGATCAAAATCTATACAATTATGTGGATTCCTGCATGTAAATGATTTTAGGGAGTCTGGTGTTATAGCATTTTTAATTTTCTAGTAGATTTTATGATAGTGTAAAGTGATAAATTATCTTCTGTGGCTGCCAGAGTTATTTAACTATCTGCAGACACACCATTAGCAGGAGCAGTCTGTGCCCGGTCGGTGTTCCTCATCCCTCCCTGGGAGACTGCTCCCAGGGAAAAGGGTTTCCAGGCACTTCCGTGCAAGGCCCTTTTGGCAGCAGTGCCACCGGGGTGCAGGGAAGTACCAGCCAGTCATGGTGCACTGCAGCCAGGAGGACATTTTTCTACCCTGCAGTGGAGAAAGCTACCAAACAAGCATCGCTTATTATTGACTTTCCATTGCTACTGGCCTGTGTTAAAACCAGTGACATAGAAAAGAAAGGTTCCATTTCCCATTACCAGATATCCAATCCCCCTAGAAAACATCTGTTGGATCTGGGATGATGCCATGGTATTAGCTCTTCAGTTGCATGCTGTTTCATTGGCTGTTCTCAGCGCTGCCCTGTCTATCACAACGCATAATCTCTTTTCAGAGATGTTTCAACCACATCATTAGGGTCCCCAGTCCCATTTCTTTGAAAATAAGTGGTAGTTTTTAGCCTTTGGCACACAACTTGAAGTTTAGAAACTTGACTCTGTGCAGGGTGTAAGACAGGGAACAAAAGTTTCCTGATGATTTCATGTGACAAAAGTTGTGCAAAGAAAAGAGGTGGGTCTGCAGAAATTCTGCAAGTTGCCGTGTTTATGATCCCAAGAATCTCGCACTGGAGTGCCTCAGACACATAACTAAGTGCTTCTCTAAGTGTTCATTATTGAAGACAGTATAAGAGAACTGTCTTTAGGATTCAAGTAATATACTACCAACCAGAGGGAGAATAATACAGAAATACTTTCTTGATGATGTGTGCTAAAGCAGCAGGCATTTAAGAGCAACAGATGTCAATCTCTGAGGTTTTTATAAAGAATTGCAATTTATGACGTGTTAGGGTAAACAGTTGGATTATATTTCTGAAATGCATGTTCCATCAGGTAAAATCATTGTGATTATAGGCCCTAGTACTTTCAGTAAGTTATGCACTAAAAGGCTGAAATTGTAAAACAAGTATGCTTATGCTTTACTGTTAATCCCTCTTTGTATCTACGCTGAGTAAACTACAAGAGAAACTGCATTAAACAATAAAGGCAAAAATGGCATGTTATGTCATCTTGATAAACAATGACTGTTATACTGTTTTCCTTCAAGAAGCAACTGTGACTGGCCTCTGTATTCTCCCTCAATGGAGAATGTGCCTGACTGTAAAAAACCCAGAGGATTATTTAGAAGTTACTTTGTTCATGCCTCTCAGTCAAAGCAGTACTTTCTCTGCATCTTCTCGCTTTGCTGCTTTTCCTTCATTTCCTCAGCTCTTATCTATTAGAGAAAGCTAAACTTGTTATTTTAAAAACAACCGACTTTCATGCAGACTGAGTTTTGAACAAAGTGAAATAAAACTTCTTTTAAGTGGTTTTGGACAAGTTTGACAGCAGAAGATAATAAATGAAAATAAATCTACAATATTTCTCCTAATGCAATTTGTGGCACGTCAGTGTCTAAGTATTCTAACAACAAATCAACAAATATTTGAATGAAAACAATATACATAACTTATTTTCCTATATTGGAAACAACTGTCAAACAATTATTGTATGACTTCATGAATTAGTTGGCTTTTTAAAAATATTCCTGCTAGGAATAAAAAAAAAATAAAAAAAGGTGGGGGGGAGTCTGTATGGGCCTTTGAGCCTGAACATATTGTGTCAATCATAAGCATATGCAATGTATCTAAGCCATGAGGTAAAAATTTTCTTTGTAAATTATTTCATAAATAAATAATTTGCCTGAAAAAGTCTATAAAAATATTTTTTGCCTTTGTTAAGTTCTCTACAGTTCTTTGTGGTGAATACAAACAGATTCATATTGACATCTTCTTGATCTGCTTTATTTTAACTTGAAACGCAGAATGTATCATGAAAGCATTTCTAATAAAGATACGGTAACTTCTTCTGAGAGATAGAGTATTTCATTAGAGTTGTCTACTTGAAACTATGAAGACATGTTGTGTTCTTCTCATCTTTGCTTATGAATGGCTTTGCGGTTTCATTTTAAAAGTGCATGCACAGAGATACTTATGTCCTTTAAAAACACACCTCTATAATACTGCTCTACAGGTGAAAAAAGGCGTGATTGTTATCAAGCTTTACACATGTTGGAATCTGTGTTTTTGCTGTTACTGATCTTCACAGTTTGTCTGTCATAATGTGAATAAAATCTGGGAAAGCTACAGCCACACGTAAGAACTGGCTGCGATTTAGGATGTGGGGGGCATCATTTCCCAGTTTAAAATAAAAAGACGTTAATAAATCTCACTAGAGCACAGAAGTAAAGGGAAATAACTCTTGTTTAAATATTTTCCACTCAAGCCCTGCTTGTAAGATGCTTAGCCAAGTTATCATACAAAATACCTGCCTGTTTTAACCCTTCCTATGCAAGACATATGCCAAGCAGTCACTTTTGGGGCTGACATGCTCAGTAAAAATAATCAAATCAAAACTGCCGAGAAAAACGCATTTGAATTGATGTGACAAAACCACTTGCTTTTCAGAGTTCTGTATTCGCTAAAGTTTGTGGAAGCAGCTTGTCTCTTTGACTGTGGTTCAGCCATGGCATTTGCAGCTTGTGAAAAAGTAAATTTATGAAGTCAGGAAAGGTCGTCTGTGCGCGTATGAGTGAGGTGCTACCAAGCATGAGGTACTAAAGTATCGAGGCATAGTTTGTAACAAACTTTAAATTTTGGTATTACTTTCCTTTGCATTCCATATATGTCTCTGCTGCTCTGAACTAATTTTCTGTGGATGGGTATAGAGGGAGTACCACACATAATCAGTGAGTTCCCCTTTCCCTGTGTTGGGGATCCTGCTGTATGTGCCTAATCATGCAACCTTCCATTTTCAACATGACAAGTTCACCTCTTGTATGTGAATTACTGCTTTTCTATTCATAAAGTGCTTTATCAGACAATCCTACGAAAGAATTTAAGGGGGAAATGTGTTCCCGGGTGATTTAGACAAGCAATTACTTTACAAATCTTCCAGTGGATTATATTAAACACATATGAAGAATATTGAAGTTTGGAGTGAGAGCTGAGAACGCCGTAAGTTTTACTATAGGCTTTCATTTGCGTCACCGTGTATCTCTGAAGATTTTTTACTTTACACTTCACCATGTATTTGAGAGTAAAATTGTAAGGAAAAAGTTATGTAATTTTAAGTATTTGGGGGGAAGCAGCTTCAACTCTCCAATTGTAATCATTTAACTCTTTTTGAGCTTCTTCCTTGAATATTAGCAGTTGCAAGCAGACTGCATCTATTTGAATGTGAAATCAGCTTAAAACAACTTGCACGGGAGGAAAAGCACACCATATAAAGTCACCTAACTGCAGAAAAATTGTGTCCAAATGCCCAACAAATGTTTACATAGTTTTTAACGCCTACTATATTTGGGATTTTAAAACCCTTTCATAAGAACCTTTTATGTACTGCTTCTCCTTGGAGACAGTTTTTACATTGACATGCAGTCTTGTGGCAGTTTGTAGCATGGGGGATATAGGAATTTTTCGAATTGAAAAAGTTCTGCACAAGGAGGAAAAGTTGTGAGCGTTTTCTCGGATCAGCGCGGGGCTGACCTGCGACCGGTATCAAAGCGCAGGCGGTAACGGGACTGTTCATCGCTCAGCCTGGGAACTGTCTGCCCACCCGCCTCAGCACCCGCACACAAACGGGGGACACGGGGGAGAGAGGTGATACTAAATCTGCGGGAGCCCCCGAGCAGGGCTGGGGTCTCCCGAGGGCGGCTGCTACTGGCGCGCGTGGGTCGTGCTTTTTATCCCCTCCGCCACCTTTTCCAATCCCGCAGAGCAGCCGCGGGTCCCGGTGACAGCCGCGGGCACAGCCGCCTCCCGCGGGCCGCGCTGGGGGCGCGCCTGTGGCCTGCGGCTATCCCTGCTCCAACTCAGCGCAAGTCCCCGCAGCCGCGGGGCAACGCGCCCCCTCCGCTCGCCCGGCTCGGCCCGCGCTGCCCGTGGCCGT